>OX388308.1:2658456-3238029 GCA_947579605.1 Athripsodes cinereus | reverse complement strand
GCACCACATCTCAAAGGCCGCCAACCATCCACTTTCACTCTTGCTGATGGTCCACGCTTTTGTAAGGTTCTTCCTTACGCTTAAATCAATATTTGGGGATTCCGATATTTTAGATTTTTTGTTAAAGGCAATCCTTGCCTGGTTTATTCTGCTCACAATTTCCGATTTGGGGCGTCCATCCTGGTTTATTCTGCTGCCCAAGTAACCGAATTCTCTTACTTGTTTGATGCTCACTCCATTTATGGCAATGTTCGAATCGCCAGTATTTATTAAATTATGTCAACACCGTTTAAAAGACAAAAGATCAATAGAAGTATCGAAATCGATTATATGGTGGTCTATGGGAATGCGAAAAAACATTGATTTTCAAATATTTTTCATAATCAAGTCGAATATTTTCATCTACGTGATCGAGTAAACCGTGACGTACAAGTTTATGATTCGATACGGATTCGATATTTTGCTAAGCGTTGAAACATGTTCGAATACTATCCGCATACGTCACTATATTTAATAGTTCCAATTAGATTCAGTCCTGGGGGTTCACGATCGCAGATGAAGTTTCCTCGCATTGTTTCCTAAGAATTAAATAATAATATTCTACTCAATTCCACTATGGCACACCCACTCATCATCCGATGCCATCCGTAGTTCTATGAATGAAGTTCATAATGATAATAATGTATCAAGGCCGTTATTAATATAAACACTTACATAACTAATTTATTTCATTATATTGATGATGAAATTTACATCGTAATGTTTAACGTGAAATATTATTTTTTTATTTTTTTTCTAAGAATGAAAACTTTTATATTTTATGGACTCCCACTCTCACGACGGGTGCTTCATTCAATGGCGCTGAAGAAATAATCTCTCATTATTATCATTCCGCAAAAAGAAAAAACAGAAAAAAATATGGAAATGGAAACCCCTCTTATCAAGAATTGGATCCCATTCCTTCTTACAATATTTTTCAGATTTTAAATATGACACACTAAATGAAAATTATCTGGAAATGTTTTCTTTTTACTTTGTGCATTTTTTTAATAGAACATGCTGAATCTGTTGGTTAATATTGTTTGGTAACAAATAAACATTATTTCTAGATATCTAAACCAATACGGTGTTTACCGCAAGTAGAAAAGCCAGTTAAGTAATATTATGTGCATCATAAAAACATGGTAATAACACTAAACATAATCATGACAATTAATTTTAAAACGCGTAATTTTTTTCACAAGGGTCCTTTTAGGAATCATTACATCTCGTGAATAGTCGAGTACCTACCTATACAACCATGCTATGAAAAACTCCACACTTAGCAGGAACTGCAAATCACGTGCACCTCATTGCAATAAAAAAAAATATATTCCTTTGTACAGGCTATAATTTTTTTACTAAATATTATTGAAATATTTTACAAAGGAATGTACATATGATGTAAATGTAACACTTCATATTGCGAGACTATATTCATTATTTTTTTTCTTCGAAAGAAATGTCTCAAGTTCAATATACCAGCATATATATAATATTTATGTCAATGTTATTTTTTCAATCATACCATGCTCTTTTCTTCTATACTCATATGACATAGGTAGGTACAACTATTACAGTGTTCAATTATTTGTATTACTCTTGTAATAAAACACCATTAATTAAAAAGTAACATTTGTCAAATATATATATTTCAATCGGTATTCATGTCATAAAGTGTGTAAGCAATATACCTACAACATAATATTGCACTGTGCAACCCACAACACAAGAAAACTCAATACCATTTATTTTATTTCACAATTTCTTTAGACTACATTCGAGTACAAACAATTAAACGCAATCAACATAATCAATAGGAATATAGTTTTTTTTGTAATTGGAGTCATTTTTTAATTCAATTATAATGATATGAATCGAATAGATACCTAAACATATTAAAATTAACATATTGTTTATGCTGTTAAATCTCTAATTACCCCATTTTATTCTATATTGTCTAATTCACATGTGACAGACACTCTGACCAATTGTTTATCGCAATCTTCCCTTTAATAAAAGTCGCATTATAAATATATATTTTTGAATATGTTTATACTACATAAGAAATTGTAACAACACGGCATAAAGTAAAATTAGGCTGATGACTTTGTCGAAATCAGGTTACTGTACCTATGATTGGATTGGATTATTTGGAAGAGATCGCACTTTTGCGATAAACTATAAAATTATATTTATTGTGATCAATTAATAGTAAAAAAAGAATTATTTAATATAATAAAATTCAAACATATATAGTAAAATTGTTAAATTGTTAAATATATATGTAGTAAAATTATTAAATATGTATTTATTTCCATAAATTAAAATTAACACACTATCTTTAATCTTTCTGGAACAATGACAATATGCTAAAAATTATTTAACTTAACCTACCAATTTAAAAAAAAATAGTGTAAAAGTACGAGTTACAAAATAATATATTATACTACTGTATACAATTTCTTCTTCCTTCGTGCGCATTTTTGTAAAAACATGACTTAAATTTAAGTCCAGCCATTATGGTCTGCAATATTCAGCCAGCCAAGTGCCCAACCCCGTCATTTTATCAATATACTAGCTGGCCCGGCGAACTTCGTACCGCCTCAGAATCAATGAACGATTTCATACATACATCTTCTTCCCCTTGTCCTAGTTCGGTCGGGGGCCCATTGCCCCTAAGTATCTCCTCCAGAGATAACTGTCCACCGCTGCTTCCAGGACCTCTGGCCACTCCAAACCAAGCCTTTCAACACATGTTCGACACCTGCCCTATCTTCTGCCCTCTCCCACTGACTTTATGAATGATTAATATTATTAATCTCTTTACAAACTCCCGTAATTGTCAAAGTGTGTCATCGAAGGTATAGTGTAAAAAAATATAATTCATTTGGAACTTTCGCAGTTTAGCGGCCCCACCCGTTGTCGAGTACTTTTTTCCATGTAAAAGTAATATTTTCGAAACTTGAGGAAATTGTTGCCATATGGTGAATTATTTTTTGATCACCAAAGTTTTGGAAAATTCTTTTATAGGAAAAAAAAATCGCAACTATGAAACTTGAGCGGCCCCACCCGTTGTCGAGTAATATGTACGGAATTTTAGGAAATTAATTTTCGAAGTGGATTTCTTTGCCGGCAAATTAAAATAATTCTACATATCATGGCAACAATTTCCTCAAGTTTCAAAAATATTACCTTTTCTATGGAACAAAAAAGCACCCGACAACGGGTGGGGCCGCTAAACTGCGAAAGTTACATTAATTTTTTTTTACATAGACAATTCACACACATCGAGCTAGTCCCAAACTTAGATGAATCTTGATTATGGGTACTAACGCGACGATACACACATATACAATGCACTATATACATATATATGTAACACCCAGACCCAGGACAATTTGAAAAAGGTCTTGTCCGGGAATCGAACCCGGGACCTCGTGACTCAAAGGAAAGAGCTCCGCGCCACACCGGCCGACATGAACAATTTATGTTGAACAATTATACTTAACTCAGATTTGTTTATAAATTATCTGCAGTACGTAATATAATTATGTAGGTACTAATTTTTTTTGTCAGGTAGATTTTACCTATTCATTTAAAATTTATAAAAATTCTTTCCATGATTTTTTAAAAATTGAAATATCAGAACTACAGATGTTAAATTGTATGGATAACGATTCTAATTTGAGAATGTATAGAAAAATTATCATATAAATAGGCCAATCTATAAAAAAAACTTCATTGTTGATTTTGTATAATTCTCCATATTGCATTTTTTATTGAAATTAAAAATGTATGGCGTAAATAATTTTCTTCGTAATTTTTCTTCTCTGTCTGCAAATTTCACTACACAATCTTGCATCAGAACTACCTACATGAACACATTCTTATTTTCATCTTTAATAGCACAATTTTTGGTTCAATAATAATTTTCCATCTGCAAAAATAAAATACAACTTCAAATATAATCTGTGCACGTCCACATTTATGTGACAGAAGATCTATCGATACATAAATATTAGTCGAATAATTCGGTAGTTACATGGCAATAGGTTGTATCTCGCATTTTTTGCGTTTTCAAGTTTGTTCCATAAAATGCTCAAAATAGTGTAATATTTGATGTGGCAAAAGGATATGTCTCTTTATAGTCAGAATAAAGAGAGAAAAGACGTAACTTATTGACATGTAGAAAGATTGTTTTCATCAACATGGCAAAAAAACTCAAATATTTTTAAACTGCAAGAAATTATTTAGTGAATGTTACATACATCTTGTAGAAGAAATAATTAAGAGAATGTTACATCTATCTTGTAGAAATAATAATTACCTTCATTTTGATATATAAATGCTCGAAATTTGGCTGAAATATCTCTTTTGCAAACTTTGTTTTTGCTCTCCTGTAAAATTATGTTTTAGTGAGATACAACTAGGGGATTCGATCCCGACCCTTTTTTCTAATTCCGGGATTTCGGGATTATCTATAGTTGATCCCGGGATCCCGGGACTAGTCCCGGGATTGTATTGGAAATGTAAAGTGGTAACAAAAAGTCAGTAGGCCATGTCAAAATTACTTTTTTTTACTTATCTGGCAATGAATTTAAGTTTTGAATCTGTAAAAAGTCGGTTAAACAAAATTACACTTCAAACTTCTTCTAAAATAAACCAACAAGGCACTTCTGTTTATGATTTATAAAAGTAACAATTAAACTTTTTTTATATGTATTTTTAAATTGAATTCTAGTATGTGTATTTATTTCATAGTTTTAACCAGAGATGTGACGTATTTGAAATTAAAGTACTTAAAACAGTACAAAATACAAAATACGTAGGTATTTTCATTTTGTATTTTAAATACCTTTTCGTAAAAAGTATTTTGTATTTTATTTGAAATATTTTTTTTGAGTATTTTGTATTTTACACAAAATACCTTTTTATTTGTTTGAAACAAAATTCTGCCATTAATTGATATGCGCGTATGCAAGATTTTTTTGTCAATTTGTTTAATTACGAATACAACGTTTCCATTAGAGTACTCCATATTTGAGATATACTTGAACTAATTATACATGACGCCGTTGAATGATCCATGACCATTCCAAGGGCGCTGTGATTTCTTCTGAACTGCAGCGTTTTCAACTTTGTCTGCAGGCAATCTGTTTCAGGCAATTGACGCTGGGACTCTGGTTCTCCTCTCTGTAAATTTAGAGGTATTTGCAATATTGAACTCTACGAGTTTGTTCACGGCATAAGAAGCTGAACACAGTCTTCGACTCAAATTTTTGTCAGCGGAATAGGTCAGTGGGTGGTGTGCTACCTTGTGGACAGTGAGACACAGTTTAAACTCCACTCTCTCTGAGACTCTCAGCAAGCGTAGACTTCTTAGTAGTGAAGTGATGTGGCAGCTCTGATTCTCTCTGTAAATGATTCGGAGGCAACATTAAAAACCATTTGAAAACGATCAAGAAAGGTCTGGAGCAGTCCTGTATATAATATGATGTTACAGTAGTCCGTACGATTTCAGATTCGGAGTATCCATCCTGATTTATTCTGCAGCCCAAGTTCAGGAATTCTCTAACCTGCTTGATACTCACTCCATTTATGACTATTTTCGCAGTCGCCTCATCTCTTCGAACGACCATACATTTTGTATTGTTTTTATTTATTTTTTATGTTGTATTTTGATAGTTCTTCCTAAGACTTCATTATCTTCTTCATCTTCATTATCTGCAAGCAATGCTATATCGAATCATGTCAACCCTTTCACCATTTATCTATACTCTTGTCCAGTTATTCATTTCTTCTATCTATTCATCAATGGCTCGCTGTATATAATAGTTAATGAGTGCTGGAAATATTGAATACCCCTTTCTTACACCTTGTTCGACTATTTGTAAAAGGTATTTTAAATAAGTATTTTAAAATACGTATTTTGTGCTTAAATACCATTTTGAAAAAGTATTTAGTGTTTTGTATTTGAAATACAAAAATTCAAAAGTATTTGCATTTTGTATTTAAACACTTTTTTGAAAGTATTTTGCAAATCTCTGGTTTTAACCCAGAACAGTTTTAGTTTAGTGGGGCAATATATTCTATAATGTTGTTATTTATGTTTTTTATGTACCTACCTACTGTTTTGGAATATTTTTTTTAAAAACTCAACTTAGACTTATTTAGCTTAACCCATAACAAAAAAATACATACTACAGGGATCAATGTTTAAACTCGTATTTTTTAAATCAAATTGACCAGAGACTTTATGAATTATTTATTCGAATTAGGTCGATGAGTGATTTTTGATGCTATTTTTTAAAATATCAAATCGCTCAAGCATTGTCAAAAGACTATTTCAACGCGATTTGCAGTCAAACAATAAATTAAGCTCTCTTCCATGTTCCTTTTCAATATAGTTTTGAAGCATAGTATCATTCTTCAAAGATGCTCTTTTAAAAATAAGAACCACAACGAACTTTCTTTACGACTTCATTAATATTCCGGTCATTGGTCAAACTCACCATTACCGATTTTAATTACTAATCCTGAGTCCAGTTCTTCATTATCACCATCCAAATCATCAATAAAAGGCGATAGCCGTTTATGTATTAAATAAATAAATAAATAAAATATCATCACTGATAGGTTCATTTGCAGGTATTTTTCTATACAATAAATCACAAACGGCAAAGTGAATACCGTGTGCAAAACAAATTAGGTGCTTTGCATTAACAAGTTTTCCAACTGTAATTTGGACCATCAGTAGGTAACTATTGCCACAATATCGTATCTAGTGAGGTATCGAACTCAGAATAGCGCTCTTTTAAGATACTAACACAAGCTTCGGCTGTCAGTGATTCATTGATGCGAATGAGTCCCAAATTCTTGACTTATTGTATAGTTGTATTAATCCCGAAAATCCCGGGATTTCATAAATTTAATCCCGAAAATTTCGGGACTAAAATACGACCGGGATCCCCTAGATACAACCTATTGCCATGTAACTACCGAATTTTAGTAAACAAATATTAGTACACATTTCGTTCATATTAGTAAAAGTAATTTGGTTCTTAATATAGCAGAACCTACGGATTATTTTAGCACAATGCAACAGGCGACGTGGGGGCGCATAATAGCGGCATAACTCTCCATATTGTTTTTATTTTTGAAATTAAAAATGTATGGCGTAAATAATTTTCTTCATATTGTTTCTTCCCGTGAATTTGTAAGATGTTTTAATAGCCTATAGTTTATTCCGGGCGGAGAAGAATCCAACAAATCAGAGATCATTCAAATCGGTACAGCCATTCTTGAGTTATAAGTGTTGTAACACACACGACTTCCTTTTATATATTAGATTTTTTCATATCTTGAAGTCAGTGCATATATTTCACATTCTTCCATTATGACACTTTCTATGTTTTGCCACAGTGTTTCACGTAAAATTATTTCTTCTGTGTTTACGTACCACTCTAATAAATTAATATTTACCTACCTATACTTTTATTTGCATAAATATGCATAAACGAGAAAATTAAATAAATTAACATAAAATGTGAAAAGGCGGACCGATGTTTAAAACAACCTCTTGTAAATTTTGCGATTAATGCTTAGCTTTGCATGTTAATTTTGAAATGTACTCATTATGTATTGGTAATAATAATTAGTTCATATTATTATATGTATCACAATCCATTCATCTACCTTGAGTAACATTACATCACTTACATGGAATTGTCGCTCTTCTTACATATGTACTATCTTACTCACTTTACCTTCGTCATTCTTATATCGGTACTTGACATTTAGGGGCAATATTGCTTCATGAATAACTCTTGCGTATTATATAAAGCGAAAAAAGTGTTTTTAAGTTTGAAAATTACTTGAAAATTATTTCCATAGAATGTACATATCTTTAATCTTTTTACTTAATAACGTTATTCTTGTTGAATGATTCGTGCTGTAAAACCTTTCGCTAGTAGTCTATTTTTGTGAAAAAAATTGTTTTGGAAGCTCGTAACAGTTTCTAATTTGGATAACCAATAATTAAAAATTCACAATTCACAGGATTATTTTCTCATTATTAGCACGTTCAATATCAACGAGTGTAACCGAACAATGCCAGGCATTCAAGCCATCTTTTAATTATAAAGGCCTAAAACAATAGTTAATTTGATTTCTAAAATTATTGGTTCTGCAATAGTTTGACATTAAAATACTAAACGACAAAGGAAATAAAGAGTACCTAGCTTCTCATTTAATTGTTGGATAAACCAAACGGAACAGAAAGTTATTAGTACTTAATTCAATACTCTTTTCAAATCCTGAATTGAACTAAAGAAGTCTCGCTGTACGTGGGATAGAAAAGTATATAAATATAATTTTAAGTATATGTACATACACATTTCCTGATGGATGCACTATGCACCGATTATTCTATTTTATAATTATTTTTTAAAGACCTTCCCTAAAATCCTTTGCACAACTAGAATGTTTATTATATGCAGTTGGTCTACAGGTTATCTCACTTCTACAAAATGCTCTGATAGTAGACATTGATATTTGTGCAAATCGTCATCAATTTTGTTATCCATCATTTTAAGAACTAACGAAGTTACATTTTAGTTTAACATAACTTAAACTCCAAAGTCGTTGACTACGTACCTATAGCCTATAGATAAGCACCTACAGTATGACATAATGTTTCGGAACATTAGAATGCATCATCCTCAAACCTTGTAAGTCGTGATGATCCAGCAACAGATTTACTCACGGACTTCACGCTAACGGGCCATTCTTTATAATTATTATACACAAATACTTACATCAACGTTTATTAAGCACCATGATGACTTGTATTATAGATACATTTTCTTAGCCTTGTTCCAGAGGATCCGGAAACCCAATGTACCTAGGTACTTCCTCCAGATATCTCGGCCCATTGCTACTGCTTCCAGAACTTTAAGTCACTCTAAACCAATTCTTTAAAAACAAATATTTGCTTATATATATATATATATATATATGGACAATTTGTAAAGCGCCGTTTACTCATAACATGACCTCAAGGGCGCCGTTTATCGTATCCATCACCCGAAACTCCCAGCAAAAAGGTGTGTCTTCAGTCCTCTTTTAAAACTCTCTCCATTCACCTCCTCTCGCAGACACAGAGGCAGCCTGTTATCATCCTTGCTAGCTTCTACAATGAGAATTTGAATGATTTTATTTAACATTTTGTTAAAAAAAAGTCTCCGAGAATCTTTCAGTTTGATTTCTTCTTAATTTTTAATTCTTTTTTTTTTAATATAACGTATTATTGATATTTATAACCAAGAAACTTTATATATATATATTTCAAAAATTGTCCGACGAAACTTTAAAGTGAATGCCAAGCTTGTCCAGAAAATTTGCATTTCAAAAGTATGGATTAATAAGAGTTGTCTGACTCCTGGTATAACCAGGAAGATGCTAATCCCTAAAAATATTATGCCTTATTGATAGTTTATGTCATTATTATTCAGTTCGTATCAAATAATAGTTAATTAATATTCATATCAATCAATAAAATTTATTGAACACCATCTGTGTGTAGATTGATAAAATAATATCTAATCTACTTGATATTATAAATAACTATTGCCTAAATACCTACTAGATAAATAGATTGTACGTGTTGTTGAACAAGAAATGTTGATTAATTTACTAGCGTGCATTTGCAATATAAATTCAGTAAGATATCCAATGTATTCTTGTATTCAATATTAATGCACAGATAGCGCTATTCAGATTTATATATACCTGGAATTTTGGATTAAGTTTGAATCCACAGTTTTGATTTAGGTTTTGATTTTTGTATTTTTGCTCGATTTTATTTATTGTATTTTATTACTGTTTATTTTGTAGAACTCCATAAGTTTTTTTGAAAAAGACATTACATGTCGAAACATGGTCACTAAATAAAAGTACATTAGATTTTATTTATGTCAAATAACTCTAAAGAGTTCTACAAAACTCATACAATATGTTCTTTTCTAATCCATTCTATACCCTCACGTTGCATCCCACGTGGGGTAGGCAGAGAGAATGGCATGCCATATAGATCTGTCCCTACATATTTCTATCGCCTACTCTACATTCATGCAATCTCTCATGCACGCACGTCAATTTCTCTTACTCAACACACGGCCGTCCTTGAGTAGGTATTTGATATACGTAATCAAGCCATATAGTTCTCGGACGCCTGCGCTTCCTCACACTCCTTCTTTCAGACAATTCTTAGAGGGGAACAATCACTTTATCGGATGGTCAAGGATTAAATTGAGGATTTATGACAGAGGTAGGTAATAATACATAATACACTCCATTCCATAATAGGCGCGTCGAGATAGTAGGATAACTTCCAAAGGATAAAATGATTTTTTTATTTCAAAATGTATATCACTATATACTCACCTGCACTGTTTAAGGCAAAGATCAACTAAGTAGGGTTTAAGGAAAGCCTTTTTTATTTTGGGGTATCTTTATAGGCTCATTCTATCACGGCATCTCCAACAAATGGGTTAGCCAGCGTACCAACCGCATCGAATAAATATGCAATCTTCCTCTCCGTGCTAATAAACATAAAGACATTCAGGGTGGGTGGCGTATGGTGTTATTATAAGTATTATATATATATATATATATATAAAAAAAAGTTTAATTTAAATAGTTTATTTACACATAAAAATAATACAAAAGAGTAACAATATTATTGAATATATATATAAAAATAATCGAGTTTAACTCGAATTATAATTCCTTACAAAAACACAGGAAACATGATTACAAATTAAGACATTTCAACATTTTTTAAGCATAAATATTTTTTTATATATTATGTTAAATAATAAAATAACAGCACATTGTATAATTTATTATTTCATTTGAATAAAAAGTATAGAAAAATATTATATTCTTCAACACTTATTTAAACGCATTAACATTGATAATATATATTTAGAAAACAAAATAAAATATCACAAAAAGCTGTATTTGTATTATATTGAATACATCAAATTGTATTGAATACAACAAAAATATCATTTTTACCAGAACCATTTGCTAAAAAAGAAAATAGTAGGTATATATACATACATATATGTTTGGAACATGTTTGACGCATAAAAATATTTGTTAATTAATAAAATAATGGCATTTGATTCGTGTACTATTATATATTTAGTTTATATTTATTTAATGACTATTTTACTAAATATTTATATAGTTGTACTTAATGATATGGATGACTAGCTACTTGTTTCAAAAACCAATTGATTATAGGAAAAATATTAATAAATAAATCATTAAAATAAATAATAAGCCTAAAACATTAACGACAAATACAATTAGAATTGTCAGTTTGTAAAACGTTCATTTTAAAACCTTTCTTAAAGATAATTATATAATTTGTGTTAAAAATACTGTACAATAATTACTTAAAATAATACTAATTTAATTAATTAATTAGGTACACAAAATCACAATGATTGGCATTAAACTAACTAAAAATTATTTAAAAAAAAAAACTATACAGATATTAACAAACATATAAAAATATATTTAATGTTAAATTAAGCACATATACCTAAAATATATAATATCATTTATTTGTAAAATTTTCTTTATCTTAATTAAAATATATTAAATATGGCATAAAATATTAATAAATAAACTACACTGTAGATCTCACATTCAATAAAAAAATATTCATTCAATAAATATTTTACACATACATATCACAGAATATTTATGGTTAATTTAACCTAAAAATAATATACATACTTTTACTTATGGTAAATTCGTTTCATTGTTTTGAATTGGTAACTTCAGTTGATGATTAAATTCTTTTTGTTTATTTTTATAAATATCACGGGTACTTTAACAAAAAATAAACATCAATTAATTTTTTTAATAGTTCAAAGAAATGGGCGATATTAAAATTTAATAGTCGATTGGAAATCACTTTGATAAACATGAAAAAGCAGTTATCAAGCTTTATTTTATTATATAAATTTGATACAAAAAAAAATAATTCAATTTTTGTTTTAATTCAATTAAGAGCTTATTTCCAATAAAGCATATTTTTCATATCGTATCTACACATTTTTTGGATTAAATCAATTGATAATTTTAATAGAATTTTACTTCGGAATACCTCTTAAGCAATGATTGAATAATAATTTCATATTCTTCGTGAAATGCTAAATCAAATTATCGATGAAATTAGCATTCTGAAGTTGCTTTATTAATAAATTTAATATATGGCATTTTTGTAATAATATTACATTACGAATATAATTCATTCGTTGCATAAAATAATGTGTATTTTATTTAAAGCATTGTTTATGTAACACGTAGGTGTGATAGATGTCTATAATTCAATATTTTAATACCTGGTGTATATGCTAAACCCAATGATTGTTTTTGTATTCCTCTAATACATCAATTAACCTTCCCTTGTAACTTTGTTTGTAAGGCCTAGTGATGTTTAATAAAGAATTATCATTGACACAATTTCCAGCTTGTATCTCATTTGTAATAACTGGAAGGAGCATTATTGCATTTAGCAAACCGTATATTCTGAATGTATCCAATTCTTTTTCGAATTTCTCAAAAGGCAAACGTTCAATACAATCTCTTTTCTCGGGACCAACAAATGTTTTTAGGTACGATATCAAACTATCATAATACATTCTGATCAATGTCTTGTAATGTTGTTTACGTATTTCAGGTTGAATACTTGTATACATGGATTGTACAATATCCAAAGCAAGTGACCCTATTCTTGTTCCTTGAAAATCGACGAACTTACACGTTTTTGGTTTTCTTGGGTTGCCTTCATAGGAAAAAAGCATATTATTGATCCACATATCACCATGGATCACCACTGACAGATCAGAATTGCATGAATTCTTGTTTAGAAATTCAATGTATTGATCAAATTTCTCTCGGACACGTTGTAGAACAGATATTAATTCTTTATTTTCGACATCGTTTGTTTCCAAAGTTTTAACCGCGTGACCCAAAGTTTGTTTTATGAAGATTTTTGAGAGATCCTTACCTGCTTGGCCGTTGTAAGGATGTTTAAGATTCTCTTTCATAATATTAAACATTTCGTCATCCAGGATTTTCATCGCCAATGATGAAGAATGGAACAAAGCTAATGTCTGAAACAATAAAAATATGTTTTATTTTTAATACATGTACATACGTTTGAAAGAATATTACTGTTTTACATTATATGACTATTTTCAAATTAGCAATTCTGAAATGATGTTTTCAGTAACTGAAATAGTGTGACTCCAAAGCTAAATAGTTCAATGCTTCATTTTGTTTCAAGAAGGACTGTGGAATATAGCTATAAAAAGTGCTAAGCAAATAAATAGAAATTGAGAATAATATAATCAAATTCAATTCACCTTCATAAACAAAAGCGAGTGTTCCAAATCAAGACCCAAGAATTTATCGACCATTGAATATCCTTTCTCCTTCAAATCTTCCAGTACCATGAGATCCTTATCGCTATAATATAGTTTGGGGTAAGGTAAGTCCGTTGTACAGTGACGCCGAAGTCTCGGTATTACGGTGATGTACATATGTTCTTCATTTGCCCAAACCTGATCACCTTTGAGTAATAATCGCATTTCAGTATTGTTCATTTGCCGTTTCATGATAAAGCACTTGTGAAATGCTGTAATACAGAAAAGTTGTAACATTAGCTGATTTAGTTTTAGTTGCGTAAGCATTACTTTACACCGAGTTCAAATGTACAATTTTTCGATTTACTTATACACTGCAAAATCTTCTGAACTAAGACAAACAGGGAAAAGAAGTTACATTTAACTAAAAATAAAAGAGATTGATAATGCCCTTTTTAAGATGAAAACCTTTTCTCTAAATAATAGACAATAGTAGAAAAAAATCGATCCGAAGCTCCGTTGAAGTACTTTTATTGACTAGATATAGTTATAATAATATTTAAAATTCTTACGTTTATCACTTGATTTGACTCCCTCCACGTAAGCTCTTTGCACCGTCGACATATTGTTATCCCCAATAGCGCAGACTCCACTCAACTCTACATTTGTGATACGAAGCCATGGATCTCCTTCGTACTTTTGGAGTATTTCTGCCAACAAGGCTCTTTCTGATGACATGCTCTCCTGTTCCAGAATTTTTGGGATCAGTGTCTCTGTTTGCTGAAATATTTATTAATTTATTTTATTTATTCCAATATTTTTTACACATTCATATGTGTGTATAGTAAATAACGACCCTCTTATATACATCAGTCAGGAAATATCCTTTCAGAATACAATTTTTTCTTGTAATATTTATATATTGGATCCTATAGCAGAGAGGTAATTGTTATTGAAAAGTCTTATGAAAAGATTGAAAATATTGTTCATGAATTTATAATTATATTTTGTTGGGACCATTAAGGCATTTGGTCAATACGATCACGGCCAGGGCATACGAGATCGATAAATGATAATTTTTTTTCTTTTTTTAATTATTTGATTTTTCAAATTAGCTGTATAATAAATAAAAATAAGAATTATATAAAATATAATTTTTTTTTTTATTCATCATCATCATTATACAAAGCACAACAAAGTAAACTCGCTATTTAAAAGATTAGACTATTATTATTATCATGTCCATGAAACACTTCCCTGTTTGTAACCACTTTTAAAAGATATAAAACGTACATTTTACGTAATTGATATAATTTTCAAACATTTATAATATTATGCATTGCTTAGCAAAAACAAATATTTTCTGAATGAATTAAAAACTTGTAAACTTTTTTAGTACACACTTTTTATTTTTATTTTCGTGGACAATATTGTTTTGTCTCTTAATGAGACATTATCAATACAAAAACAATGTTTTCTACGAAAATAAAAAGTGTGTATTCAAAAAGTAATTTTTAAATTCATTCAATATGGGTACACAAACAGTAACGGAATATAGAAATATATGTTCTGGTTTTGCACTTTGATATGCGGCGGCTGCATGTTGAATAAGAAAAATTAACGTGAATGTATAAAAATTACAGGAATGTGGATGAAGTGAAAGATGTGTGGAAGGATAGATTTATATGACGTTCCGCTCCCTCTCTGCCTACTTTGTTTGGGATACGGCTTGGAGGTATATTAAAATATAAATATGTATTATCTTGATATTTATTGATTTATATCATGAACCGGGTGGAATAATTCTGACGTGCTATTAAGAAAGCCTTCAATGTCTAAGATGAGGAAAGATAGAAAGAAATCAATAAGGAGTTGACGTTTATTTTGTCAACTCTTTATTGATTTTTCCCAAGCTTTAAATGTCCTATAAAAGCAGGGTTTGTAGAATATCATGCCGAGATGATAAAGATGAAATAGACTTCGATAATCTATGTATAATGAAATAATGAGCCAGCCATCTATAGAGATATAGGTGTGTAAAAATTGTTTTTTTTTTTAAAGAAAACAAGATAAATCGTACTGTATTAAACTGCACATTTACATTTTGTAGTATTACAAGTGTTAAACAGTATTTGTGTATAAACCTAACATTAAATAACAGTCTCGTGCGATGCCATTTATGGTTTCATCGTCACAAAGCTACATAGTAAAACACTTCCTATGTATATCAAGTTAATTATTGCATATAACTATGTGGAGTGTTGCATATTGTACTATCTATGTACATTTAATAAAAGTCGACATGCATGTGCCATGTATCTATTTATAGAGCTATATTGAAAAGAACTAATTCATTATTAATCAAAAGGTTAACTTCGTTAATCTGTTACTAAAATCTTCACTGTAACTCGTTATATATGAATGAATAATATTATTGTATTACCTGTAGGTGCCTATGTTTATTTGTATTTGTAAATTTTGTATAAATTCTGTATTAAAACATACACAGCTTCTTTTATTTACTTTTGTAAAACTTAGATATGATTTTGTATTGAACACAAATAATATTTATGTCTTATTTTCACTTTGTGATGTATGTAAAGATTGTTTTTTACTATTTTAAAACTGTCAAAGGCTCAAGCCGTTTGTTGTTTAAATAGATAAATTAATTTTTTTCAGTGTAATGAAAGTTACATTAGGTTAATTGATCGTTGCAGTTCCAGGAATCCGTGGAGGGGTCCCCCAAAATGTAACGATAGACCCAATCAATGGAAGACTTTATAATCGAAATAAATGTTTATATTAGTATTTTGATATCATGAAAGAAGTTCTATACCATGAAGACGTTGCCCACAAGCGGAGTAACTTTCAGACTAATTTTATGTAGTTTCTACAACAGTGTACATAAAAATAAAAAAAATCAGAATGGGTGGCATACCTCATCGCTGATTTGAGGATGTTGAATACCTTATTCACGATGTTTTACAAACCATGATGTTAAAAAACTCTCGAACTTTCAAAAAAGAACGAATGGGTGACTTATTATTTTCCGGTAGCTCCACAGTTAATTTAATTCTCCACAGAAAATTAATCAACTCGATAATCTATTAATCCTTAATGTTAATCGTTAATCGTAAAAAGAATAATGTATATATGATGATAGTAAGTAAACTACACTATGCATACAATGCTGCATTATGTAATGACGTAGAACTAAACCATGAGAGTGCAAGGTCAATCAGTGGCGGTGCTAGTATTACTTACATATTATAATCTTTAAATAAATATTTCACCGTAGAGTCCCTGGACTTGAATAGATCTCAGAAAAAATCACATCTAAATAAAATATTGTACTAATGTCTTTAATTCAATATACCACCTATCCTGATTTAACTCTCAATAACAGTCTTTATTTTTATTTATTTCTGGGTTATTTTTTATGGCAATTTGTGTTTTCTATGAATAGGACGAATCTAGTGGTTACACTTTATGGAATAAGTACCATAATGATAAAGATAGATAAAAACGTTGAGACATCTTTCTCGCTTCTACAGATTTTATTTTGCAAAATTTATTTTTAAAATTAATCTGTAAAAGCAAAATGTTTGTGTCGTGAAGGTGGAGTACGTCGGCAGCGAGTTGAATTGAAACTGGTTGCATTATGTAAACATGGTTCTTCAATTGAGATTATCTGCTTTATTTGATAACTGCAGGCTCCATTGTACCCAAATCCAGAGAAACAAAAAAATACATTTAGTATGCAAGTGAGATGATTGAGTATTTTTTTATGCATGTTTATAAACTAATAAAAATCTAAATTAAATGTAACACGTGGTTTTTGGATGGCAGCTTAGTGAAATGTTTTTATATTTTTCATTTAGGTAGATATATATATATTAATTATAAAAAAATAATAATACATACAGATACATATTATGTGTTTAGAATTTGAATAACTTAATAAACATAGAATAAAAGTAAATATGGGGCCATCCCTGCATCTACGCCCCTGCTAACCATGAGACTGCTGATAAGTTAATACAATGTCAAACGTTTCCTATAAAATGCATAAATTATACGACCCTATCATGTTTGTAATATTAGATGTGACAAAGTATGCAGTATACCTATAATGTATGTTCCAAACATAAAATAGATATACGAAGATGAGTAGTTGTGTTTTTAGGGTAGTTACTAATAAGCACAGTAGCAGGCGTCGTTTGCTCATCGACGCCTGCTGCCTCTACGACACCCGTGCCGCTAAAGCCTACCACCTCCTCTCAATGTCCCAGCTCTTTGAATCTTGTCATTGACAGAAGGCAGAATCATTGGTAGAAGTCAACGATCTTTCTCAGGACCAATTAAAAAGTCTTTTTTAGATTTCTGAACCCAAAACGGTATTTAAATACATAAAATATGCTCTGCGAAAACACCTTTTCAAACATATAGTATATATTACATAAACGTATTGTATGTTATCTATTATGCATTTATTATTATTACCTTTATGATCCGTAGCAAGGTCATTGACATTGCATATTATCTATCAATGTAAATAATATTATAGTGAATATTTGAATCCATTCATTTATAAACACATAATTATATATGAAAGCTGGTGTAGTAAATAACATAGATGAAATGTGGTACAAAGATTTAGATATGTGGAAAAAATTTAAGAGAATAGATTGGCCAAAAAGATATATATGACTGAGACAAACGTTTTTCTATGACATAGCCGCCCGAGGATCAAATGATTTGATCAACTATATTAGATCCTCAAATATGTACAATTACAACAGAAGAACTGCATGATTGTTTTAGAAGCAAAAAGTGTAAGCATTAATAGGAATAAATAGTGTTCGATTCTTTCTGCCTGCTCCACGAGGGAAGCGGCATAATAGAATATATTTATATTTAATTCCATATTCTATATGGACACCTTTTATCAAATAAATAACAGAGAAAATTTAATTATTCAACGAATTGTAAAAATTAAATAATTTTAGTACAAAAAATTGTAACAGAAGATAGAAAAGATTATCTATCAGTTTATTATGACCTATCAGTTAATTACATGCGGTTAATCTACTGCCCACTCCGTTTGTTAGAGATGTCGTGATGGCATAGATAGATAGCCAATTTAATTATTTATTGATCAATTGATTAAACGATGCATATAATTATATAACTTGTATTTAAAAAAAAAATGCACACAGGAACATATTTACAGCAAAAATTTAATCCACTTCCACTATATGCAATAATTTATTTCGTAAGTTTGTTGTGACAATCAATAATTTTACAAAAATTCAATATTTTCTATATATTATAAACGCCTAATTTCGCTTCGATACATTAACTAAGGGATGTAACATATCGAGTGAGTTCAAGTACAATGACATCAGTTGAACTCATTGAAGTCATTCAACTTGCCAAATACTTTTCGTACGATTGATGACTAAATCGTGATATTTATTAATTTATAATATTATCTATTTATTTTAAACAAATTGATTTGCATCATTAACTTATCATTGACGCCCGATGACAGTTCCGTACAAATAATCTATTACGAATTTTATTGTTATCAATTTGATGCGAAAATATAGTTTACTATGTCGATAAGTCAACGACCTCCGACTGTAGTAATAATTTTACGATGTATTGACGTACGTAAAAAAAATGATATCTTAATATGGTGTGAATATAAAAATACTATGGACGAAAAATTAAATAAGCTTTTTATTTTTTGGCGTAAATAATTATACCGAGCAGGTCCTCTCCTGTTCCTATTTTACCTTCCTTTTCCTATTCTTCTTATATATGTGCTTTATTTATTTTTTATCTAATTTAAATTATAAAATTGTACTTAAAGGTAGTTATGTTAATATGAGAATAAGTGTTTTTTATCTATTTATTTTTATTTTTATGTAATTTTTTAGGTTGACTAGAAAAAATCGCATATGCAATAAGCCCGCTTTTTCGTATTCTCTGTAAATATATCTATACTTGTATACTACATATTTTGATGCAAATAAACTTGTATTTATTTAACAACATTATCAAGACAATACCCTAAATGACAATAAGCAATTTATTGCAAATAAGGGATGTTGTACTTGCATTAGCAACAAAGTGTACATGGATCAGCAACAAATTTATTTTTAAGACGTATGCACTTCAATTATAATTTTCAGTAATTTTATTTCAATAAGTTTTGTTGATTTTATTCACAATGCTATTGAATAAGAATAATGGTTAAAAAAAATAAGCTCTGATAAACGGATAGGTAACCAAATGTTACTGTCGACTTTCACTTCGCCCTTTTTTTTGCCCATAATTCAAAATGAAAGACACTAAATGGGTCACAATAAAAATTTCATCAACTACGTTTTGATTTGCTCATTGTAAATTTTCTACCGGTAAAGAAAAGGGTGAAAAAAAGGGTGAAAAATTATTACTTTTGATATTATTGATGCTTCATTAAATGGTGTCGAATCAATAATCATTCATACATACATACATACATGGTCTATGAAAACAGTAATGATATAGTATTAAATTTTGAAACCTGAATAATATGAAGAATATTACTCAAGAATTGATATTTTACTTGATATTTTCACTCACGCAGGTGTGAAAAATTCTGTAAAATGAAAATGCTACATTTAATTGTTTTTACAATCCACAGAACAGAAGCTTTCCATTCCATACAGAAAATAAACTTTTATCTTCAAATAATAAATAAAAAAATAAGCGGTTTTTCTTCAATAAAATAATCATGTAATCAAAGAACAACTATAAACCAATTAACGTCGCGTCGAATATGTCTTACAGCTCAATATTTCAAATCGAAATCTGTTCTGTTAAATACATTCAAGCGACCCCTGACAATAATAATCGCTAATCAACGATGTTTTCTGTTCAATCGCCGAATTACAAAATTGGGGTAGTCGGCTAAAGATTCACATAATATAATTTACAAAAAAAATTCAATTAAAATTTTAAAAAAAACGTTGAAAAATCAAATAAGGACTGTTTGTGCAAACATGAAAAAAGTTTGTGAATATGAATTAAATAAACAGCTAACAAATTCAAATCTTAGGAGAAAGTATTATAAAATGTAACATATGAAATGTACTTACATTGTAAATTCCCCCAGTCTGCGTCATTCTTGCACTGTTGAGTTTATTTTATTTATTAAATTTCCATATAATAAATAAAATAATTTATTAACAGTGCATTCAGTTGTAGAAAGATCTCACTTCCTTGTTGGGGAATCAAAGACTGTCCTGTGAGCCTTGAGACACAAAACACAAACCAATATTAATAATACAAATTATGTACAAAGTCCAAATATAAACTGACAAAAATTGTTACAATTCGGGGCAGTTGTAGTAATTTGCCGATCAGCTGATCATTGTATAGCATAAAATAATAATAGTAAACGATATTCGTTTGTATACATAAATAATAGGTACGTACTTATACTAACATAGATACATTTTTATTTTATGATCATATTGTGACAACTGCGGTTTAGAATAATTTGCATTCTGAGAGAAGGTATTATTAACCGAGATATTAATAGTATTTTTCATTTGCAATATTGTCATTTCCGGATACAATTAACGACGATATTACGACTATACAACTAATATAGTGCGAATATATGTATATAAATTTTGATAGGTATAAACTCATCTTTAATAGTGTAGTATAGTTAATTTTGTTTTTAAGCGGGGTGTAAAATTCACTCACTTTTAAATAACTCTATCATCAGGTTATCCACTTTCATTATTGTTGATGAACAAGTAGGTACATAAAACTTCATTGTTTAAATGGTCACAATGTAATATATTATAAAGTTCATTTTTTATTATAGTCAAAAACAAGCTTATTTCATATGCTTATAGCGAGAATTCAAGTTATTCTGTATATCAAAAAATAATTTATGGGAAAAAATATCAGGCAATCACAGTTAAAATATTTTAAGTTATCTGAATATTAAATAGTAAAAATGAAAAACATGAATTGAAAAATTGGTAAAAGTTATAGATACTAATGTAGAGTTTTTCATTAGAAGACCCGAGTTACTAACAATTTCCTCTTTCCACTTTCACTTTATAACATCATAAAATATCTAAAATATGATTACATCGCACAAAACAATATCAAAATGTATTTAGGTAGGGACATTGAAACTATTACTAACCCATCACGCAAATCACTTGGGGTAGTCAGCAGACACGTGAAATACATGAACACATATTGTATGATGAGTATTATGATTGTTAAACAACAATATAGAAATAATTATTTAAAAAATTACCCAATTATGTATTGTTCGTAGATATAAATCAACCCTTAGAACCAACAACTGTCACAAAACATCATTGAACAAAATGAATTATGAATTTGTTTCATAGCAAAATATAATAAGCACGATTGAAGAAATGTATTATATAAATGTAAGAAGGTTAATAATTATTTAATCAATAAATTGTTTACTATGCAACTGGTTCATGAGCAAGGGTATGCACTTGACTTGTGTATGTATTATGGTGTGTCCCGCTATTACAGTTTAAGTTAAAGAGCGTGTTGCAGCTCTGTGTGAGTCAGTAGTGTTACTAGCACTAGCACTACAAATTAATAATAACACTCTAGTATACGATATGCCCTGTCATATATAAGTACCTATTATAGTTCATAATAATATTATGAGTGTATTATCTAGTATTAGATGTGTTTATTATATCTATATAATATTTGATTTTGTTATGTATGATTGCGCACTGTTTTCTATATCGACTCTACTACTGCACTGTACTCGATTCTCACTGCCAGAGTAAACGCCATGTTATAGCTAAATATACAAATAATTTAGCCTTGAAAATCTCTATGCTGTTTTGTGCACTACTACGAACACATATTATACACTGTGCACTGTGCAATACTGAAGCGGACTGGCAGTGATAAAGCTTATCAACATACAGCTTAATCTTGTAATTAAGCAAAATTTAAGTCACGTATGGGAACTTTTTCGTAGTTATGTAACATCGAATAATTTAATATTAGTTTTTGTTTATATTTTATTAAATGTAACTCACCATCCATACCTTCTTATATAATTATGTATTGGATACTTTATTTATCCTTCCTAGGATTTTATTTGTTGCTCTAACTGAAAAAAACACACAGATTAATTTATTCCTTCATCGAGATAATTATGAATCGAAAAAGCTGAATCTGCTCAAATTAATCCTAACTTTCGTAAAATTTCATTTGAAAGAAAATGAAATCTGAATAAATATTACAAAACTATACTAAATCGTTTCTCTTTATCCCAAGTGAGAGATATTATAGATTATATTATTAACATATCATAACATAACATGCATAGACAGTTCACACAGATCGAGCTAGTCCCAAACCAAGATGTGAATCTTGTATTATGGGTACTAACGTTTTGTTGTATTATGGGTATTATTGATTTATACAATTATACCTACAATTTATAATGTTTATAAGGCTTATAACAAAAACCCAGAAACAACTTTTTTAAAAAAGAAATTTAAAATAAATATTCGATTATCAAATGGTTTGTTATTGACGTGGAATAAAACAAATAAAAAAAGAAATTAAAAAATATTGTTAATGAGAGTTTGTGAGATTTTTAATGAGATGTCGGGAAGATTTGAATACAGTTTATTATTTTGTACAAATATTTTACACATTTCAATAGATGACGATCCGAACCATGTTAAACATACCTGCATATTCTCCTTCTAGTACCGTGTCCATCACATAAGCCACTATCAATCATTTTGAATTTTGCAAATCCGGTCTACTATAATCTACTCCGCAGGGGGGCTACTCCCGACCAAGTTATACTACCTAATTATCTATTTTTTAAATGACTTAAAGGCGGCCATACACATGACTGTAGCAGGCACACTTGCATAACAGCTCATTGCACATGCCATCTACTATCATGTATATACGCTAACTGGCATGCCTGTATCTGCCACGCAAGTAGATAGCACAACATTTGATTTACTGGCATGCAACATGAGGGAGGGGACGCGGAATTTGAGACATGTACTGTCTCGTGGCTAGCTAGTGTATACGTCTTGCAAATACAGGCATGCAAGGACGCAAATTGCATGCAAGTTTAACTTGCAAATGTATCCACATCGCGCCAGTAACTTCCACATGCCATTAACAAGCATGCACGCTACTGTTCCATTTTACAGGCATGTGTATGGCCGCCTTAAAACTCAATACTTTTGATAATCTTACTACTAAAATCGTCAAGCGATGTAAAACTGACCTATTAACTTTATACATTTAAAAAGATGGTAGCAAAAATAAACTATTACCAAATTACTTTTTTAACAGAGTATCTACACAACTTTAGTAGGTGTATATATTATATAGGATGTGGAATATTCAAATATAAGTTTTTTTTTTTTTTTTTAAAAAAGATATATCTGGGTTTTTGTAATAAACCCAAATACAACCTTATACACCTTTCACAGTAAGCTACTAAAAGCTTGTGTCGTGAAAGGGGAGTTTGCCGGCACCTGGTATCGAACCACGGACCCCATGTTCACGAGGCCGAGACTCTACCTCCAGGCTACCGACGAACTCGTAAAGTAAGACAGAGACCAGTAGCATCTTAATGATATGTATTAAAATAGAAATATTTTGTTATTATTACTAATTTTGGAACATACTCGTATATATTTTGAGAAAATTAGTTTTGTGTTAGACTGTTTTTTTTTGTGTGACCAAATAAATTTTAACTTGTGCAACCATATTTTGCAGAACAGTTTGAAAGACAAACGTTTGTAAAATTAAAATAATTTAATATAATTTTTATGTAGGGCAATCCGTACAGTGATGATATAATCACAGTCCAGGTACAACCAAACACAATACTTACATATTATACATACATACCTACATATATCTAATACGTTATGTTACGATGATTGTGTGATAAAGCATTGACTGATTAATTCTCTATTACCTGTTTTCGCATTATCATACATGTGTATTAGTGATGTAACGATATATGTATGGATATAGGTATATATACATATATTTTATCTATCTCCACTCCATCTATACCATCACAACATCTCCCACAAGTTTGGTAGCCAGTTAACTTAATGCATGTAATAAACATGCATACTGTAAGACATTCAGAATAAGTGGCATACCTCAAAGCTCAATTGAAGACGTTGTATGTCTTATATGTGATATTTTACGAAAACCTGATTTTTACAGAACACGTGAAAACTTAATTTTTAATTTTTTTATTATTATTTAAACATTACACAAAACTAATACATTTTTATTTATAAAAAGTATATTTAACATAAATATAAGCATTTTATATTTGAATCGATGATTGTTAAAACGAACCTCGTCATACAAATGATAATTTTTAAATTTTTTAAAAAAATTATAAAAAAAAAATACTGTACACACAATTCACCTCATATTACATAATAAGATAGATACACTTGTTTTTAGTTGACCTATTCATATAAGTAGTAAAAAAATATACCATAGAACCAGAATGTTTTTTTAGTTTCTCAAAATTTTTAATTTTTACCGAGGTTTGTTTTAACAATCATCGATTCATTTATTCTACTCTTTTTTTTAACTCCAAAATATACATGGCAGATAGATAGAAAAATAGCTATTCCTACATTGTATTAACGTTTCATACTCTTGCTAGCATACAATATTGATTCACAAATACACATACAGTAAGTTTAATACATTGTTTCATAGTTAATACATATTACATTGTCTTACCCATATCATGTATATATTTGATGCAGCTTGTCTATATATAGATTCGTATAGCGAATATAAATTGTATTGGTAGTGGGCGTACATACACGTGTTGCTACAATACGGATGCAATTCTTAATCATGAATCAAACTGAATTAAAATTATGAATCTATCTATACCATCACAACATCTTCCACAAATGGAATAGGCAAATTGATTTACTGAATGTATAAAACATGAAAGTCAACTCAACTAGCAGAATAGAGTGATATATCTTATAGGCGACTGAGCGAGTGTATTGTTGTAAGTTTAGTAAGTAAGTTAGACTAAAATTTATGTTTGTTATAAGTTATTTTTAAGGTATAATTATAACTTTATAAAATTTAATAAATAAATAAATAAATAAATATCTATTCTATGTCAGGGCGTATTTTGTATTATTTAAACACATACCAAAATATATTTTTTAAGCTTGTTAAATGAATTCAAATATAACCTTGAACACAATTTTTACAATAAGCTTAAAGCTTGAAAGGAGAGATTGTCGGTACCTGGGATCGAACCGCACACCTCTTGTGTATGAGGCCGAGACTCTACCTCCAGACTACAGACGAACTCTTATTGTATTGAACTGGAAATTCTGAAACAAGTAATCTTCTCCAAGGATCATTTGTTATAGTGAAACATAGACATATTTATTTATTCTTTACTGTGCATTGGTTACAAGCAAATTTACACAAAAATAAATTAAAATCAAATACAATCAATATACAGAGGGCAATTTAGAATAAATGGTTGGTGAACTTTAGGAGACCGATGAATGAAGATATAATGAAACTGAAAACGATTGCAAGACGAATGAGTAACGACTATTTGGACATGTGGAACGAATGAATGGGCTGATCAAAGGAACGAACGCGGAGCGAAGAACAGCGAAAAACGTAAATTGTCTGAATAAGGGACGGATATGACCGTGTGAATCAATGTTGAGTAAAACAAATCTATGTGCACTTAAACGTAGATGATACCAAAATAGCGTACAAGGACGGATCAAAATGCCTCTCTACCTTTACCATTTAGTAGATATGTATAAGGCCTAAAGGAAAAAAAAATATATAAATAGACCCTTAGGTACCTGTACATCGTCATAGTTTATTACTATCAAAATTGATCCATTTATAACATTCATAACGTTAAAACATTAAAATTGTTCCATATTTACTAGCCATCTTATTATCATACATAGCTTTTGAACTGAAAATATTTATTGAGCACTTATGTAATTATTTGATTTAGTTCCATGTTTTTACTGAGTGAGTTAAACACCCATATAACAATATGTTATAGGTTTTACAACAAATATTGATTTATTCTTGATTGTTATTTGCATGAGTGAATATTATTATACTCTTAGTAGATACAATAGAATGCAAAGTCGATATTAATATGTTTACACTGATTAATAGTTTAAGTATGATGGCACTAGTACTAAGCACCGTATTATAATAATATGTAATGACTCATTAGTGTTCTCAGCAGTGTCAATATACCTTTAGCGCTTTTAATCTCATATCTATACTATACTTAATTGATTTACTAAAGACCCAGAATCTGTTGAAACAATGTTCATTTGATTATTGTATAAAAACAATATCCCAACATAGCCTCCAACAAAGAATAGGTCTCTCACTTATTTCTGTATGTTTTTGAGAGTCCTGTAAAATGCAGTTGTTCATAAAATATCACGAATAAGACATAAAATATCACGAATAAGACATAAAATATCACGAATAAGACATAAAATATCACGAATAAGACATAAAATATCACGAATAAGACATTAAATATCTTCAATTTAGCGTATTCCACCTATCCTGACTGCCTTAATTTAAAAAATTGTGGGGAGAGGACAACTTGTATAATTAATAAAAATAAGACACTTATATTTAGTACTTCCACATTAACTTTATTAATCGCAAGTCAGCTTTCAAGAGATTCCACTCGCATTATCAGATTAACGTAAAGTTCACTTTGATGATGATGATGAAAGCGGCAGCTTTTAAAAGCCGGCTCGCGATTAATTAAGTTAATGTATTAAAATATAAGTGTCTCATTACGAGACGAAACAAAATTGTCTACAATAATAAAATAGAAAAGTGTTTATCAAAAAGTTAAAATTTTTCGTTCATAAGTGTTTCATTTTTATTAATTCGACATGAAATTCCACCAAGTATCGTCGATCAACAATATTTATAGTCAATTTTTATGTTTACATGGAGTAAGTCTACTACTAAGAGAATTCATTATATTTATTTAGTAGAATCACACAAAGGTTGAGCTTTGGACGTGCTTCTTTTAGTTATATCATTGTGCTTTAATGTTGCAGTGATTTGTACTAAATATCAAAGGAAACTGGAACACTGGAAACTAAATAAACTTAAGTGCTTAGGAAGTAGGCTTTTAATCAAAGGTTTCAGTTTATATTACAGGTAATATGAATATTGAACACGTGACTACGGTATGTTCTGATCTCAATATGACTATATTATAACTATTAACCACTTGAATACAACCACTTCATAATGAACCTTATAGAACAATATTATACGTCATATAAACGATTATGTATAATATAGAAGCATCTAACGCACACGGTATGCTAATACATGATGAAGTACTTACATAAAGAGCTATATACATAATACACTCAATACTAATCATAAAATTTCCATTCAGCAGGGCTTCTCTTGACAAAACTAAACACGATCTTAATCTAGTCTTGATCTTGATCATACGACGCACGAAGTGGCTATTGCCCAAAAATACACGCAAACCGATCGCGCGTTAGCGGTAGCGCGATGTTTTTGACCATAGTCCCTTCGTGCGTCGTATGATCAAGATCAAGACTAGATTAAGATCGTGTTTAGTTTTGTCAAGAGTAACCCTGCTGTCAATAATAACTATTAATGTTGTACTTCATTTGATTAATCTTCATGGAAAACCTAGACACTATATGAGCTTACAATGTTACAACCTTATCCTTCAAAAGTATATGCAGTATAGTATTAGATGCCTACATACATCAGTGACGTCTTTTCCATTTAAGCTCAAAGCCGGACTTTACCGAGTTTTGAAATTTTCAAATAATGAAAATATGATAAAAAATATGAAGAAAAAATGAAATATACGCAATTACTATCCGAAAATTCAAAAATTTTTCGCGCCCCGTGTAAGTTAAATGTTTGGTTAACTTTAAGGCTAAGCGTTTTAGTGCAGCTATACTTTGATAATGCAAGGAAAAGAATAAAATATACCGTGTTGTCTTGCTCGCACATGTGGTTTTTTACGTGTTTTACTTCTGTCATATTTCTGTCCCGCTCATCTACTTGTACTAGTAGGTACTAGGATACACATCCATAATCTGGTGATGTAGGTGTACCTAATTTATTCAGGATCTTTTTCACACTTCGCAGCAAGAGAAAATCTATATTCAATATGCACACGTAGTAGAATTCCAAAATTAGATCAATAATTTACAGTAATAAGAAACGATTGTTTCAATTCATCTATATTTCAAAACCTAATCGTGTTTTATCAATAATGATTTGTTGTGCTAAAAATATAACAAAAAAAAATACAAATTAGGGTGTAAAATCAATGATTTCACATCACAACGAGTCACAGTCACAAAAAAAACAAGTGCAATAATTCTACGTATTGTAAATAGAGTTCATTGACCTATAATTTATATCGTAATCTCATCTCATGCTGTAGTTTATTTATTTAAGCATTATGTGATACATTTATAATTATAATATGTGATTAATCATAATATCATGCTCTATAATTTATTATATTCTATAATATTATATTATCACCAATGCATTATAAGCAATGTTTACTTTAAATAAGATTCTTGCTAAGCATATTATAATCTGTTACAAAAGTCACGTGTTTTCTGTAAATGTGAAAAATCACAACACACTTGCAGTCTAAACATTACCAGTGTCTTATGATATTTATTATAAGTCATGGATACAAAGAGCGATAGAAGTGATATAAAATATTCTAAAATTAATAAAGACTTTAATTAATTAAACTTTTTCTCTTTGGGTTCCTGTATTTATTTTTTATTATTTTTATTATTATTTTGGTAGGCATAGACCTATTTTTTTATTTTTTTATGTTAATGTTTTAGGGTTGACTGGAAGACGTTGCCTAGCAACAAGTCCGCCTTTTAGCCTAATTTTGTTAATTGCCACGTTTTGTAATTTTATTGTTTATGTATTTGTGTAAAATTATGGTTAATAAAGATTTATTTATTTATTTATTTATTTAAAGACCAACTTTCAAAATTGTAAATATACATATTTCAGGTTAATATAATATAGTCAATGTTACCATCGACCGATGATACTTGGTGGAAGTTCATTCATTTATTTTATTTGAACAATATACGGGATTGAATTTTCCTTTTACAATACACAATGATTTATCACTATTACGCAATTTTCAAACATCAAAAAAATGTACACAATATATGTAGGTAAAAATAAAAAAAAAATCAATCACATCAATAAACAATGCATTATTACATCTTTATAGGTAGGAACCATTCGATTAATGAAAACATCACTAATGTTTTATTTTTAAAAAACTAATTTAATATTTCAGACAAAAACAGAGAATGGATATTTTATGGTATAAGGTTGTTAAGTAAAGTTTACCTGTGTTCATGAATGAATATAATATTGTGTATCAGGCTGTATTATGCAGAAAAGTAAATATATCTCTCTCAAATATATAAAATTCTCGTGTCACGGTGTTTGTTATCATACTCCTCTAAAACGGCTGGACCGATTTTGATGAAATTTTAAATGCTTATCGGGTAGATCTCAGAATCAGTCAACATCTATTTTTCATACCCCTTAAAGTTAAGGGTGGTCCACCCCGATTTTTTTGTATTAGACAATTTATTTTTTTATGGTGAGGTATTACAAAATACATACAGCCCTAAATTTTCACCCTTCAAACATCAACCCCTATTTTTAAATAGCAAGAGTAGTATATGGCATAATGTTTATGGCAAAACAACGTTTGCCTGGTCAGCTAGTATATATTTTGAAGCAATGTACTGTGAAAACTTCACAGAAAAGTTTTATTGATTAAAAACGTAACTTTTCATCATAGATTTATAAATCTTATTCTGTTTTCCTAGCTGGGTCGGAATTTCATTGCGCGTAAGTACTTCTTCCAGATATTGTTACTTCCAGATTATTTGGCATCACCAAGTCATGTCTTTCGGGGCACATGTTTGACACTTGTCTTTGCCAAGCTATCCTCAAGTGAACTATTTTATTTTTATAAAAACAGAATGAATATAAAACTATTCTTGCGTCAGCCGAATGATATATTTAAAATGATGATATATACCTGTAAAAAATAATTTATCTGACTAAGCCCTTGGAAACATAATATTTGTTAAGAAGCACACGATTCAAGTTCAAATAGAAATGTTACTAAAGAAGCTGGTAAGGAAGATTTTTAAACATGAGTATGATTTGGAAGTCTTGGAGACATCAATGGATGAAGATCTTTGCAGGGAGTATGATGCCCCCCGATGGAATTAGACTAAGGCCCGAAATTACAATCAGTAGCTTATCGTGGAGCTTTGGTGAGGAGGCTTAAAAGTTAAGTCTAACTTGCTGCTCACACGAGAATTTCAATCAATATTCGACTGCGACTTGACTAAGCCGCAAATATGGTTAAGTTGGTAGCCCTACTAGTTGTTTTATCGTGATTTTGTCTATGCATTTACTTCATATCTGTCATGTTAACGGGGACGCGCGCCATTTTTCATGTTGTTGTTTTGATTTCGTGAACGCTCTTGGATTTTTTCGTGACCGACGAAACACGGTCAGTAACGAAAAAATCCAAATAGAAGCGCAAATGAAACAACTTAAGCAACAACAAACAAAAAGCGTAATGATGGCGCGAACATATGACATTAATGTCAGTTCGTTCTTATTGTTACTAGTGGCGCCTCTTGGTGATGAAAAAATTAACTGTGTTTAAGCGAGCTTAACGTTGTTGAGGACACCCCCGGATATTCCTTAACTTAAGGAGTAGATTAAGCCGCATATTCGTGCTAAGGAGACATTGTAATTCGCGTAATTTTGATAAGCGAAGCTTTATGTGTTCCTTAAGGTTAAGGAGGATCTTAAGCCTGCATTGTAATTTTGGGCCTAAGGGGAGGAAGACAGATAAATGGATAATATATAATAAAAAAATAATATAGATACATACATACCTGATATAGAATGGTCATTACAAATGGTCAAAATTTGTAATGACCATTCTATATCAGGTATGTATGTATATTATTTTTTTATTATATATTATCCATTTATCATGTCAATTTTTGTTATTTTTATGGTATTTTTTTGTAGTTGTTATAATAAATATTATCTCGATATGGGTGCAAATTCAGTGAGGTAATATTGAGTTCATAAATGTGAATTTAAATAGTAAAAAATTGTTAAATTCTCTTTTCTGTAAATATTTTTTTGGTAAATAAATTATTATTATTACACCTGTAATAGATATCAGGTTTACTTGTAATCCTGTGTGGAAATTGTATGATAATCCACGCAATCAATTAATACTGAGCTAAATAATATGCTCGTACTTACATTATTTTTACACACACATACAAATGCAATATTGTGCATACTCGAACACGTTGATTTTATCTATTATGCATTTATAATACTTGTTTGTCATATTATTACTATTTGATGTATGCATATAATTATTATATCTATACACAATAAAATACTAATACGGAATAACAGCCAGGTGCATCGACCCCTGTGCATAGGTTTTTTGGCTAAATGTCAAATTGGCTAGTAATAATACATGCATATGAACAAGATACGACAATGAACAAATTACTAAAATTAAATTTTATCTTTAGCAAGAATTAAACTAATTGGATGGATACATGTGAATAATAGTATATACCTTTTATCAACGTAAAAAGGTGAATAAATAGATCTTGTAGAGTTAATATGACATGACAATTGTGAAAATATCAATTCAAGGGCGCTTTACAACATTTAGGATATTTATCTACGTCTATGGATATATTCTTTACTTTATTTTGACATTATTGAATACAATTTTTAAAAAAGTACATTCAATTTACAGTGGGCGAGTTTATCGTAAAGGCGCGATTTCTTCCAACTTATTCAAAATTACGTAATATCAATTTAAAAATTGACAGTCAGATAAAATAATAATAATATAATATACATTCATGTTACGCATACGCATGTACGCAAAGCAAAACGACACAAATTTTCCCTTTGTTCTGGTTGTGTGGACTTCAGATTCTTCTTCTTCTTCTTCCTCGTGTGATAGATCATCGATCTGTTGTTTCGGAAGTGATTCCCTCTTGTGACCCTGAGGACCAGCTATCTTTCCATCTTTTTGGTGGTCTTCCTCGTGAACGTGAGCCAGCCGGTGTCTTCTTTGCAGCAATGTGAGTGATCCTGTTTTCAGCCATCCCGTCTACATGGTCTCTCCAGAATCGTCTCCTCTTCCTACTCCATCTCACTATGTCCTCCGTGTCGCATATCCTTCTAATCTCAGTATTTCTAATTGTCTAATTTCTGAGAGTTTTTCCCGCGATAGCACGTAAGGTTTTCATCTCAGAAATTCTGAGTAGGCTTTTGGTTCTGGTTTGGTTGGCCTTCAGATTATCACTATGATTTAGAATTATGCCCCCATTTACTGATATTTTGACCATACCTCCCTACTCATAAGGACAAAGGTTGCGCCAACATTCTTTTATAGACGTGGTTTGCATCTTACATTTTTTCAAGACATTATTTTATAATTTAGACTTACTTCGATAGCATAGAAAAAGTATATGGCCGATATATGGCTCCAGAAAAGAAAACTTGACATAAAGGGAACAATTTCTCTTTACTTTGAGGAATATCAAGCTATGAAATTCCCACGTTTCAATTATCACCAACCAAGCCTTAGGTTTTCAACGCCCCTTTCTGTGACTTTGCAAGTACGGAAATCACCTTCGATTTCAGAGTTATCCAGTATTATAACTATGTACCCAAAAGCAGAAATCTTTAACTAGATTCTTTGGTAATAAATCTGGAAGTAATAATTATCTCAATTTTTTAAGAGCATGTGGTACATTCAAATATTTTTTAGTTCGTCTAAATCCTATTACAGCACTTTTTATACATAAGTAAAGGTATATGCACTTCTTCTGTCTGTCTGAATAAACAAAATAATATTGCATTATGTTTTAAAAATAACGATTATACATTTTAAATGTTGTTTAAATAAGAATAAAAAGTTAATTTATAAATCAGTATAACCACTTTACACACTCGCATTCTTGTCTACCATATTTTTTATTCATGTTATTTACATTTAACATTTGATTATTACAACCAGGCACATTTGAAAACTATACACATTTTTTACACACCTACATATTATTCGTAAATATCATATTACTATAAATAAAAAAAGACGTTTTTATTGATGCATCTGCATTCAAGGACAGACAAATAAAATTTGGAGACGAATGCATTCATTTTTTTTATTCCTTTGTTAGATAATCCGGTTTCTCTCTCTTTCTTGTGCAAATTACAAATCAAAAGTTTTCTACCTGCATTAAATTAATATGAGCACGGTACACACCTTATAATATTATTGTCTCGTTATAAATTATGTCTTTTCTGTAAAAAAAACACGCAGTTTTGCACCAACATGACTACAGCACTTAATAAAAATACTATTCGGGTTATTATAACAAACGTAGAAGAATAATTACGTAAATGTCAGATGCTACTGTAATATCGTTAAGCATTTTTTTTATACCGTAGTAAAATAAATCATCTTTGTCTGATACCTTAAACCGTTCTTCAATTTAACAATTCATTTTTAATTCATATTTTTTCGATACTCAAAAAACTTTTGAAAAAATAGCGAAGGTGAAAAATCAACATAATTTTAGCAAGGAGTCATGAAAAATAATAATTACATTCCATATTCAGATTTTATTGTTGTATAACTATTAACATTTTCGTATCATCAGTCTATGGGTGAAACCTTCTCATGATGGTAATTATTTTACAATAAGTAAATGTACCTGCTTCTTCATATTAGAAAATATTCAGCAGCTTGATTTCGTCAAATTATCATCTTGATTTTTCATTCATAAAATTTTTACCAATACAACTAACTATGTACATAGATTCCACATATATTGATATATAAGGAGCTCGTTTAATTATTTGAAAAACCTGAAATAACTCAACAAACAATATTGAAAAACCTCGGTATGGTAAAGCATAGGCAGACAAACGCACGATCTTTTGCATTGCACAAATGAAACATTTTTTGAATAATTTTCTTAACTATCTGTCTATACCATCACGGCATATTTCACAAATGAGATTGCTAACGGATAATAAAATATGTAATAAACATGCAAGATGTCTTCTCCCAAACCAACAAAACATACATTTTTTAATTGAATGTAGAATTAGTATTTTCTGGCTAAATTTTGAATGCCTAATTATCCGTAGTGATCGTAATTATTGAACATTTAGAAATAATGAAGTATGAGAAACAATAATGACGCCATTCCGTACTAGTGAATAAGTCTCACCTTAACCTACATAATTACGTTATCAGCTGTATCTGTCATAGAATATGTAGATATTATATTTTTATAAAACAAATCAAGTGGAAAGATAAAGGGACTATGTTATTTTTTTAACAACGATTATGTTATTATAACTATTTATCTTCAAGGTTTGATTATTGGTTACATAATCGTACCTTAATCGTGCTTCAGTTTTTCATTTTTTGTTGCTATGTAAGACCACAAAAACCATAGCGGTACTTTAACTTAAGGTTTTATATTGTCTAATATTACAAAGCCATATAAATAATTTATTTACTATAGTTTGTAAAAACAGACTTTAAAACTATTATAGAAAAACAGAAATTGGTATTGAGTGACATTTACAAATTCCACGAAATAGTTCGTATAGGTAGAAAGCGTAAATTGACACTAGTAGAGCTATCAGTTTCCTGTAGACAGTATTTTCACACCAGAGTTATTTGACTCGACTAGAATTTCATCTATCCAATATAAATATACTATGCGTAAACTCCTCTTAAAAATATTTTTTACATTTTTTTAATAAATATTAATTAATATCGGCATTTGTATTACGCTACATATTACATCTTTAATTTAACAAAATGACTATTTGTTCAAAATAAAGCAATAAAAGATATTTTTTATATACAAACCACTAATGGAAGAAATCACTTTTAGGTATAGTGATAATCTCGCCACTGCATATCATCATATTTTTTCTTATGCAAACTGATTTGTTGATTTTGTTATGTGAATGATGATGTCCAAAAAAAATACATAAATAAACCATTGTTAGAAAAAGTACCCTTACTTCATTCATATAAGAATGACAGATAGCACTCATGTAACAGTTCTTGTTATATTTAGAGCCGTAACAATACGTTCGTACTATTTAGTATTAACAATGAAACAAAACGTTGCTTATTATACAATACCTACAGTTATCAAGGGAAGTTGAGCAATTTGTTTACAAATTATCTCAACAATCGATGAGGCGCGTAAGTAAATCCATTCTACAATAAATTATTATTACTTGATCGTGATGTACTCATATAAACATTGTTTCATTCATTTTACAACGTATATAAAATTGTTATTAAAAATATAATTATAACACTCTTCTGGGGTGATTACAGCTTTAAGCCAATGCGAACTTAGAAAATGAAACGTGTTTCCACTTTCCATTCAAATTCAGCGCAAGCTTCGTCAAATATGTCAATATTCGGGGCAATACTAGGTACGAGACTTTTTGGGTCCGAACTTATACCGCCTTGATAAAACTTTATGCTGACGTGAGCAATGGAGGTTTCTATGAAAGGTTCTTTAAAAATTGCAATAATGTTTTTATATTTTCTAGGTAATCAACGCATAAAAAGATATCTATATATATATTGATATTTTTTTAAGTAATAAATCTGCAAGATGGCCTATTGCGTTTATAATTTGGAAAATAAAATATCCGTGGGCTCCTATGATATTTTCTTCTCTTAAAGTTTTCTCATTTGTCTATTTATATCACAGGATCCCAATTTTTTTCTCTGATAGACCATTTGTCATGTTTTTTGGTTTTGGGTACACCCCCTGCTGCTCACTTTGAAAGATTTAAATTTCAATAGTGAAGTATTTGTAGTGATATGGACCCCTTGCAGGTCCTTGTCGACCTCTGAGGGTCGATATAGACTACTTTGGGAATCTTTGATCTATATCATCGTGATATGATGGGGGTCACCCTCTCCTTACTAATACTCATTTACTGTATACACATTAAATACCGCGTACAAAGGATAAGTGTTTGTGAAAATTTTATTGACATTGAAAATTTATTAATTAAGGGAATGTGTTATTATAATAATTCACCAATTTTTCATATTTTTTTACAAACTTTGCCTCAATAAATACTAATTGAAAACATTCCTCTTTATAAGGGATATTAATACTAAATTCAAATATTAACCTTGCTCTACTATAGATAATAAACTGAAGTGGTTATCTCCCAATAATCAAAAACAAATTAGATGACAATAAATAATGTTATCATATACCTGCCATTATTCGATAACAACTTATAAAGAGTTAGTAAGTTCCCTAAATGAATCTACTTTGATGTAATGATGATGATTATAACGATTACAATATGTGATCAAGGCCGCTTTATATGACCGATAACGATACATAATATCGCAACTAAAATACATGACAATAGGTCAATGAACAATATTGGTTTACCTACATTATACAGATTATTATATGTATTGAGTACATGGCATGTGTAATAGTGGAGTATTACCCACTCTGAAAGATTGTCCGATTAACGTTTCTTAGACTTTGAAGCGGGATAACCAATTTCATACTTTATACTTTAACAATCCGGCGATTAATTCTGTGTCATTGACCTTTTTACACCGTTCTCAGAAGAATAGGGAGAACAGAATCCTACTGAATGATATATTTTCAATAATCCAACCATCACGGCATATCCCACACGAAGGGTAGCCAGCAGATTAGCTACATGTAATACACTTGCAAGTTGTCCACAAAAAATAAAGACATTCAAGATAGGTGGCAAACTTTATCGCTGAATTTAAGACGTAAAATTTCTTTATTTTGCCTACCTTTTACAGGGCACTCGAAAACTTACGGAAAACATTGGGAGACCAATTCTTCACTGTGTGCTCCATGGCTTTTTTACACTTTTTTTTTCAATAATAATAATAATACAACCATAATAACCATGTTAATGTTGAAACCGACTATCCTCAGCTGCCGCAGGTTCGGCACGCGTGTATTTTGACTATGGTCACTCCGTGCATAGTTGGATTAAGATCGTATTTAAATTGTGTCAAAATTAACCTGCCGCTTGTTCTTTCATGTATGGAAAATCCTATAGTAGATAAAAAAAATCACGACCTATACACAAATATATTACTTCAAAAACCATGGATATCGAAAACTCGGCTATCATTCGAATGAATGGTGTCGATATTAGTGATGTTTTTTCAATAGCAAAATAGTCAAAAGTTTATTACCTGTCATCAAATATGTTTCTTGAAAAACTTTCGTGAAAATGAGGCGTATATCAATCCTCTCTGTTACCTCTACTACTTTAATATATGTAATAATAATAATAATCTTTATTCAAATAATATCGTCTTTACATTTTCATAATAACACAGTTGAACATACTTAATACAATCACAAAAAAATGTCTTCCACACTAGCCATAGGGCTGTGTTGTGGCAAACAATAGTTTAGCATGAACTAAATCTATACATAATTTCTATTACATCAACAACGAAAATGATATCCTCTATACATATTTATTACATCAACAACGAAAATAATAATATAAACTCTATACATATTTATTACATCAACAACGAAAATAATACACCAACTCCACAAAGCCCAGTATATCAACAATGAAAACAATATACTCCACAAAGCCCAGTGACAGAAGAAGTGTCGGGAGGCCAAAGTCGATATGAATGGACGGGGTGGAAAAGGACCTGCGAGCTTTGGGCACGACCAATATTGGTGACGAGAGGTGACGAATAAGGAGTGGAAGTGACTTCTTGAGGACGCCAAGACCCACACCGGGTTGTTGCTCAACTGATGATGATACATATCTTTTTTATGCACTTTGTACTCGTGTGTATTTTTCAGTAAATAATAAGAAAAAGAATGCCACATACACGATGTAAGTATAAATTTTGGGAACATTTATAGGAATATTAGGTAACAAAATATTCTCATGTCAAACAAACATAGTATTCTGTCATGCTAATTTATTATTGTCAATTTGTTAAAAAATACTTTATAACGCAATAAGGAAAAAATACCTCGCTATCTGTGTGATATTTATGACAAACAATAATGTTATCAACAAGCGGATTATCTTTGTTATAGCTCCATATTCTAATTTCCTTATATGTATTTAAGTTTTTCCTGTTTTCCTAAAGATGTCTCTGAATAGACTTGTAACGTATAAATTCAATATTCTTGCATTTTATTTTAATTGTGTGATAATTACAGAATTTAAATAATGCATTATTTATATTTTATATGCAAGTTTCATAAAAATATGTAGAGTAATAAATTACACATTAAAATAAATTTAACTTCCGCATTAAAATAAAAATATTATAGTAAAAATATATCACAAAACTTAAGAATGTAAAAATGAAGGAGTATAATTTTTCATTTACTCCATATATACTGGTGCGTTCGTTTCCTTTTTCTATACTATACCCTCAGGCCGTGTCCCAAGTGGGGTAGGCAGAGAGAAGGAAACGCCACATAGATTTCTCTCTACTTTTTCATTAAATATCGTGAATTGTTAGTATAATACTACTTATAAGAGATGCAGATGCAGAAGGAAGGAAAAGTGAATTTAAATTAATGAATGAATAAATAAATAAGCTGCATCAATTTCCAAGACTAAGGTCAATATGAAATTTAAAAAAAATAATTAAAGGCTATTGCCGTATATATTGTTGTTATATAAATAAAATAAAAATTAACATAGAATGCTGTAACATCATAATTTTCAAGAAAATTCTTCAATACATCAACTGACATATTATGTTACATGCTGTGAAAAAAGAATAAATTAATATAATTACCTTTAACTGTTGTTTGATCACAATCAACAGTATTGAGGACTAGGAAGAAAAAAACTCTTTCAGATTTTCTTCCAGGTTGTCAATTTGGTATAGGAATTAAAAATATTGCACGATCTTTCTGATTTTTGTACAGAAACATTTTACTAATCTAATATCTTACATATATTTGTCATAGAATTACTGCATTTTTCTGTATATTTTGTTATTGTCTTGATTGTTTGTTGTGTATGTACAATGACAGCGAAAAGGTTTTTACTGTAATGCTGTTCATTGTTTTCATTTATAAATAAATAAATATGTGTTCTAAAGTCCTGCGTCCCCTTAAATTTTGCGCCTTGGGCAAATGTCCATTCTGCCCGTTTATAGCCCCTGGCCTGGTGAAGGCTCTAGTTAAGATGAATATTATTATTGTCATCTATATATAATATAAATAATAATTATTATTATTTATTTACTGTATACTAAATAGGATAACCTGTTTTATCTGATACTATGTACTTTACAATAATACGATATTGTGTGAATACACTGACTAGATATAACATTTTGTATTATGTACCTGTACATAGGATCATGTAATGTATTTTAATAACACCGTTATAAATATATATAAGAGTCAAAGAGTATTTGTTTACTCGAATAATTCACATTATCAACAAAGGAAGCCTCCTCCACACTCTGGCATTCTAAAATATTACAAACTAGCGGTCCTCCCCGGCTTCGCAAAAGTAAATTGGAGTTTTAGTAAGGATCCCTAACTTTTTGAAAAATATAATATAGCCTATGTTACCCGGGGATAGTGTAGCTTCCCAAAAGTGAAAGAATTTTTCAAATCGGTTCAGTAGTTTCGGAACCTATTCAATACAAGAAATCAAATCTTTCCTCATTATAATATTAGTATAGATAAATCGAAGAATATTTCCAAAATTGTATATACCAAAATACTGAAAAAGTCAAATCCTTATCGTCCGTTTTTATGGAGACTGTCCATAATTACATGAGTCACTATTGCTGAATGGTATATGCATGTATGAATGACTAGTGATCTAATTTTCCTCTGAAATGCATGCAGAAAACAAACATATTGTATTCCATGGATAATATGGTGTCAATCATTATGAGAGATAGCCCTGACGAGACACCAAGCGCCAATGACTATATATTTCTACCAAACTGTAATATCAAATTGGTTCACAAATACATTCTGCCAGCTGGAATATAAGTATGAGGACACGAGATGCGACTGCGTGGAGGTGCATAGTGATGATCGCTTATTACAATGCGTAATGCGTGTGATGAGAATGACCTAAGGATGGCAAAAATAACAAATCACTCGCTATTATTATTTCCAGGGTGAAGCTGTGTTTTCGGACAGTGATAAAATAGTCTGATGTGTAACACTGCGTACAGTGATGTGGTGTCTACAATATACACTATACAGTGTTATCTAGTGTTTACAAACAACAACTTTAACAACAAAACCAAACTTTATATAGGTAGGTACATACACAATATAATCAAAATTGGACGTTAACGATTAACAAGTGAAATAACTTCTGTTAAAAATTAATCTCATTTTTTTATTTATTCATTCTTTACTGTAGGTACATTAACTACAAATAATTACATAAAAGGTACAATTCAAGATATCGCAAAAGCGCGATATCTTCCAACTCATCCAAATTCTTCGATGAAGCCTTTCACTTTCTCTAGGAGAGGATTCCAGTTGTTCGAAGCTCTTGGTCATCGAATTGGTTCTCATGGATATTCCTGCGCTGGTCGCAACCAGGTGCACCGCATTGTAATTAAAAGATATTACAGCCTTTATATCAAATTACTCCAATCATCACATTTTGAAAAATGCTGAAGGACGCTATTTTTCCTTAGTTCCCAGTTATTTTCAAAGCTAGAGACATTTTTATAAACCTTTAAATTAACTGTATCCATTAACTGAAACCTGCGTTACGTTGTCCAAAATTAGCGACTCTATTAACGGCGAGTAACAAAGTAAACTTTTATTTAACGGGTTAATGATTGACTTCGTTAAATGTTTGATTAACTGTGCCTAGTGATGTGTATAAGTAAATGCAATCATACAAACCTGTAGAACGAGTACTCACTACTCAGTGTATTGGCAGGTATACACTAGTGTGACATTGGTGGTGATACGAAGTCGTGAAACGTTGTAACTACTAGTAATATGGTGAATATTTTTTTATTTCCTTATCAGCTGTACATTATACAGTCAGACATTCGGTTGTGATCTTATTGAAATATTGTTTACATAAATATAACTGATACTTTTAATACAGTAATACATTTAATTCATGTGATTTTTCATACTTATCTTAACTAATAATTTATAATTATTTTTAACAAACTGTATACTGCTGTACATATTATCTAACTATAGTTATTTTATTATTTTATACACTGTTATTATTATAATTCCTAATACAGTTTTTTCACGTCAGTGTTACGGTGTTAGTGTGTCGAGTGTTGTGGTGAATTATTCTGGAAATGATACGTTTATGATAACAATAATTTCTCATTTAAAGGTAATTAATTTACATATTACATGCTCGATTATTTTTTTGTGTTTCAATGTTTCATGTGAAGTGTAAGAATATTTTGTTTCTCAACAATAATTTTGCCTATTACATAGATATATATTATTTATAAATTTATAATATATTCTTATAAAACAGTGTGCATACATTATAAAAAACAACATTTATATCACAATAGCGTCCTGTAAAGTGTAAGATAGCGGACTTATTACATGACATATCTACCAGCCAACCATCAATTTATTTATTTATTCACAAATAATTGCAATAGACACGGTAAACAAGTACAAAATCAAATAATAAGCAATAATGTGCCCTACTCTTTTAGAAAAGTGATATAATTTAATTATGAGAACGCATGTTAATGAATTGTGATAATGCACTTTTTTGTAAAATTACTTGTGATAATTTAGAGCAGAGGTTCCCAAACTTTTTCTCTCATAAATCACTTTCAAATTTTTGCTGGTTTCGGTGGACCCCCTGGGTTTCTACCCTCCCCCCCTCTCCGTCGCTATTGAAATATTTCATAGACTCATCGATTTTCTTACAGAATATTTTCTAATAGTACCTTTTTCTACAATGTAAAGGGTATTTGTACCGACTATTGTTTATGGTCGGTACAAATACCTGGTGCTTTTGCCGAATATCCGATACTTTAAGTTACGACCCGTGACTTACGACTCGTGAACCTCCATATTTTACTCACGCCAACGTAGACCCCCGTCGAGTCTCACCTGGACCACTTTGGGAATCACTGATTTAGAGTAAATGAAATCAAACCAACATAGATAGGACTTAGTGAATAAGCACAATAAGAAAAGTACCTGGTCTATAACCTAAACCTTGACATTAAATATGTAACTAACAAATACAAAGTGTTAATGGTTAACCAAGCGGTAATTATTTTTAACTGCTAATCTGTACTAGGTGTATATTATACCTACGCATAATTATATGCACGCAATGATATAATATATTTCTGTACTACGTATCTTATCATTTTTAACAATATGCTTCTTATAACAAAATAAGGAGATACCTGCTAAATGTATTTATGTTACCACATATATTATTATATTATAGGTGCTACTTTATGGTTTGTATCAATGACAGAATTTTCAATAAGATTTTTCTTTTAATATTGACGAACAAATATATTACGACTCAAGGATACTCATATACCGTGATTTTTTCCCATAAGGAAAGAAGCAGCCGAATATTTTTGTTATTTAAAGGAGGGTAGACACTATATCGGTAATATTTTTTAGCTTCAAGAGGATAGTTGCATATACATAGGTATAGGTAATTAATTTGAGTTTCTAGGCTGGCAGTTGCACCCTTATGCCCCAAAATATGTACGATAAGAGTCTGATGAATTAATTAACGTTTTCTCCTCTTTGCCTTACCTTTCAATGCATTTCTTTAATTTATTTATTATTTTAATTTTACATTGATAAACCTATATACCTACTACATAAAATATATATCCTATACAATGTCAATTCTTAACCAAAAAACATATTATATATTCTAGAAAATAAAGAAACAGCATATACCTACTGCCTTATTGGGCTACAGTCTATTCTGAAGCAGGAATTTAATTTCATAAAAACAATCATATAAAACCATCATTATTAAATATTTAGAATAAAAAGAAAATGAATGTAAAATATTTAAATAAAATAATTAAATAAAAAGAATATTTTGGTACAACTTATGATGATATTGAACGACTTTTCTTGGTGCCGTTCTTCAATCATTCTACTATTTCAAGGGTGATGATGGGATGGTTTTCATTTTCTTTACTCGAACTATACACAGTTAGATAAAAAAATAGGTACCTACTTATATCAAGAAAAGTTAATAGGTACGTTTGTCTTTGTTTGATAACTGTATTTGTTTTGCTTTATGTATGTTTAGACCTATTAGACATAAATTATCATGTTGATTAATTAAAACATGAACCATCATTGCCTAGATCTGTAAATAGGTACCTACCTATCAATTCACACTCCCAGTTACCTACTTCTTCACAAAGTCCAAGTCTCATGGTCATAATAATATGAGACTGGCTATCTACAGATGACCACGTACTAAATTTATTTGCCTGTTAAAAAATAATATATGATGGATAGGTATAGTTACGTCTTTCTACAATACGAATATAAAGATACTATTTAGTAGCGAGTGTTAGTTTTTACACAAAGATTTTGATACCCCTATTTTATTTTATTATGACATACACCATCCCATCTTCACAGGATATTTACTTATTTAAACAAAATTGAAATTAATAATATGTCTACCTATCATCAGCAAGATATTAAAAAAATAATGATATGCCGCCACCTATCAATTGATAAAAGTTTCATATAGGTCAATGAAATTTTACGAATATACTTACATTCAAATTTATGCAGAAAAACTTATGTACGTATTTCATTCCTGGTTTAGACGTGTACCTAGCACCTAAGTATATCCATACATATTTAAATATGTACATTTAAGATTTGAGTGTAACCAAATAGAAAATATGGCAATGTTCGTTTTCTGGAGAAAATTCAGTTTCGGTCAGGGAAATAATTGCGTATCCCACAATAAGTAAAATTTACGTAAAACATATATTTATATGATCAACACTATTTCTTCCAATAAAAATAATTAGATGTACATAGGTACTTAAATACTTATATAAAATACTCCAAGAATATTATTTCACGGTTATATTTTAGCATTGAGGTTCTTCCGTCAAATATATACCAACTGAAATAAATTATTGTTGAAAAAAGTTGTACTTATGTAATGCTTCAACGCGCTATCATAGCGGATAAAGAAATCATTTTTATATATAAAAAAAATAATCGCACAACTAGGTAGGTACTACAATTATAAAAACGTCTGTGGGATAGCTCACAAAGCGGATACTGCACTAAAACCAGTCCGAAATTTGGCTATTGCAATCATGAAATGCGAAAATTGGCAATCCAGATACAGAATCCAGCATCTTGGCTATTTTAACTGAAATTAGTTCACACAATTTGCTGTAGGTATTATCGAACATGATGTTAATCTGATAAATTTCACTATTGATTTGACTATGAGTAAAATAAAAATGCATCTCTATAAATATCGGGTCCATAAGTATTAAATCTAGTCTACTTATCGACTATTTTTTCCATACAAATTAATTTATATTTTTCAAATATATCAAATATCATGAATCATTAAGTGAGATAATCTTGATAATGTTTGGAAGTCATCAACCAAACAAAGATGTGATTTCAATGTCGTGATATATAATTTTTGGGGACAAAGTATTAAAATTATTTTTTGTTACAAAAAAATACTCTCACGCCGTATTCTAAGCGGAGTTAGCAGAGAGAATGGAACGTCATATAAACTTGTGTCTTAGAAAATACTCTCACGCCGTATCCTAAGCGGAGTTAGCAGAGAGAATGGAACGTCATATAAACCTGTGTCTTAGAAAATACTCTCACGCCGTATCCTAAGCGGAGTTAGCAGAGAGAATGGAACGTCATATAAACCTGTGTCTTAGAAAATTCACGGAGAAAAAGCTATGCTGAAAAATACCGAACAACAAAGTGCTGGCTTTCTCAGAAATTGCTATTTATTTTTTTCAACATACTTCTTTTGTTTCTAATAAATCAAATGTTTTTGTGTTAACACTTTGGAAATTCATTATAATTAAAATGATTGCAAAACACTGTATAATTTCCAATGGAGTCAGGAGTCCTCCTGATGATGCCAAGTAGAAGTCTTGGCGAAAACGTTTGAGGTGAATAAATTTAATTTGGAAATTATACAGTGTTTTGTAATCATTTTAATTTCTTTTGTTTCGTTCACTTTCATGCAATTTCTCATCACATGTAAGCCGATTTCACGTATTCTGTTAGATACTTGCGTACAATTTTATTTTTCCTAACAAAACATAGAAGAAATATAAATGGCCGAAAAATATAAATAAACACATTTTTGCTGTCAATGTCGGACTTTAATCTACCCACTTGTGACTAGTTTATATTTATTCATGTTTGCTATTAATATCTAATAAATTAATAAAAATAACCTTTATTCCTTTGGCCTTCGTCTGATGTACCTTTATATTATTATGTTATGTACATATTAATTATACATATACCTATGACAGGAATTGTATTTTGTGTTGGTATACATAAGTACCTACTCATATCAATTACATACATTACAGTATTATTAAACACTTAGTTACATTATAAAGCAGGAACTCTGATGACAATCATTTTATTTTATACAATACTAATTTATGATAAATTAAAAATTGTTTATTTTTTAAAACATTCATATTATACATCTATACTAACCGCAGAACAAGGCTAGCGTGGCAGTAAAATCCACTAAGTATTTTAAGATAATATGAATTTAGATTTACGATAAAGTATTTTAAGATTCATTGAAGAAAGATCCACCACACACCCGGATACCTCAGGAGTCTTTAACTCCTACTTATCCGCACATTCAAACCAAAATTGTCCTCACGGGCGGGCCATTAGGGAGGCCTGAAGGGCCGGCCGGCCAAAACCGCCGTCGTGGGAATCTTTTATACTACTTCTCTCTTCAATGTCCCCTCTGGGCGGTAACAATGTTTATTGAGTTATTATACAATATATATACAAGTAAAAAAAAAAGAAAGAAAAATAAACAAAATGATACAAAACGTGAAGCAAAACATGATAATAAAATATTATACACAAATTGGTAAGTACAGAAGGCCGAGGTGAGGTGTCCAGAGACGTGCTGTTAGGCGTTTAAAGGGCGCGAGCCCGAGAGTCGCCAGCGCCAGCATGGTGTGGAAACATTAAACCCTCCCAAAAGGGACATCCCTACCAAACCTACTCTCCACCAAGGGAGACAGGACGACACAACAAAAAGACGAGTTCGCCACACGCACCACCGCCACAATGGGAAAAACTAACCCTACGACGCTCCCACGTCAGACGGGGGTGAACCCGGCTGACGCAGAAGCTCCCAACGAGATACCCAAACATCCACAAACCCCAAAAATGCTTTTAGGTTCCTTGGGCATTGCAAAACCTCCCCAAACCATATAGGTCTGGGAGTGTTTTCACTCATATCATCTAGCATTGCATCTCTGGCATCATTCATCACAGAGCACTCCCATAGGATATGCTCGGCATACTGCGCCCCTAGCCCACAAACACACCACGGATTCTCCGCAAGGCCAAGGTCATACAACTTGCCCTTTAGATCACCGTGGCCCGTCACAAGCTGGACGGCGTAGTGATTTAGGGAAAGGAAACGCCTCTTCATTCTCTCACATACGTCGGGAAGAAAACTGTAAACCAATCTAGCAGTTCTCCCCCGATCCCACCTATCTTGCCAGACCTCAAAAGTTCTCTTTCGGACCATGCCGATTGCCCTACTGAGTCCTCTAATCCCAGGCTCCGCATGAACGGATATTCCAAGATGCTCAACATTGCCGTCAGCCTTGAGCTTACGCCTGGCCACACCATCTAAGATTTCTAAATCAGTGGGCAACACACCAGCGATGACAGGAAGACCATCGCTAGCGGCCGTTCGATACGCACCAGTGACGGCGAGCAGGGGGAGTCTCTGTCCCCTCAAAACCGCCGCGGACACAGAACCAACCGCAAGACGTTGCGACCAAACACGGGCGCCATAGGTGACCTGGGCCACATACGTCGCCCGATAAATGGTACGCACAGTCCGCGCCCTGAGGCCCCACGTAATACGACTGAGTCTGCGTAGAGTGTGAAATAACACTCCCGCTTTTTCGGCAGTCGCTCTCACGTGCGGAAGAAAGGTGAAGCCCCTGTCAAATTTTAGGATTCAAGAAAAAGTTATGTTTAATAATAGATTTTGCATTGATCATCAAATAGTTCGGACACTGAAGAGATCCAGCGTCCACCCAGATAGCGCAGAAGTCTGGGGACTTCCATTTATCCGAAATTCTACACTAAACAAATCTTGTGTACACCGAAGGTGCTATAGAGGGCAAACCAAAGCGTTTGCCAGCCACATTACTCCCAGGTGTAGAATTTTCCTAATCATAATTCGTCCAACACCATTTTTTTTAAACAATGCGCCTATTGTTACGTCGATAAAATTATTAATCTAAAAAATCACATAGCTACCGCAATATTATTGAAATATGTATATTATATAATTATGTGTTAGTGTGATGAAAACATGTAGTTCATAGTTAAAAAAAATGTTGTTGTAATGCATGAAACAGTTTGTATTATTTTTTTAATTTAATTACCTTGTTCCATGTATGAAATAAATAAGCCGACCGCTTAACAACCATCCTCCTTTGCTTCTATCACATTTTGTGTATCATCATCTGCGCTGTATTATTTCTAGTGTTGTGGAATTCTCAAGAAATAATTTTTGGAGAAATTTACCGAGAAATTTCTCGGTAAATTTCTCGAAGTAGAGAATTTACCGAGATTTTTTTTTTTTTTTATTTAACAGTAAAATAATAATAAATCAGTACTTTATTCAATCAATCAATAACAATGTACAAATGTTGAGACAATTTATCACCAATATTGCTACAATTAAAGTTAGTCAATACCGGATATTTTTTCATATATTTTGTAGGGGAATTCCGCCGCATTATCGCCAATAAATAAAAGGGGAATCCCCATGGGAAAAAATCAGAGAAATTTCTCTTCAATCAGAGGAGAAATTCTCGGAGAAATTTCTCGATCTCGAGAAATTTCTCCGGAGAATTTTCTCTACTCACATCACTAATTATTTCTATTAATCAGAACTCATGTAAACTCGTGCTTGTCTACGAATATATCCTTTACACGGTACGATTTTTAATAAAACATTAGATATATGAACTATGTTATTTATTTTTGTAAGAAACTACGTGAAGATGACAAATAATTGACGTATATGTTGGACTGTAGGTACCTAATATATATTTGTATAATTGACTCTAATTCCATAGTCAAAATGACTTTATTTCTCGCGCAAAAAGTCACTTACCTATAAAGTAAAGTTGTAATTACCATAGTTTAGTGTTCATCAGACTCTGTCAATTTCAATAACAATTACCTATTTTTGACAATTCAATTGACAACGAATCTTGTTCACATGCAGATAAATTGTAAAATTATAAAATAATACCTATTTTAACTAGTTAGTTTGCTTCCGTGCGTAAAAAATTAGATATATTCAAAGCAATCATTTTTGCATAGCAATAAGAATACATCTGTATAATAATTGATTACTGGAAATAAAATAGGGGGTTAGCTCCAAACGAAAAAAAATTGATTTTAAAAATAACAATGTGTGGCACTTACCGACTAACGAATTTTTCGATGGGTCTAAGAGCCGAAAACAGATAGACATGACACTTATACTTTTTCTGGGCATTGGCTTCGGCATATACAACCGATTTACGAAAAAAAAATGTTTGGCGCTTAGCCCCTATTTTATTTCCAGTATTCAGTATAGAAAATATTATCAACCGAAATTAATTAAATCAATAATACTTTTAGACAGTATTTATATAATCTCATCACTTTACGCTAGTCTGATAAGAGCAGATACTCCTGAAAATCCAATAGTCTCGAGGTTGGTACTGTATAAAACTTATATAACTTTATAATTAATTGTACAGAGAACGACTTAATCTCTGTATTGCAATATCATCCAATCAACTGGAATACTCAATTTTATACGATACTGTATTATTTATAATTTACCTAACCAATCCACCTGATACATATGTTACAGCTATCAAATTTACATAAATAAATAAAAATACGAGTATATACCTTTGTTGTCCATTGCTTCATATGCGAAAGATGAATACTTATTTTATTTTATTTTATTTATTGGTAAAAGTGCATAACAGATAACAACTATAAATATGGTTTACAAAATAGAAAATATTCGTTCATAACTCAGCTGTCATCCACAAACATGTACCACAGATAAGTAAATTATTTAAGTATCACATATTCCGCTCATTCATCTGTTCTCACTGGCATATCACACAATCACAATATAATATATATGTACTTTATATTTATCTATGCATAAGATTATTTGGTATGATGATTTAAAATATCCCTGATGATTGAGAAGATGATGTTTAAAAAAGTAATCTAAGTATCAGTTACCTATAAATTTTACATAAATCTGTGGAAAATTTCATGAACAAGTTTTGCAATTCTATACCATATACCAATATTCATATCATTTAAATTACCTATACCATATTGTAACGAATCGTTTCCCTCATTCGCAAGATTTTCCTAATAAAAAATAATATTTTTTTAACAGTCTGGTTTTTATGACATTCTTTGGATGTTGACTTCTATCAACAGAATATTTTCCTACCACAATATACTCGTGTTAATTAAATTGTTTTTAATATCATAATTTTGTATTGAAATAATATAATCATTACGGAAGTGATACAAAATACAAGTACATCAATTGACGTCTGATTAGATTCTGTATGATAAACTCTATCAGTCAATAAGAAATATAAGAATGTTCAATACGTATTTTATCTAAATAAAACTTTAATGTACGGCCCTCCGTTCGAAGGGAAACAGATTCGGTGGAATTTTAATTTAATTACTTTTTGTCTAAGTTTTAATTTATTGTATTATTTCAGGACACGATATCGAAATAAACCAAAATGAAGCAACACCATATTGTATTCATCTCAGTCATTCTGCTGTGCAGTTGGAGTATTGTGGACTCTTACAAGATACTTGTTTTATCCCTCATCCCAGCAGTCAGTCATTACAATTTAGGGAAAGGGATAGCTGACATATTACACAACAGAGGACACGAAGTAAGAATCAAAATTAATTTTATAAGACTAATAAAAAGAAAAGTGTACCTAAACCAGATCCATAATATTATTCCTGGTTGAGTTGATTCTATTTATCTATACTACGTATCTAGATATCTCTATCAAATGCAATGGCTTAGTACATTTAGTGGAAGATAAAAATAACTATTTGTTGGATATTAATTTTCAGGAATGGAAAATAAAATCATTTTCCAAAAGAGTCTCTTTATCCATTTCTATCATCACGGCATCTCCACAAATGTATTAGCAAACTAAATTGTTCTAAAAGAGACAAAATAATGAACTTTTTTATGATAAACATTATTTCGTAATAAATTGTCTTTCTTACAAAAGTTATAATTTGACTACATAAATCAACCAATCTCGAAATGGCACACTTTAATGAAACAAAGATAAATAATTGTGCGCACACCTTATCAAGAACTGGTATTGATTAAAAAAAATTGTGATCATACTTGAATATTTTATAATAAAATTAATAATTGACATTTTTAAATAAAATATTTAAACTTGAATTACTTTGTTTATTTGTTACATTAATTTAAAATACGCTATCGCGATTTCAGTACCTACACTTGCACCATTTACGAGTTTTTCAAGACTGTCTTGAAAAGCTCGTCAATGGTGCAAGTGCACTGAAATCGCGATAGCGTAATTTAAATTAATGTAACAAATAAACAAAGTAATTCAAGTTTAAATATTTTATTTAAAAATGTCTAAAAATGGTTACATAGTTAATGCCTCTAAAATAAGTGAAATTAATAATTGATGTTGTATTTAGAACAAGAGCTCATTAGCGAAAATGGCGGTTTGAGACGGGGATTTAATATTTTCAATTGTGTTTCTTTCAATATGTACGATCAGCAATGAGAATTAATTTCTGCATTTTCTGAAAAAATGCCCCATGGGTCCATGGTTCCTAGTTTTAACTGTCCCCTCAATAGAGATATTTATGTAGGTATGTTGTACTCCACGAGACATGACTCAACAATTTCCTAATCACTAAATACATATTACTTTACTTTCCAGATAACTTTTATCTCCTGTTACGCGTCTGAGAAGCCATCGTACAGAGAAATAGTTGTCAAGGAACCACATGCTCTTAAAAGTAAGTTATTAATAGCCATACATTAAGGCAAAAGATCGAACTTTAGTATTCTGTATGCTACGTTCATTGCTTTCTTATATTTTCTTGTACTCGTACACACTGGCATATTCGGTGTGCTAAAAATTTTTTTCATTAAACGACGCCGAAGAAAAGCATTCGTCGTCATCATTTTCAATGCGCAGATGACAATACCAAGTTGTAATATTAATATTATTATCAGTAATTGATCTCAACCAACCAATCAACAATCTTGGAAAACCTTATTTACACAGTGCAAAAAAATCTGAAGAAGTGAGAAAGAAATTCAAACAAATAACGTATAATAGATATATCTTGTTTAATCTCTTTGACAATTTATCTATATTTTCACTCAATCCCAACTATTATACTAAAAATATCATTATAATAGACAACCAAAATAAACTTGTCAAGCATCTATTTGAAAGAATTCAGATGTAATTCGTAATTTGTATTTTCTGTAGGTATGTATAAAAACTATATATTTAGGTAATGTCATAGGCTTTATAGGCAATATAACCGATCAATAGAAAAATAAATTGATTAAGGTGTATATCATGTTATCTGTAATCCATCCTAATGAATACATTATATTTTATTAAATACGATAAACATGACAAATTGACTGTTCAACGAATACGTATCGTATTTCATTAGTGGATATTTTCCTCAAAATATCCAACAGATTTACCTTATGAGTATGGTTATAGTTTCAACAAGATATGGATAGAGTATATGTAGGTATTCCCAAGATGGGAATTCGTAAAAATAAGCTTGGAGAATTATAATATATAAAACGATGAATCCAATAATGTAAACAATTGTAAGTTAAATTTAAATTATAAATCAATTTCATTTTAATTAGAGACATCTTTACAATATTCAGTATGATATTAAAAGTATGTGCCGTGGATCGCCAGACATAGAATTGATGTCCCACTCATTTCCGTATATTTTCGAGTGTCCTGTAAGAGGCAGGTGTTCGAAAAAATAAAGACTTGCATTTTAAATTCAGCGATGAGGTTTGCCCTCTCATCCTGAATGTCTTATTTTTTGTTGGCACGGAGAGGACAGATTGCATGTTTATAGCATATGGCTGGTCTGCTAGCTACCTCACTTGAAGAATATCCCGTGATGGGATAGTAAATAATAGTAGCTTTTGCTTAGGTAAATGGAAGAATAAACGATTCATTCATTCATTATACCTAGGGTTGGAATTATTTGAATTGCTATAGAATAAATCATAATATTTTCTATATAAAATTTAATAATAATTCTTAATATTTCAGATGACAGCATGGTTAATTTCGATATGAACAAGAAGTCCAACATAATGAGTATCTTCATGATGACTGAATGGCTCACTAACATAATGGATGTCGCACTCAGTAACAAAGATGTACATAAATTTATGAATGATAAATCAGAAAAATACGATTTAGTTGTGGTTTCATATTTCATGAATGAAGCACTTTATGGGTAAGTTCAACCTGAATGTATTTTATCAATCAAAAATATAAATGTGGATGTATAAAAACCATAATATTTTATTTTTATCTTCCTGAATATAATTCGTATTTTTTTTTTCTTTTTTTTATATTATGACGAGTAGGTACAAGATTTAGTACAATATTTTTTTTAAAAAAAAAAAGATATATCTGGGTTTTGTTATAAACCCAAATACAACTTTATACACCTTCCACAGTAAGCTAAAAGCTTATGTCGTGAAAGGGGAGTTTGCCGGCACCTGGGATCGAACCGCGGACCCCTTGTTCAAGAGGCCGAGACTCTACCTCCAGGCTACCGACGAACTCAAATGACATATTATCTAGCTTTCTTTATCTTTGCATGCATACATACGTACTAACACGCTATTTCACAGTGAGATAACCAGCTGACTAATTTCATGTAAAAATAATGTAAGTTGTCCTCTCTCTGCCAATAAAAACTAAGAAATTTTGAATGGGTTCACCTCATCGTAGAATTGAATATATGTTAATTTTCTTATACGAGAAGTTTTTCAAATATTTCACCAGACTCGAAAACTAACAGAAAAAAGTCTCAATCTTTGACTAATTTTATATTTTCAAATTTTGTACATATTTACAACAATATCTTTTTAGAATAACAGATAAACAACATTTTGTACATATTTACAACAATATCTTTTTAGAATAACAGATAAACAACATTTTGTACATATTTACAACAATATCTTTTTAGAATAACAGATAAACAACATTTTGTACATATTTACAACAATATCTTTTTAGAATAACAGATAAACAACATTTTGTACATATTTACAACAATATCTTTTTAGAATAACAGATAAACAACATTTTGTACATATTTACAACAATATCTTTTTAGAATAACAGATAAACAACATTTTTTAAATAAAGTATAAAAGCAAGATAATCAATAAAATAATATTTCTAACACCTAACCTTAACGATCTAATATTTCTTTGTCTTTCCATTAAAATATTCTATTGGACAAACAACGTTCATTAAAAAATGTATCAATTTATGTTTTATATATTATGTAATATCTTCTTTGTTTCCAGATTCAGCGTGAAGTACAATTGTCCTCTGATAGTCATATCTCCCGTGTCAATAATGAATTGGCTGGCCAGAGCCACAGGAAACCCAACGTCTCCAGAAATTATTCCAAATATGTTCCTCGGTCTTCCCTCAAATATGAACCTTCTTCAACGCACAGCAAATGTCGCTGTGGACTTTTTTCAAGAAATCGTTGGAAGGTGACAATAATAATTATTCATCCATTCTTTTAATTACATATATATATAACAAAATTTATTTAGATCAAAAACTCACAGCAGTAGGTATATGAAAAAAAATATCCTGTGTTCTATATATCTATACAGAACACAGGATATTTTCTAAAGATCGAGATAGTCCCGAAAATAATATATGAATCTTGTATTATGGGTAGGTACTAACGTGACGATTAACACGCACATATTTGGCACCTAATGCATTAGGCACCAAACACATAAACAGGTATTACCCAGAACCTGAACTATTTGAAAAAGTCATCTGTTGTGGCTGATCATTGCATCGATCATAATCATAATTTTGATATGGAAAATGTAAAGTTCCTACATTCAGAAAACCGGTATAGAAAACTAATTGCTCTGAAACACTGGAAATAACAAGAAATTGGGAAACACTGTAAATATTCAAATAGAATAAGCTCACTTCTGTCTTTTGTCATATATTTTTTTACCCCTTATTTTTCTAAATATCTTCAGATACCTGTTGTTTTCATTTTGACTTTGTTTTTTACACACTTCTTTTGATAATGTCAAGCTAGCTTGACAAAGCTCCCAAGCATACAATAATTAATGTGAAAAATATACAATGTTTTGTTTCGATTATTATTTATCATTCTGCGCTAAAGGTGTTTCCTCAACGCCACACCGGTCGTCTATGAAATATCAATACTCACCACAAGAGTACGTTAATCTGCAGAAATTTATCAGATTTTATAAAACACCATCATATTGCGTTTTTCTCTTTTTAGAACGCATTTAAAACCAAACCAAGCACAATTGTACAAAAAACATTTCCCAAAAGAAGCTGCAAAGGTCGATTTTTATGAATTAAACAAAAATATCGCCTTGATCTTCTCCAATAGTCATCCATCGATGGGTTTAGCCAGGCCTTTGTTACCAAATGTTGTGGAGATTGGAGGATTTCACATTGGAGACATTAAACCACTACCAGAAGTAAGCATTTTTATTTAATTTTTTTTCAAATGAATTCCAGCTTACCTAATTTCGTGATATACATTCTAATTTAACTGATCGTGTGATGTAGTCCTTTTTCACAATATTTACACTATTCCTATGAAAATAATATTTAGAGCATATGGAATATCATTTAAGGCACTTTATTATCATAAAATCATAATATCTGAGTACCTACTCGTAAAAAAATGAATAGTCAAAATCGATATGTTTTGGATTGGTTATAATATCAGTCGAAATAACAGGAATATTTGAAATATTTTAGGAATACCAAAATATACTCGACAACGCCAAACATGGAGTAATTTTCTTCAGCATGGGAAGCAACTTGAAGAGCGCCATGCTTCCTGAGAACATAAAGAGTGATATACTAAAAGTCTTCTCTGGATTAAAACAAACAGTTCTTTGGAAATATGAAAGTGATCTTCCTGGAAAGCCTGATAATGTCATCATCAAGAAATGGATGCCTCAGAGCAGCATACTTGGTTGGTAATCTTAGTCGTTATAAATACTGCCCATTTATTATTTTTTCACTCACCGCTTTTGCAAACTTTTAGTAGAAATTAAAATAATATTATATATAACTACTAGTACTACTATACCACCACGACATATCCCACAAGTGAAGTAGCCAGCAGAGCAGCTGCATATAATAAACATGAAAGCTTTATTCTTTATGCCACAAAAAATTTAACATATAAATAAATATAATAATATTTCTTCACCTTATTACATATGTACATTGTTTGTAATAAATAAGTTAATTAATTAATGTCATGCAACTACCAAAAGTTAGACAATAAAATTTATCAATTCAATTGATCAGTTGATAATACATAGCGTCATTGATTAATTTTGTGAACCAAATGAGTTAAACATGAATCATGTTTATTTTTATTAATCCATATTTAAATTATGATGCAAGAGGTCAGAAGAGCGTTTAAAAACTAAAATGAATTGCAAATGACTCTTTTATTTATATAATCGAGTGTTACCTACTTCTACTGAAATATTGTAAATAAACAAAACCAGGTATACTAAATAGACTAAAAAATCTCTATCCATTTATATTCTCTCTCTTTATGAGTGACTTGTTAATCAATCCATACCGGCATTTCCCACAAGTGGGGTACCCATCCAACTAACTGCAATCTGCATGCAATAAAAGTGCAAGACAAACTATCCGTATCAATAAAAATAAAACATTCAAGATAGGTGGCATATCTCATCACTGAATTAAAGTAGTTTTTTTAATTTTTTTCTACATATTTGTAAAAACACCTACTTTTATATGCCAGCCTAAAACTAACAGAAAAGAGATGGAGGCTTCTTCTTTTTTCCTGGAGACTCCACAGATCTAAATTAAATTATACTGTATGATTTTGTTGGACAAAATCTATTTCTTGAGGGATTATCCAAGTCATTGCAACTTATTATGTCTTTTATTCCAGCTCATCCTAATCTAAAGTTATTCATCACCCACGGAGGATTGAATAGCGCTACTGAGGCTGCATCAATTGGAGTGCCATTACTATCGATTCCTATTTTTGGAGACCAAAAATTCAATGCTAAAGCGACACAAGATAAAGGACTTGGTGTTCAAATAGAGTTCAACAACCTGACTATAGAATCACTCACTTGGGGGCTCAGCGAAGTAATGAACAATACAAAGTATGTTCTAAATGTTCAATTCATTTATTAACAATGTTCGTTATTATTAATTACAACTAGATTTTTCTCATTTTAAGTACTCTATTACTTACTTAATATAATTATAAACTCGAGGGACAAAAGTATATTTGATAGATAAAATTTGTATAGGGGTTTGAATGAGCTATCAACAATCTCTTCTAATATCACTTTAGTATTTCCGAACTTTTCATTTTATCACCAGTAAAGCAGTAGTACTAATTATTTAAAAAATCACAAATATTTTTCAATTGAGTATGTATAAAAATCAAATAATAAAGATATCTTCGTGGAACTTAAAGTCCGGAATATTGCTATCAGAATGATAATTATCAATATTGGTATATCATGCAGGTTCCACACTCTTTTTCAGTTATAAGGAAGCTGCATTGAAAACTTCTAAATTGTACCACGACCGTCCAATGCGTCCCAAGGATTTGATCACATTCTATGTTGAACATGTCATAAGAACAGGGGGAGCGAAACATCTTTCTGCACCCAACATCGGCTTCATATCTTCACTCCTCCTGGATGTGGTAGCTGTCTTATTGCTTCCACCTCTTATTCTCTTCATGACTGCCATTTATCTGTGCAGGAAGTGCACAAACAAAATACCGAGCAAAAAGAGCAAAAAAGAAAAGAAAAATTAGTTGAATCTTCGTTGACCACAGACATTAAACATAAGACTGTTACCACTTTCTCTGTTAAATTTTAAAAAAATGTTATGTATTTGCATTTTTATTTATCACCTTACCTTTAACTCCGTGCGTGTATGAGATATTGTATGAATTTAAAACAAGCGAAAGAATTATGTTAGGATATAATTATCTATATGACGTTCCGTCCTCTTCTCATCCTTCCTACCCCAATTGAAATACGACGTGAAGGTATTGTATTGTAACTAAACTCCAATAAAATATATTTATACAACAATCTTATAAGTTTTACACAATGCTGAAGAGTATTCTTATTCCAGTAGTGATGATTTAAAATGATTTACTACAAAGTTACAAAAGAATACAAAATATAATTTATCTGTCTTCATCATAATGGTATCTTATATACCTACATATCAAAATACCACAAGGTGATCAATCAGACCGAAAGTTTGGTAGTAAACATGCAGCTTTCTGTACTATAAAAATAAAACAATCTTAATAAGCATACGAGTACCATCCTGAAATAAGATACTGACTGAATTCGTATATTTATTTATTTATTTATCTAATATACGGCTAATGCCTTTTACAGGATATAGAGAAAATAATAATACATTTCACTTAAACTTAAAAGCTATACAAATAATAACTTAACTTAATTTACTAAAATTAGATTTACCGGTTAATTTGTATATTAAAATTCAAAAATCTATTATAATAAACACTTGTAATATTGTAAAAAAGTTTTTGAACACAGATATTTAAGGCACAATGCTGGTATTTTGATCCCGCGTTTTGAGCCTAATCCTTTGATATCCTGTATATCTGGATAGGTGAATTTTTCCCGGCATTAGACTGTTAAGTTTTTGTGTGACCATGACTGATCATATGGAGACTTATCTGGTTGTATAATGCTGAGAAGTATGGATGGCAATTCTGCCGCCGCGTAAAAAAAATATTATACGGTACCTTGCAAACAAAAACAATACACAGCATAATAACAACAAGTAAAAAATAAATATTAATATAGGTAATGTTGAGAGCCATATTATGTTCTAGTATGGCCTTGGGTAATGTTATACGAATAACTGCCTTTTACAGGATATTTCAGTAACTTATAAATATACAATTATAATAAAAATATATTCATATATCTTGAAAGCGAGTTATATTTTGTGATATCCATCAATAAAAATGACAAATTTTAGCTAAAGCGAAACAACGCTATTTTAACACAGTATTGTGATATTTTTTTTCAAAAAAATGTGAGATATTTACAATGAGTTATAAAGGTAATTTCCTATTAAGTGATATGTGAGAAGCAAATATATTTTTTTAGAAAAAACGTTGAACTGAAAAATGGCGTCTATTGAGATAGTGTAGTTTTGCTCCGGCAGCGTACACATTTGAAAACCTACAGCAGGGTTACTCTTGACAAAACTAAAATGGTCAAAAACACCGCGCTTCCGCTAACGCGCGATCGGTTTGGGTGTATATTTGGGCAATAGTCACTTCGTGCGTCGTATGATCAAGATCAAGACTACATAGATTAAGATCGCGTTTAGTTTTGTCAAGAGTAGCCCTGCAGAATAGAGTGGGAGGCCAATTTATTCTATTCCTTCTATTAGTAGATAATAGAAGGAATAGAATATAATGAAAAAAGAAAATAAAAATACAGAAGATAATGATCCTGCTTGCATTAAATAATAATTGTTATGATTGAAATTATCATATCATAATAATAATTATTCGTATCAATGCGACATAACGAGTATAATATATAATACTGATAATGTGAAGTGTAATGTCATCGTGATAAGGCAATTTCATAAGAGACGAGAGGCCGTCAGATACAAATTTTGTGTTTATATTATTATGTAAAACTCATCATACAATCATTAAAAAACCAGTTTATTTTAATCCTTTAAAAGACGACAAGTTTTAGTATCCGAACCAGGTAAAACTTTATCAAATATTTACTACAATTTAATAACTTTATTTAAGTAGAATATTTAAAAATTGTCGTACATATAAGAAAGGAAAGAACGATAATTATTAAGAAACAGATGTTTTTCTACTATATTGTTCATTATTTAGAGAGACATCTTTCGTTTTATAAGGGCATTGTCAATCAAATTAGAGTTTGATTTACCTATAAAATATATGATAAAGCTTTCATACATTTTCAAGGTACATTTTCCATCAGCACTTTACTCATGTTACTAATCCATTAGCTTTATTGACACCATCAGGCTTTTTACCTATCAATCCTTGTTTTACAGAGATCAATATGGCTATTCTAAACCTTAAACTTTTAACCTTAGTTGTTTTGCTTTTTTGCTACGTCAACTATGTCACGTCCTATAAGATCCTGATTTCAATTTTCGCTCCATCGAAGAGTCTTTACAACCAAGGCAAGGCAATCGCAGATATTCTTCACGACAGAGGGCATGAGGTAATTGATTGTACCTACATCATTTCTTTTATTTACAAATAAAATTCACTGTATGTTTCTAAATGTGTCCACTTCTCCAAAGATCCATTCGTTACATCTTTTTATATCTTTTTAATCATTATTTTTATATTTTATTAATACTGTATCCAACTATTGTTGGAAAGAATTGAAATGTGTGTTATTGAATTATATTGATAATTAATCAACTGAAATAATATAATACATAATTATGAAAAAAATAGTTTCTAGAGCGAGCAAATCACAAACCGAACCCCCTGCGGATAGCCCTGAATAAAATGCAGTCAACGACCTAAATTACCTGATAACTAACTTTGTCGTCAAAACAAACCAAACCAATTTATTACTCAAAGACATTAGGAATTCTCTGCAGCGGTAATAAACACTTGGAAGCTTGGGGGCATATATATTTACCTCCACGCTCCATACTAACTCACTTCTGGTTTACTTATCACTGATTCTGTACGTTTATTATTTCTTCACCCTACCCACCTCTATAACTACTACCGATGATAATTTAGACTGAACTTGGAATTGGACTTCTGCTGACGTCTGCAAATGACTTCGACTTGAAGCATTGTGTTTCAGTAGTCTAAGCCTTGCCTACTCCGACAAGTTTCCAAGCAAACCAAATACTGGGGTGATAGATAGGTGCTGAAGCGGGATCGGGCCGGCAAAAGTAAACATCTCCAGGTCTAGGTCCAGGTCGAAGAAGTTTATTAATGAAGTGTGTGTAAAACGGTAGAGACGAGAGGTAGAGGAGGAAAGGGGCATCGTGTGGCTGGCTGCTAGTGGGGGCTCTACAGTCTTTGTGCCTGTGCGATACATATAAATTGTCAGATTTTCTATTTTTTTCTCAATTTAAAACTACTACATCATCTGATCAGCGGCCCAAAAATCTTTGTTTATACTTCTTAAATTATTTATCAATCCACACATAAATATTTGAGTCCGTTCGTATGTATGTATGTATGTATGTACGTATGTCCTTAATGGACTCGGAAATTAGGAAAGACCGAAGTAAAATAATACACTCTATACAAGGTCTCATCTTCTGGGCAGGTTTAAGGCTAAAAACATTTTAAATATCTTACGTATTGATAAAGATATTTTAATTTTAATGCGACCATGTCACAAAATTAGCAACAAAATGTATGTAAAATTAATGCAAGATTTAGTAAATAGCAATATTCACAGTCAAACATTTTTCATTGTATTGAATTAATATCAAAATGGATGTAACAATAAATACAACAATTCTGAAACTAAATATTTAGGGTTTATTTTCGTAATAAAATATCGTGTTTGCTAATGAGAAAAGCTCTTGAATTACGTGAATAAAAATTGCATATTTTTGACATATTGGGCTATTTTCATAATGGAAGACATTATGAAACCATAGAAAACTATACTGTAGAATAATAATAGTTTTACCTATAAAATCCATAAACAATGTTAAATGATTTTCAATGAGTGGGAACCTATTTATTTTCACCTAATATTTTTTACATAAATTATGAAATATTTGATAGTAAAATATTCTGAAATATTGAAGGATGCAGATAATCCATTTTTAAGGTTTTTTGGGAATAAAGAGTAAATACTTATGACAATTTATTCTTGACTTTTTTTAATTTCATAGCAAATACCCATTTATGCACTGCAAACCAAAAATACAAATTCGAATGTGGACAATTATAATATTTTAACATTTATGTGCCTACAATTTTTTCACGAAAAGGGATGTTTACCCTTTTTTTCTTATAGAAATTTGGGATGACAATCTTCGAGTTTTTACATTAAGATGAGGTTTTTAGTAGTTTTTGCACGTAGGTACCCGCCTATTTTTCTAAATAAAATATGAGCTTTCGAGGTGTCGAGCTCACATATTTTTCATTTGGAAGAGGTTTTTAGCACTTTTTCCATGTAGGTACCTACCAATATGTGGAATTTCTTAACTTCAAGCTTTTTCATCGGGACGAGGTTGTTAGTACTTTTTTTTCCATGTAGGTGCCTACTTATTATTTTTTTACATAAATGTGAACATCTGAGGTGTCAAACTTCAAGATTTTTCAATGGGAAGAGGTTTTTAGCACTTTTTTCGATGTTGGCACCTACCTATTTTTTTTAACTAAATATGGGCATGTGAGGTATCAAACTTCATGATTTTTCATTGGGAAGAGTTTTTCAGCACTTTTTTCGATGTAGGTACCTACCTATTTTTTTTTACCTAAGTATGGGCATGTGAGGTATCAAACTTCATGATTTTTCATTGGGAAGAGTTTTTCAGCACTTTTTTCGATGTAGGTACCTACCTATTTTTTTTACCTAAGTATGGGCATGTGAGGTATCAAACTTCATGATTTTTCATTGGGAAGAGTTTTTCAGCACTTTTTTCGATGTAGGTACCTACCTATTTTTTTACCTAAATATGGGCATGTGAGGTATCAAACTTCAAGATTTTTCATTTAGAGATTTGCAATGCTTTTTATGATGTAGGTACCTACCTATTTATTGTTACTAAGCTATGGGCATGTAGGGAGTCAAAAATTAAGTTTTCTCATTGGGAAGAGCTTTTTACTTCTTTTATCCACGTAAGTGCTTACTCCGTTTTTTTTTCAATAAGATTTTGTTGTTTTAACCCATGTATTTGCAAGGTTTTCTATTTAATTAAACCCGAGCGATGCCGGGTTACATACGCTTGTATTTAAATAAGGCCAAAATAAAATCCTTGAGGGACTCCCTCACATCTGTGTTTGTGTCGAATCAAAACAATTCAGTCTTACAAAAACTATGTATTTAATTTATCAACGAAGTAGGGGAACATGGGTCACAGTGGATCATGTTACACAGTGGATCAATTGAATTTTTTTTTTCCACTAGTCACACACCTCTTTGTATTTGTTTGTGTTGAGTTGGTATCATTATCCCTCCAATTGATCAGTGAAAGATGAGCTGTTGTTATATATTATACATGTGTTTTTCAGCCGAACATAAAATTAATAGAGTATAATTTTTTATCACTTTGATTGAATTTATGATATTTTCTTAAGAAATACCAACATTTGGACAAATTGTGTATTTCATAGGACTCTTTGTATCCATATAAAAGATAGTAATTGGTAAAAAATTTAAGCTATTATTGTATATTATTCACAGTTTTGATTTGTATTATATGTGTCAGGGTGGGTCACAGTGGATCATTTACAAATAGAAAACAGTGGATTACGATCCACTGTTATCCATAATTAATTTTAATGATAAATCATTAAAATATGCTCTTATATATTTTTTTAGGTCAACATGCTCCAAAATTGATACACGCAAGACAACAATTGGATTACATAGTCATGAATTAAAGCAAAGTGCCAAAGACCAAATATGTATTGAGAAAAAAAGTATCAGAACTAAATCCAAGTTGAAAAAAGCATTAATGAGTGATGAAATTGATTTTATTTAGCAAAAATACTAAGATCCACTGTAACCTATTGTAATCCAATGTAATCCGATGAGTGATCCACTGTGACCCACATGTGGGGTACAGTGGATCAGTTGCTGTTTGAGAAAAAAACGTTCACAATTGTTAAACTACCTGGAATATTGAGAAAAATGTCTCATTATATCCTGAGTAAATAGTGTCACTAAGTAATAGAATAAAAATCCATAAGTTATATAGACTATATTTAAAGTTATAGTTTGTGAAAGAAATACTGATCCACTGTGACCCATGCTCCCCTACATATATATTATATTCATTTCAGATAACTTTTATTAACTGCTACCCGACAAAGGAATTACCTTATAGAGAAATTATTATTCCTGAAATCGCCATCGATGGTAGGTTAACCACTTTTATAAAAGTATGTTTTATATGAGTATTCAACTAAATTAAAGATACATTTAATTAATTACAATCATATTAACTAAGCAACATTTAGGTGTTAAAAGGGATTTTATTCTCTCTCTCTCTCTCTCTCTCCCGTCGCGAGAATATTTTGTACCCCAATCCTCTGGTTGCCTCACTGGTGGAAGATGCCGTGACACTGTGAACGTGACCCTCAAATGATATATTCAAAGTTGTACTATAAATATTAATTATTTCTTTCTATTAAAAAAGTTTGCCGAACACTGATCTAAATCCTAAGTAACTATTTATAATTTTTTCAGGCTATGAAATAAACTATGAAGAAGCAATGCAACACACTTATGGACAAAAAATACATACTTACTTCGAAATGGATTTATTCTTACCAATTCTGTTAAACAATGCTTTCGGAAGTGAAAAATTACTGAATTTCTTCAACAATAAGACTGAGAAATATGACTTAGTCATATTTAACTATTTAGTTAATGAAGTGTTTTTAGCGTATGTTTATAAATCAGATACATTTTTATCAATTACTTTTATAATAATATATATCTATACCCTCACGCCGTATCCCAGGTAGGGTAGGCAGAGAAAACGAACCCCATATATAAGCCTGTCTTTCTAAACTAATGATAAAATTTCCCGATGATATCATTTTCATTTTTACGTAGTTCACAATCTAGTTTAGAGACTTAAATTTCAGACTTGGAGTTAAATACGACTGTCCTGTGATATATCTCTCAGGAAACACCATGTTCCAGAAATTGGCGAGAGATACTGGTAATCCTATTTCGCCGGCTACAATATCAGATGTCTTTCTTGGATTCGCAAATGAAATGTCATTCACAGAACGTCTGATTAATACATTTATGGCAAACATACAAATGATTCACGAGTAAGTATCTTCGCAATACTTTATCAATCATATATCCAATTTATTTATTAATAGTTTTATTATTTACAGCCATTATTTTGATGAAATAAACAAAGAATACTATGAGAAATATTTTCCAGAAGAAGCTAATAAAGTTACCTATGCTCAACTACGTACTAAGGCCTCTTTGATATTCTCCAACACACATCCTTCACTCGGGATGGTCAGACCGTTGTTGCCCAATGTAGTTGAGATCAATGGTTTTCATATTGGAGAAATTCAACCACTTTCAAAGGTAAAAAAATATATAATTTGTTAGTGTTGATTTGATTTGAAATGGCATGAAGAATAATATCAGATTTTTTTATTAACAGGAATACAAGACTATTCTGGACAAAGCCAAAAATGGGGTAATTTTCTTCTCGATGGGCAGTTACTTAAAAACCCATGCAATGCCCAAATTCATATTGAATATATTCATCAAATCATTGTCTAAGTTGAACGAAACTGTTTTATGGAAATTTGAGACTGACCTTACAAATCTTCCTGAAAATATAATTATTGATAAATGGATGCCACAAACTAGTATCCTAGGTAAGTAAACAAATAAAATATAGTTATTAATAAATTAATGCCAAAATCTACTCGTATTATCCTAGGTAAGCACATATGTAGATTAGAAATATCATCTTAGATCTTTTGATAGAAGAAAGTCTAAAGCTTGTTCTTGTTTCAATTTCAATTAGTCAACATTTTTCAGCACATCCTAATGTAAAACTCTTTATCTCTCACGGAGGTATGTTAAGTACAACAGAAGCAATTGCTACAGGAGTACCTGTTCTTGCGATCCCAGTATTTGTCGATCAATTTCAAAATGCAGAAATTTTAAGAAGAGCCAATATTGGAGAAATCATGACGTTGGACAATCTTACTGAAATAAATTTCGATGCGATCCTCAATCAAATGTTGAACAACAAAACGTAAGTCACCCATCGCTGAGCACATTTTTTTGTAGACGTGGTATTTTTCTATTAAATATATCACCAGGTTTCTATCTGATTCTTTAAAATTTCAAACACGGTTGGTTACTCTTTGAATTTATTGACAAACATTTTGAATGTATCATTTATTTTTCCACAATTCTACGTAAAACTAATTTCTTAATGAGTACTCGTATATATTTGGAATTTTATAAATTTCTTAATGAGTACTCGTATATATTTGGAATTTTATAAATTTCAAAAGATTATGATACTTTTAAAGTACCAAATAAAACTCCTTGTGATAAAAGGCAGAGAGAAAATATTACAAAATGCTTCATAACATGTTCCTCTTCTGTAATGTTAATCATTTTTTATTTATATTATTTTAGGTATAAAGAAAAAGCAGAAGCGTTTAAGAAGCTTTTTATGGATCGTCCAATGTCCCCCAGAGACCTGGTGAGTTTCTACGCAGAGCACGTGATAAGGACTGTAGGAGCCAAGCATCTACTACTACTACTACTACTATACCATCACGGCATATCCCACAAGTGGGGTAGCCAGCAGATCAGCTGCATTTAAGAAACATGCAAACAGCATGCATCTTGCAGCAGCATGCAAACCAAGCATCTATCTGCTCCACATCTCAACTTACTTAGTTCCATGTTGCTCGATGTCATCGCTGTCCTAATGATTCCACCAATACTTATATTTGCAGGTGTTTTCTATATCTGCAAGAAAATACTTTGTGTAAGAATAAAAAGTGTATCAAAAATTAAAAAATCTAATTAATCTTTTTGTGTTTTGAATTCGAAATCATAGGTTAAGAAAAATGGGATTGCATAATTACAGGGAGAATTGACCCTTTAAGATTATTTAAAATAGTATTCTGTGAAGTTGAGTATTCTAATCCTATCACGGTTATTCGAAATATTCAAGATCTTTTGGTGTTCATATAAGTATCCTTATCATATTATGCTCCGTGATTTTATAGATAAAATGTTCTCATTGATCAATGCAAAAGATAACAATGATTTGTATTTACAATAGACTATGTACAATTTACCAGTTGTTTGATATAATAAGTATATATACCTACATACAAATATTCCAACATGTGCTTAATTAAGCAATCTAGTAGACATTTTTACTCGGTGGAGTCGAAATATTAAAATTATTTATTGTAAACTCGAACACTTCCCTATGTGGAATAATCAAAATAACTGAGAAACAATAATACACTTGAACTTTCTGTAGGACTTTTCCGCAAACTTAAAAACACAACCATACCTATTGCTATTTGTGAAAATTGACATACCTACTTTGAAATATTGCAATGTAGATACAAATTCAGTCCAATTGCGCTTTAAAGCTCTTCCTAGGAGTAATACGCAGAAGCTAGTCAACTCCATTCAAAACGACTTTGCACTAATTGAATCAACTTTTCCTTAAACATTTCTGACGCTCTGATGATGTTGTCATAGGAATGTTGTACTGTGAAAGAGAGATGTCCAGATCGTCGAAACCCTATGGATGGAATAACAGAGGTACAAATGAACATTGTAAAATAATTGGATGATAGTTTATAAATTGACCTTGTTAATATAATCTTCCGTGATAGATGGAGCTACATCATCAAACATTGCTGCTACGTGTGCGCGTGTAGTCACCATCAGAATCTGTATAAATGCAGTAGCGAAACCAGACATATTATACTGGTCATGGTTCCCTAATGAAGCGGTCTTATTCAGCATTGTTAAGTTGCTAAAGTAATTTGTTGATTTTTTTTAATTATTTACGGCACATTATAACATCAGTCATCAATAATGACAAAGTATCAAAAAATTATCAATTCAATTCACAGAGGGCGAGTTAATCGTTGGTTGGTCGTCTGTCGTCATAAATATCCGAGACTTATAAAATTTGGAACCTTTTTCATAGCTTTGAACTTTATTAAATCACTATAGAAGAAAATATCCTTAATCTTTCAATTTTTTGTTCATTTTTTAAGTCTTTACTCATTCTTTACGAATTGAATCCTGGGAATTTTGTGACTGGAGGGAGATAGTATTTAAATTTGAAATACCGTTTTTTATGTCATTATATTATTATATTAGGTCCAAGAAATTTTGTGATGAGGATATTTATTTATCAGTCTTGCATGCATGCAACTATTAAGACATGTATTAGTTGTTTACCTGTGTGAAAAGTACGCCATTGTAGGCATGCTATGCTTTTGCACTATGGAAAGCACGTCACTGGTGTACCTAAATATGAACAGCATCATATTATTATCTATACACCTAAATATATATTTAAATCAACTAATATATACGTTCTACGTGTACATATATTGTATATAACATGTACAATAACAATCGTATAGATAAGTGGATGACATAACTCGGTACAAACAATTTTTATTAATTTAATGATTGTAGATAGGTACACGTTGGGTGACAATGTGTGTCCCTATGATTTACACATAAATTAATTTATAGGTAATAATGAGATCTACTTAGTACCTATTGGATTGCTTATTTACTTACAGCATTTCCATATAAACAACAGGTAGAGTTATACTCTATAAAGATATCTTATATTCAAAGATAATGTCATTTTTTTAATGAAAACATGTGGTCATTGGTTATTGGAAGATGTCTACATCATTCATTCTTTTAGTAACACTCTAGCACGGTGTATTTTTCTTTTCTATTTCCTTCAAAAAAATTACATCATAAGCAGAACCTTACTGCTTATTATTGACATTCCGTAAATTCAATACTAAAAGCACCTATTTAAAAATATAATATGATATGATAATAAAAACAATATCCAGCCATCAGTTGAAATATATCCTAATACACCGATAAACTCATTCTCTGTGCATTGAATTGTATAACTAATATTCTTTAGAAACTTTGTAATAATTTATTCTCATGTACCGTACTGTAATATACCATTAACATAATAACCAATTTACATTAGATATTAAGAATAAAAGGAATAGTCATTGGTGTCTATGTAGGAATAGTCAGGAAGCTCATCGTTTGTGGGAAATATAAGCAGGGAATTTGCTTGAATTTTATTTACAAAATTGACAGTGATTTGTCAAATTTTAATCCATTTTCTTTTCATTCCAACTACAATCTATTTTATTCTATGTCCGTCAACTCGCTTATAGTGATCAGATCCAATTCCAATCGATGTCTCACAATTTATTTATTCCAGCATAGTGATGAAATACACCCTTGTTATAAATAAACATGTGCTTATCAAATCATTATGCATATGTATATATAGTATTAATATTTAGTTGTTTGACATTTTGTATAGATAAAGAGCCCACCAATATTAACTAGTCATGTAATGAAATAATACCAAAATCTAGGCAGGTACTTACTTAGTAGTTAACAGTATATATTACTGAGAATGTTTTTGTACGATTAGTCTGTCAAATTATTTTTATCAGGCGACATACTACTCGGAAATACTCGTATTGTAACATTACTAAAATAAACAAATATGTTATAAAAAAGAGTACATAATTAAGTTATTAAACTTATTAGGTCGGCAATCATGTGATATTGTGATTTCATTTCATCGAGAATAAAGATAGAGTTTTACTAAGGATTTTTCTTTATATGAGGTACCTTTATTTGTTTTGTTTTAACTATTTCAATAAGTTCATGAATTTATTCCTAATACATTTAAGATTGAAGTTAAGGTACTCGTATATAAGAAGATAACATAAGTGACTGAATAAAAAAATAATACGTAAGATGTTGGTTGACAGAATTTCAATTTAAAATAATACTTTTATTTTTATTTCTTACTTGTAATTAATCACAATTAAAAAAAATATTCTTGAATTTTTTTCCGAATTGACGCTAATATAAAAACAATTGTGTATATTCATTTGTTTAATATATTTGCACCGAAATACAAAACATTATCATTTTCTTTAATGAAATGTTATTTCTTAATTATTTTTCAACTTTGTTTCAGCAATGATGCATTCCAAATTAAGCTTAATTTTCACTACTTTGGTGCTATTAGTATACTGCACAGGCTTGTCTACATCTTACAAGATCCTGGTTTCAATCCTGACTCCAGCGAAGAGTCACTACAATCAGGGCAAGGCAATAGCAGATATCCTTCACGAAAGAGGGCACGAGGTAAAAATTTGATCTTTGTTTTATGACTGTCTCCCTGACTTGGTTTTAATGTCATATCATAATGATTATTTGCTATTTCAGGTTACATTTGTGAACAGATATCCAACAAAGAAGCTTCCTTACAGAGAAATAATTATTCCTGAAATTGATCAAGATGGTAAGATACGAAATCATTTTTATATCACTCCAATATTCTCACACGTTGTCTTTTATCTCTATAACTATCAACAAATAAGGCATTTTTACTTCTAGCAATTAATTTACCGTGGTTTACATTAACGTGTTTCTTAATACTGTTGTTTTTAGATTTCGATGTGGGATTTGAAGATTCCAAACAATCATACGCCAACAAATTCCAATATCTACAGGAAGCAAAATATTTTGTAGAAATGATGATTAGCAATGCGTTGAAGAGTGAGACATTACACAAATTCTGGAATAATAAAGATGAAAAATTTGATTTGGTCATTATAGATTATTTGTATAACGATGTCTTCCTTGCGTAAGTTCAGCTTCATCATAATTATTACAAAAAGTTGCCTTACCAATCCAAGAATTTTATTTAATATTTTCTAAAATTACAACTACACTATTTTGTAAATGTAAAATGCTAAACGTAGTTTTTGCACTTTACTGGATTTTTTTATCTTCGTAAGGACATAAAAATATTACTTAACAAACACCTTATTTGCACAATCAGCAAACTGTGCAAACTCCCTTTAATAACTATTAGGAAACAATAGGAAAAGTGTTCCGATGCTTACGAATCAGCTTAGGCTTATTTTAAAGCACTTTACCCATTGTAAGATCACCTTCTTAAACTTTTGAATAATTCTGACTTCTGTGGAATTGATGATGATCATTCTAAAATAAACTTATTTACATTTGACGTTGAGCGATTATTTACAATCCTTTTTTTGAGGAGCTCAAATAAAGTTATTACCTAATTAAGGATTTTGTGTTATTTCAGTCTTGGTGTGAAATACAACTGTCCCGTTCTTTTGCTTTCTCCGGCTCCCATGCTGCAGCAGTTAGCAGATGCGACGGGAAATCCAATATCACCAGCTACCATACCAAATTTCTTCTTGGATTTCACAGCAGAAATGACACTTGTGGAACGTATTGTGAACACAGCTATGGCAGTAGTACTGCGATATCATGGATAGTAAGAATTATTTATTTATTTATTCTCTACTCTACATTAATTGCACACACTCACGCACACACAAAATACATACACAAATATGATATATCTTCCTAAAACAAAATATACATACCTATATTAATATATCAATATGCAGAAGGTGGGATTATCCCATTCATATCATATACCTATTGATGATCTATATCTGCACACCGATTCTATAATAGTCATAAACTTTTGTAAAAATTAATCAACATACTAATATTCAAGGTTCAAGGGCTTCATTTCCCGTTGTAGTGATAACCAACTCTTTATTGAATTCTCACTTTTCTTTTTATTTTCACAATTAATGCTCCTGTAAAACAAACTTATTGTTTCAGTTTCTTTTATGACAAAATAAATGAAGACCTTTACAAAAAGTACTTCCCAGCTGAAGCAAATAAATTGGAATATTCAGATTTGAAGAATCGCATATCGGTGGTGCTATCAAATACATACCCAGCATTGGGATTCCCGAGACCATATTTACCAAATATTGTAGAAATAGGAGGTTTTCATATACCCAAACAATTAGAACCCTTATCAAATGTTGGTAGAGTTATGATTTTCGTTTTTTTTTTGGTTTAAAATATATTTTCCATATACCTTTCATACCAAAAACAATGAATTTTGTTGTCATTTTAGGAATATAAGGATATTCTAGACAACGCTAAAAATGGGGTTATTTTCTTCTCAATGGGTAGCTACCTTAAGACACATAAGATACCCAAACGCTTGAGAGATACACTTCTGAAATCCCTGTCTAAACTGAAGGAGACTGTTCTTTGGAAATTTGAGACTCATCTGCCAGATTTACCAAAGAATGTCATCATAAAGAAGTGGATGCCACAAACTAGTATATTAGGTATGAATTACGTTTAAAATTATACATAGAATTATTAAATTTTATTCTTATGGAATGGATTGGGTTTATAAGAGTTTTCAATAAAAATATATCAACCTCAATGAGTAGATTGATGTAGCTTGAATAACTTTATTCAATCAATATCATACAAACGTTGAAACAATATATCACCAATTATCTTCAATTAAGTTGCAGCAGCCTCACTAGGTTGCCCTGTATCGAGGCGTGCTGCGTAAAAAATATATAAAAAAAACATACATTCACCAAGGATTAAAACATCTTACAAAAAAATAAAAATGTATAAAAATAAACACATCAGCAAATTAATAAATCGATAACAAATGAATAAATGGATGAATGAATAAAAGAACAAATGTACAAATGAGTAAATGAATAAATGAACAAATGAATAAATGAATAAATGAACAAACGAACAAATGAATAAATGAATAAATGAATAAATGAATAAATGAATAAATGAATAAATGAATAAATGAATAAACGAATAAACGAATAAACGAATAAACGAATAAACGAATAAACGAATAAACGAATAAACGAATAAACGAATAAACGAATAAACGAATAAACGAATAAACGAATAAACGAATAAACGAATAAACGAATGAACGAATGAACGAATGAACGAATGAACGAATGAACGAATAAACGAATAAACGAATAAACGAATAAACGAATAAACGAATAAACGAATAAACGAATAAACGAATAAACGAATAAACGAATAAACGAATAAACGAATAAACGAATAAACGAATAAACGAATAAACGAATAAACGAATAAACGAATAAACGAATAAACGAATAAACGAATAAACGAATAAACGAATAAACGAATAAACGAATAAACGAATAAACGAATAAACGAATAAACGAATAAACGAATAAACGAATAAACGAATAAACGAATAAATGAATAAATGAATAAATGAATAAATGAAAAAATGAATAAATGAATAAATGAATAAATGAATAAATTAATAAATGAATAAATGAATAAATGAATAATTGAATAATTGACCAAGTGAATAAATGAATAAATGAATAAATGAATAAATGAATAAATGAATAAATGAATAAATGACAGGTTAAAATAGATAAATATACCTATACCAACAAACAAATTAATCAATAAATAAATAAAGTAGTAAAAGAACAAATGTACAAACGAACAAATGAATCAATGAACAAATGAATAAACGAATAAATGAATAAGTGAATAAATGAATAAATAAAAGGTAAAAATAAATAAATAAACACGAAATAAGCAAACAAATCAATAAACAAATAAAGTAGTCAAAATAAAATTGTCAATAATAAAATATAACAAATAAAATCTGTATACATAACATAAACAAAATATACTGCAAATAACACAAACAATCAATACAGCAAAGTAAAACACAAAAATAAAACAAATCATGCACTTAGTTTATATTAAAAAATGAACGAGTAGGTGTATGTATATTTTGTCAGTAAATAAAAATAAAATAAATAAAAACTATACGAAAAACATAGAGGAAACTAAACAGCAGACTTCATAATAGGAACAGTAACAAAAATGGAACAAACAAACAATTCGATCCATGTATATTAGTCAATCAAAGAGCAAACAACAATATAATCAAACATTGAACAAGCAAATGAATACACTACATACAAAAAACAAATGATAAGAAACAAGTCAGTATAGGAATTAGTCAACAAATGTAAAAATTAAAATGAAACACAGTATCAGTCAATCAATAATTCAAGTAACATGAGTAAAAAGTTTGCTTTTAGCTTCAGACCGACCCATCTCCATTAACCAGTTTTTAATGTTTCGTACAATAACGCTTAGACTCATATTGAGCTTAAGATGATCAGGCAACGAATTGTACAGCCTTGGTGACAGATAAAATGCTGATCGCTGTCCAAGAGCCGTATTGACAAAGGGAACGACACTGACACCCCTTGTTATGGATCGAGTGTTATGACTGCCTTCAGCGATAGTTCTCTCTGTCCTACTTGCAGCGTAACGTTTAATTGTATCTTTAATATAAATTTGCCTGGCATCAAATATTCGAAGACCTTTAAACAGTGGATCCGATGGATGCCTGTACGGTGCATGACTCATCACTCTTACTATTGCTTTCTGTGCAACATTAACCTGATACATGTGAGACTCAGCGGCACTACCCCAGCACTCTATCCCATAGCTCATCACGGAATCACACAATGCATAATATACCTCTCTTAATCTATCCTTATCCAAAATATTCCTCAACACACAAAAAATATGTATTAGTTTTCTCAATCGCTTAGATAGTCCCTCTATATGAATATTCCATCTCAGATGTGGGTCAATCACCAAACCCAAGTACTTAATCAGAGAAAGAGTTCAGAGCATTCTGCGTACTTAAACCAGACCGAAATCCATACTGTTGATCCGATAAAAAGTTGAACTTTTCGAAATAAACATCCAGTCTAGCCTTCAACGCCTTCTCAAAAACTTTGGATACAATACTTAAAAGCGAAATCGGTCTATAATTGGTAATGAGGTTTTTATCTCCTGATTTATATATTGGAACCACAATAGCACACTTCAATTGACTAGGAAAAGTTCCATGTGTAATACATAAATTAAAAATATGCACGAGTGGCTCAGAAATATGGTCAGCACATTGTTTAAATACCTTTGTATTTATTTTGTCCCAACCACAGGCATTACTATTTTTCAGTGATTCAATAATTTTTATAATTTCCTTTGTTGTAAGTGGACTAATGAAAAAAGAATTTGACGGTGAAAGACAATTTTGGTTCTTCATTCCGTGTGCTAGTTCTTGTTCAGTTGTTTTTAAATCGATCAAGATTTTCTTAGCCAAAATAAGAGATTTTTTTTTTAATTTTTCTGTTGTTTTCAAATTCTGATTTATTTTAGCTCATCCAAATGTCAAACTTTTCATTTCTCACGGAGGGATTCTGAGTACAACAGAAGCGACCCTGTCCGGTGTCCCTCTCATAGCTTTTCCAGTCATCGCTGACCAATATTACAATGCTAAAATGATCACTAACGCCAACACTGGACTTTCCATTACTTTTGACAAACTCACTGAGGAAAAATTTGATAGCCTTCTGAATGAAGTTCTAACTAATAGAACGTAAGTTAATTTTCCAATATTATGTCTATTCACATTCGACACTTTTGATAAGACGCCAAAGAAAGGATTTCATCTTCTTTATAATTTATATGAATGAACTTAAAATCACGTGAATTATAAAATAACAAAGATTAATCACCACTAAATCCTCGCTTTGTGTTTATAATATTATTATAACTGTATTTATCTTATCGACACAACTACATAATGATGCAAATCATGCATCTCTTAACGTTTGTAATTTTTTAATTACTTCAGGTACTATGAGAATGCCAAGAAGCTACAGAAGATTTATTTGGATCGTCCAATATCTCCCAGAGACCTAGTGAGTTTCTACGCAGAGCACGTGATAAGGACTGGAGGAGCTAAGCATCTATCTGCTCCACGTCTCAACATGTTTAGCTCCATGCTGCTCGATGTCATCGCTGTCCTAGCGATTCCTCCAATACTTTTAATAGTAGCAATTTTCTGTATCTGTAAACGAATATGTTGCTCGAAGAAGATTGCCAGATCAAAAACCGAAAAACAAAAACGGAATTGAATTAATGCTTAGTGTCTAGAAAATAAGTAAACGATGTAAATATTTAAAATAAATTTAATTACATGGATTAATTTAAAGATATGGCTGTTTTTACAATAAAGTTACCCTCTGTATTATTGATTAATTTTGTCATTGTGATTATGTCTAGTTGTGTCATGTTAATAATATAAAGTAAATAATATGCAACGATTGAAATACAAGAAGATAAATATTATAAAAGCGTATATTTTTTCGCGTTCCTAAATATTTTCGTTCAACTAAATTCAAGAGAAAGAGGTTGTAATATGCCTCCCTAGATCACGAGCCAAGCACATATTGGGGATTATTTAACCATATTGTATTTAACCTAGTAATGTAGTTCTGTTATTTATATGGACTCTAAAATAATGAATTTGAATTGGTTATTTTACTTGTGAGAAATTCGATGGTAAGTATAGGTTTACTCGGATGAACATAAAAAAATAAATAAAATTACCAAAATTAACTTGATGAATATATGGATGTCGATTTTTATGTATTTTTTATACAAGACGAATAGTAAGTGAAGAATTTACTTATTATCTCGAGGTAGAAAAAGATATGACATTCACCCCAACATTGACTGTCCTTGAAAATAATTAATGTTTAGTATTGTTACTGATGATGGAACAAGTAGTTCCGAAAACGTTTTAATTGAATAAAGTTTCTCTAGTGGAAAATACAAGTTTTAAATTAATAATACCTAAATATGGAATTCCACAATGTTAATCACGAAACATTCGAAAAAAATATATGATTTATTCAATACCTCCGTGCCTCAAACATTGTACTCAAGGTTAAATATGTATAATACAAACAAAATTTATATGACTATCACATCGAAAAGTGGATTGAAATTATTTTACAAAAGGTGTTTAAAATTAAGAACCTATATGATAAACATGAATAGAACAAACACACTATAAATATTGTTAAATATCATACATATGTTGTCATAATCTCAATGATTGATATTGTTTTGCCTCACGTAGGCACATGATATTATGCACATAAAGGACTCCGTGAACGATCAATGTTTGTTTGATCTTTGTAAAAGTTTACGTTTTCTGGTCACAACCTCAGCATCTAATATTCTCACAAGATATCAACGACATCAACATAAACGCAAGTCGTTGCTAAATACCTTAAATTTTGGTCCAGTATTTTGAAAATACACTCACAAAATATTTCTTGCATTTATGATTAACATGAAGCTTTAAAACATTGTGTAATGAAAGATTGATATAATACATACCTTTCTATGCTTTACAAAGCGTAGTACAAGAAACGAATGCGCAAATTAGTACCTGCCTATACCTTTATATCAAACACATTCTCAAATCCTTTGATAGTTTATTTTAGCTGTGATAAACGCTATTGCCTGGTTCAATTGTCTATTAAGCAATCAGTCTAGATTTAGATATCTCAGTGTCCTGACGCTTGTTATTTCAATTACAGTAGTTAAGCACAATATCGCAAGTGGTATTTTTAAATAAGTCCAAGTACAGTGTCACATATTTTTAGTTTTGTTGTAAGTGTATCTTCTCATTGTATCTCGTTTACATCCGAGTGATAAGAAGATTTACTGTCAAGTCAATGTGTTTGACAGTCAAGGTTGTTCTTATTTATACATACTTCAACGAGTTTAATATGAATTTTATTTGTTTTACATCAAAATACTCCAAGATGATTTTTATTACAAAAAAAAAACTAGTTATTGTATATATTGGCTGGATTGTATATATTACTATAAACTAGTGGTATATATTGGCTGGAACAGTTGGAACGTCTTCAGAACACTTGCATTCAATATACGTTCGGTCTAGAGAAATATGATAATTATCTGAATACCGTGAATACCTTGTCTGGAAAACTATTCTTCAACGCTGAAATGCTCACATACTCTGTCTGTCTTATAAAGTTTTATTAAGTTTCAATGTTCCATTGTACCTGAAAGGAAGGATTGAAATTTTACACTCCCGTGAGTATAATAATCCTGATCACTCGTAAACGAGTGGATGGCCATTGAAAATAGAATAGAATAGAGTATACTAATAATTTTAATAATTTAAAATTTAGTTGGAAAATATCGCGCCTCTGCGACAAGCTCATCGCACAAAGTTATCTATTCCAATATTATATTTTTTATGTTTTGTTTTATAGTATATTTTTGTGCAATAAAGATTTTTCATTATTATTATTATCTTCTGGCTACCCCAATGAGAGGGAGACGCCATGATGAAATGGATATTCAAAAATAAAACTTCAATAAAAGAAAAAAGTAAAGTAAATTTTATCTCTGAGAAATGTATGTGCATACTACATTAAAATAATAGAGGGATTGGAAATAAAATCATAGATAATATGTACTGTGAATTTTATTAATTTCAAATTCAAATGTTCCCCAATTCTATATCCTTGATTAATATTAAAAGATGTCACAGCTCTGAGGCCTGAGTCAACAACACACTATCGCGTCACGTTCCCGCTCCGCTAGCGTTCGGGTGCAGACGATGGTGCGCCAAAGTGTTAATTTTCGCAACTATTGTGTATCTTAGCAACGAAAATGACACTTGCTTGCAACATCGTCTGCACCCGAACGCTAACGGAGCGGGAACGTGACACGAAAGTGTGTTGTTGACTCAGGCCTCAGCAATGTTAAAATTATTTTCTTGTGTCATCTTGTTACTTATGACATATACTTGTGTTATACATACTTGTGTCATGATAATGCTTGGACCAGAAATTCTTAAGAGACAGTATACTTATACCTTTCAATATTATTTTAAGAATATGTGTATTTATATTTGTTATGCAAAGTAATGTCAAGGTAATGTAATGTTTGAAGTAGGTAGTCAAGTTTTTTATTTCTGCATACATAGATATAAATTATTTATTTATTTTCATATCCGCGGCGTGAGCCTATTACACGTTACACAATTCAATTAAATATATACACAAATAACATTTCTCATTCACAAAGTTGGAGCAAGACATGAAACAAAAATTAGCGAAGAAAATAACTTAAAAAATAAAGGTTAAGTGAAAAAGAATAACTGGATAATGAACAATTATTGTTTGTAATTATTATGTAGCTATAGATAGGTGCACGTTGGGTGACAATGTGTGTCCCTATGATTTGCACATAAATTAATTTATAGGTAATAATGAGATCTACTTAGTACCTATTGGATTGCTTATTTACTTACAGCATTTCCATACAAACAACAGGTAGAGTTATACTCAAAGTATAAAGATATCTTCTATTCAAAGATAATGTCATTTTTTTAATGAAAACATGTGGTCATTGGTTATTGGAAGATGTCTACATCATTCATTCTTTTAGTAACACTCTAGCACGGTGTATTTTTCTTTTCTATTTCCTTCAAAAAAATTACATCATAAGCAGAACCTTACTGCTTATTATTGACATTCCGTAAATTCAATACTAAAAGCACCTATTTAAAAATATAAGATGATATGATAATAAAAACAATATCCAGCCATCAGTTGAAATATATCCTAATACACCGATAAACTCATTCTCTGTGCATTGAATTGTATAACTAATATTCTTTAGAAACTTTGTAATAATTTATTCTCATGTACCGTACTGTAATATACCATTAACATAATAACCAATTTACATTAGATATTAAGAATAAAAGGAATAGTCATTGGTTGTAGCTCATCGTTTGTGGGAAATATAAACAGGGAATTTGCTTGAATTTTATTTACAAAATTGACAGTGATTTGTCAAATTTTAATCCATTTTCTTTTCATTCCAACTACAATCTATTTTATTTTATGTCCGTCAACTCGCTTAGTAGTGATCAGATCCAATTCCAATCGATGTCTCACAATTTATTTATTCCAGCATAGTGATGTAATATAATAATAAAATATTACATAATTTTTTTTTAGATATAAATTATAAAGTGTCTACACCCTTGTTATAAATAAACATGTGCTTATCAAATCATTATACATATGTATATATAGTATTAATATGTTAGTTGTTTGACATTTTGTATACCTAGATAAAGAGTCCACCAATATTAACTAGTCATGTAATGAAATAATACCAAAAAGTAGGCAGGTACTTACTAAGTAGTTAATATGGTAGTAAGTATATATTACTGAGAATGTTTTTTGTATGATTAGTCTGTCAAATTATTTTTATCAGGCGACATACTACGCGAAAATATTGTAACATTACTAAAATAAAATAATATGTTATAAAAAAGAGTACATAATTAAGTTATTAAACTTATTAGGTCGGCAATCATGTGATATTGTGATTTCATTTCATCGAGAATAAAGATAGAGTTTTACTAAGGATTTTTCTTTATATGAGGTACCTTTTTTTGTTTTTTTTTTTTTTTTTAAAAAAGATATATCTGGGTTTTTGTTATAAACCCAAATACAACCTTATACACCTTTCACACTAAGCTAAAAGCTTGTGTCGTGAAAGGGAAGTTTGCCGGCACCTGGAATCGAACCACGGACCCCTTGTTCATGAGGCCGAGACTCTACCTCCAGGCTACCGACGAACTCTTTGTGTTAACTATTTCAATAAGTTCATGAATTTATTCCTAATACATTTAAGATTGAATTTAAGGTATATAAGAAGAAAACATAAGTGACCGAATAAAAAAATAATACGTAAGATGTTGGTTGACAGAATTTCAATTTAAAATAATACTTTTATTTTTATTTCTTATTTGTAATTATTCACATTACAATGAAAAGTAAACTGGAACCACTAATAGCTTTACAGGACATAGAAATAAATAATCTATCAGAGAAAATAACAACAGCGTACCAGACTACAGTCAAGTCACTTGCATTTAAACAGAAAAAACATAGTAATAATAAACTGACTGCAAATACAATTAAACTGATAGAACAACGAAAGAATATCAATAGAGATACTGACGACTACAAAACTATTAGTAAAATAATAAGAAAGGAAGTAAGGAAGGATATACGAAAGTTTAATACTGACCTTGTCACAAAAACAATTGAATCCAATAAAAATATGAGAGTATTAAGGAAAAATAACTCGGAAGGTAAGAGAAACATAATCAGAATAAAAGACAAAAATGATAGGGTATCAAACGAGAAGGATGAAATTACTAAAGTGATACATGAATTTTATACCGATTTATATACATCAAAAATACCAAATCCTAACCAAACGCTTACAAGTAACGTTATACTCAATGTTGGATCGGAAGATATTCCAGAAATCACCTATCAAGAAATAGAGTATGCCTTGAAATATATGAAGAATGATAAAACTCCAGGAGAAGACAAAATTACAACTGACGTTTTAAAAATGGGCTGTCAGGAGCTAAACGAAGCATTGAGAATACTTCTGAACAAATGTATCGAATCCGAATCTATTCCAGAAAATTGGCAAAATGCAGAAGTCATATTATTGTTCAAAAAAGGTGATCCAGAAAGTTTGGAAAATGATCGACCAATTAGTTTATTATCCCATATGTATAAATTATTCACCTAAACTCTGACTAATCGATTAACGCAAAAACTTGACTTGTACCAACCTGTCGAACAAGCTGGATTCAGAAAAGGATTTGGAACAATTGATCATATCCAAACACTCCATCTGCTTATAGAGAAAACAGTAGAATATAACATCCCAATTCATCTAGCATTTTTTGACTATAAGAAAGCCTTCGATTCTGTGGAATCATGGGCAATAATACAAGCCCTCAACGATGCGAGAATTGACTCCAGATATACGAGAATGATTAAATTCATATATGACCACGCCACCATGGATGTTAAGATAAACGAAGGTACAAAAACAAATAAGATAAACATCAACAGAGGAGTCCGACAAGGTGATACAATTTCTCCCAAATTATTCACGTTGGCAATGGAGAATATCTTTAGGATGATGAATTGGGAAAACAAGGGAGTCAGAATTGATGGAACATACTTAAACCACCTACGTTTTGCTGATGATATTGTACTGGTGAGTGAGAATATTGACGAGCTGAAAAATATGATAAAAGAGCTGCATGAAACCTCTTTAAAAATTGGTCTAGAGATGAACATAGGTAAGACAAAAATCTTGAGTCCAACAAATGAGAGCCTAACAATTGACAACAAATACATAGAGGCAGTAAATGAATACATATACCTTGGACATAAGATCAAAATTGGAAAGGAAAACCAAACTGCAGAGATACCCAGAAGAATAGGCCTGGGCTGGGCAGCATTTGGAAAATTGAAAAATATACTCACCAGTAAAGATATCCCAAGAACCCTAAAGAAGAAAGTCTACGAAACATGTATCCTCTCAGTGACAACATATGGACTAGAAACCATATTGCTAACTGCAGCAAGTGTCCACAAGCTAAAATGCTCACAAAGATCTATGGAAAGACGAATGTTAGGGGTGAGTCTGAGAGATAAATTAGAAACGAAGACATCAGACACCTAACAATAGTCACAGATATTATGGATCGTGTTGCAAAGCTTAAGTGGCAATGGGCGGGTCATGTTGTGAGACGAAACGATGGTAGATGGACTCCTAGAATCCTCAAATGGCGACCATGGAGTAGCAAAAGAAGCATCGGCAGACCACAAAAGAGATGGACTGACGACATTACTCCAATCGCGGGAAGGAAATGGATACAGAGGGCACAAGACCGCAACGATTGGAAGAGTTTGGAAGAGGCCTATATCCAGCAGTAGAGAGATGGCTGACTAAGAAGAAGAAGAAGAATTATTCACAATTAAAAAAAATATTCTTGAATTTTTTTCCGAATTGACGCTAATATAAAAACAATAGAGTCTTTTTATTTGTATAATATATTTGCACCGAAATACAAAACGTTATCATTTTCTTTAATGAAATGTTATTACTTATTTCTTTTTCAACTTTGTTTCAGCAACGATGCATTCCAAATTAAGCTTAATTTTCACTACTTTGGTGCTATCAATATACTGCACAGGCTTGTCTTCATCTTACAAGATCCTGGTTTCAATCCTGACTCCAGTGAAGAGTCACTACAATCAGGGCAAGGCAATAGCAGATATCCTTCACGAAAGAGGGCACGAGGTAAAAATTTGATCTTTGTTTTATGACTGTCTCCCTGACTTGGTTTTAATGTCGTATCATAATGATTATTTGCTATTTCAGGTTACATTTGTGAATGGATATCCAACAAACAAGCTTCCTTACAGAGAAATAATTATTCCTGAAATTGATCAAGATGGTAAGATACGAAATCATTTTTATATCACTCCAATATTCTCACACGTTGTCTTTTATCTCTATAACAGATGCATTTTTACTTCTAGCAATCAATTTACCTTGGTTTTCATTAACGTGTTTCATAATCCTGCAGGGCTACTATTGAAAAAACTAAACACGATCTTAATCTAGTCTTGATCTTGATCATACGACGCACGAAGTGACTATTGGCCAAAAATACACACAAACCGATCGCGCGTTAGCGGTAACGCGGTGTTTTTGACCATAGTCACTTCGTGCGTCGTATGATCAAGATCAAGACTAGATTAAGATCGTGTTTAGTTTTGTCAAGAGTAACCCTGCTGTTGTTTTTAGATTTTGATGTGGGATTTGAAGATTCCAAACAATCATACGCCAACAAATTCCAATATGTACAGGAAACAAAATATTTTGTTGAAATGATGATTACCAATGCATTGAAGAGTGAGACATTACACAAATTCTGGAATAATAAAGATGAAAAAATTGATTTGGTCATTATAGATTATTCGTTGAACGATGTCTTCCTTGCGTAAGTTCAGCTTCATCATAATTATTACAAAAAGTTGCCTTACCAATCCAAGAATTTTATTTAATATTTTCTAAAATTGCAACTAGACTATTTTGTAAATATTAAACGCTAAACGTGGTTTTTGCACTTTACTGGTTTTTTTTCGTCTTCGTAAGTGAAGACATAAAAATATTACTCAACACTTCATTTGCTCAATCAGCAAACTGTGCAAACTCCCTTTAGGGAGTTTGGACAGTTTGTTAAAACAGGAAACAATAGGAAAAGTGCCCGGATGCTTACGAATCAGCTTAGGCTTGTTTGAATTCACTTTGCCCATAGTAAGATCACCTTCTTAAAACTACTTTGAAATAAGTCTGGCATCTGAGGAATTTTTAAAAATATCATTCCTAAAAAAACTTATTTACATTTGACGTTGAACAGTTATTTACTATCTTTTTGCGAGGAGCCCGAATAAAGTTATTGCAGCAACCTGATTTATTAGACTTTCGTGTTATTTCAGTCTTGGTGTGAAATACGACTGTCCCGTTCTTTTGCTTTCTCCGGCTCCCATGCTGCAGCAGTTAGCAGAAGCGACGGGAAATCCAATATTACCAGCTACCATACCAAATTACTTTTTGGATTTCACAGCAGAAATGACACTTGTTGAACGTATTGTGAACACAGCTATGGCAGTTGTACTGCGATATCATGGATAGTAAGAATTATTTATTTATTTATTCTCTACTCTACATTGATTGCACACACACACACACACACACACACACACACCCTCACACACACACACACACGCACACACACGAAGTAGATACACAAATATGATATACCTACAGTATATTATATATCAACATGCATGGATTATCCCATTCATATCATATACCTATTGATGATTTATATCTGCACACCAATTCTATAATAGTAATAAACTTTTGTTACAACTAATCAACATGCTAAAATATTTGGTTCAAGGGCTTCATTTCCCGTTGTAGTGATAACCAACTCTTTATTGAATTCTCACTTTTTCTTTTCACAATTAATGCTCCTGTAAAACAAACTTATTGTTTCAGTTTCTTTTATGACAAAATAAATGAAGACCTTTACAAAAAGTACTTCCCAGCTGAAGCAAATAAATTGGAATATTCAGATTTGAAGAATCGCATATCGGTGGTGCTATCAAATACATACCCAGCATTGGGATTCCCGAGACCATATTTACCAAATATTGTTGAAATAGGAGGTTTTCATATACCCAAACAATTAGAACCCTTACCAAATGTAAGTAGAGTTATGATTTTCGATTTTTTTGTTAAAAATATATTTTCCACATACCTCTCATACCAAAAACAATGAATTTTATTGTAATTTTAGGAATATAAGGATATTCTAGACAACGCTAAAAATGGGGTTATTTTCTTCTCAATGGGTAGCTACCTTAAGACACATAAGATACCCAAACGCTTGAGAGATACACTTCTGAAATCCCTGTCTAAACTGAAGGAGACTGTTCTTTGGAAATTTGAGACTAATCTGCCAGATTTACCAAAGAATGTCATCATAAAGAAGTGGATGCCACAAACTAGTATATTAGGTATGAATTAAGTTTTAAATTATACATAGAATTATTAAGTTTTATTCTTATGGAATGGATTGGGTTTATAAGAGTTTTCAATAAAAGTATATCAACCTGAATGAGTAGATTGATGTAGCTTGAATAACTAAAATAAGAGATTTTTTTTAAATATTTCTGTTGTTTTCAAATTCTGATTTATTTTAGCTCATCCAAATGTCAAACTTTTCATTTCTCACGGAGGAATTCTGAGTACAACAGAAGCGACCCTGTCCGGTGTCCCTCTCATAGCTTTTCCAGTCATCGATGACCAATATTACAATGCTAAAATGATCACTAACGCCAACACTGGACTTTCCATTACTTTTGACAAACTCACTGAGGAAACATTTGATAGCCTTCTGAATGAAGTTCTAACTAATAGAACGTAAGTTAATTTTCCAATATTATGTCTATTCACATTCGACACTTTTGATAAGACGCCAAAGAAAGGATTTCATCTTCTTTATAATTTATATGAATGTTATTTCTTTTGATTATATATTTGAGTAGCTTATTTTATTTGTAAATTTATCTTGGTATACATATGTGTTTATTTATATATTTATCTATATATATCTTAAATTATTTTATTTTGTTTTACTTATTTATTTATATATTATTATTATTATTTGTTTTTGTTTAATGGGTTAGTTGGAAGATATTGCGCTTCAGCAATAAACTCGCCCATTGCACAAAATTATTAATTCCATTGTTGTGATACCATGTTTTTTGTTCTTCTTTACATATTGATTTTGTGCAAAAAAGTTTATTATTATTATTATATGAATGAACTTAAAATCACGTGAATTATAAAATAACAAAGATTAATCACCACTAAATCCTCGCTCTGTGTTAATAATATTATTATAACTGTATTTATCTTACCGACACAACTACATAATGATGCAAATCATGCATCTCTTAACGTTTGTAATTTTTTAATTACTTCAGGTACTATGAGAATGCCAAGAAGCTACAGAAGATTTATTTGGATCGTCCAATATCTCCCAGAGACCTAGTGAGTTTCTACGCAGAGCACGTGATAAGGACTGGAGGAGCTAAGCATCTATCTGCTCCACGTCTCAACATGTTTAGCTCCATGCTGCTCGATGTCATCCTTGTCTTAGCGATTCCTCCAATACTTATAATTGTAGCAATTTTCTGTATCTCTAAAAGAATATGTTGCTCGAAGAAGATTGCCAGATCAAAAACCGAAAAACAAAAACGGAATTGAATAATTTTGAATTAATGCTTAGTGTCTAGAAAATAAGTAATCGATGTAAATATTTAAAATAAATTTAATTACATGGATTAATTTAAAGATATGGCTGTTTTTACAATAAAGTTACCCTCTGTATTATTGATTAATTTTGTCATTGTGATTATGTCTAGTTGTGTCATGTTAAAATATAGTAAATAATATGTAACGATTGAAATACAAGAAGATAAATATTATAAAAGCGTATGTTTTTTCGCGTTCCTAAATATTTTCGTTCAACTAAATTCAAGAGAAAGATGTTGTAATATGCCTGCCTAGATCACGAGCCAAGCACATATTGGAGATTATTTAACCATATTGTATTTAACCTAGTAATGTAGTTCTATTATTTATATGGACTCTAAAATAATGAATTTCAATTGGTTATTTTACTTGTGAGAAATTCGATGGTAAGTATAGGTTTACTCGGATGAACATAAACAAATAAATAAAATTACCAAAATTAACTTGATGAATATATGGATGTCGATTTTTATGGATTATTTAAGGTAACGGCACCGGTGCTAGACAGTGCACCAGTAGTTGACACTTTGACATATTTTTTTCAATATTAAGCAAACCAGTAATGTGTCATCTATGGTAAATAGATCAAATAACACCTTGTGCCATCTATTATTAAAAAAAATAACTAAGATGTATCTTGTACGACCTTGTCAGTTGGTTTTTGAACTCTGAGTTGGATCCACGTGTTTTATTCCGTTTAAGTGACAGTGCCTTAACAAAGTTGTTAAGAAAGTGAGTATTATATTTTTTCTAATAAAACTGGAATCTTTGTAAATATTTACTGTCTTGTTCTATTAAATGATAGATATTGATTGTATATATTGTTTTTATAAAACTGTTTAACAAACTTTACAGAAGTTTTAGAGATATTGGGGGGTGTCAAGTACTGGTTCTTTAAATTGGGGTATCCCTAGTAGTTGACACCCCCTGTCAACTACTGGGGAATGATGAAGTTATTTATTTTTGACAAATTTTGACTTTATTGCAATAGAAATGCCCTCAGCATGTGCTGTTTTTATTTTCATGGTCATATTTGAAGTGCTTCCAGTAGTTGACAGGGTGTCAACTACTGGGTATTTAATATGTCAACTACTGGGTAATGTAAATATGTTTTTTTTTTTAAATATTGAGGCAATCAAAATGCCACCTTTAAGAGGTAAAATGTTGGCATATTCAGAGGAGACGATGCAGAGGGCTATTAATAATGTACTTCTACAAGGCCTTCCAGTTGCAACTGCGGCTAAGAAGCATAACGTACCAAGAATTACATTGCGTTATAAGGTTAAAGGGAAAATGCCAAAGCAAAGAAAAATGGCCCAGAGGCAACATTAAATAAAGAGTATGAAAAAACGTTGGTCAAATGGATAATAGACACATCAAGAGCTGGTTTCCCAATAACTGGTTGAGAGCTGGTTGAAGATAAATCTCTTTTTTATTTTTAAAAAACAATTGTGCAAGAATATAACAATGCTCAAAGAGTAGTAGGAGAAAGAAGTCCATCGATTGAAGAAAATCCACAAGTATTATTTACTACTGAAACCAACAACCCATTAGAGTTGGCTAGTCTAGAAGAAGTTGAACAATAGATGTTAACGCAAGTAATTTGACTGATGTGGAATGCCAACTAAGCACTTCGATTGAACTTTCAAATGCCAATTTAAGTAGTTTAGCTGATTTGGACTGCCAACCAAGCACTTCAATTGAACTTTCAAATGCCCATTCAAGTAGTTTGGCTAATGTGGACTGCCAACCTAGCACTTCAGTAATACCATCACCATTCAAACGGGTTTTAGTGTGGCCGGAACACAAGAAAACCGTGACCAAAAAAAAAGGAAATCTGAAAAAATTCCTGCTGTTGTTTCATCAGAACAATGGCAAATATATTACGAAAAAAGGAGGAAGTAAAAAGAATTAAAAAGGAAGAAATAGAAAAACGAGCGGCAGAAAGGATAAAGAGAAAGGAAATTAAGGAAAAAAATCATTGTGATAAATGCAAGAAATGAGTAACTAAGAACAATAGCATTAAATGTGAGGAATGTTGCAAATTGTTTCACAAAAAATGTGTACCAAGGCATCATCAAATGCATATTCCACAAGATAATGATACTTACATGTGTCACATTTGTTATAAAATATCAAATAGTGACAATGAATTTCCATCGACCGATGATGATTTCGATATTGATGATTTATTCTAAGATGTTAGAAAAACTTTAGAATTTTAAGAATTTTTTGTTGTCAAATCTCAAGCCTGTTAAGTAATTATTATGCTATTCCCTTTTTATCATTAGGCACTTATTGGTACCCTTGTAATTTTAAGTTATTTAATTATTATTTAATTGTTATTTTCATCTACCAATTGCAAGTTTTAAATTCATTTTGTTAGGTACTAAATATTGTATTTTTTTTCATATTTTTGCTTAGGTACTAAAAATATATTTTTTCATTAATTAATATTTGTATTTTTTATAAAGTCTCACTCTAAAGAATATAATAAATTGATTAAGCAAACAAAAAACTGCATTTTTATGTTTATGTCAGTGTGTCAACTACTGGGTAAAGATCATGTCAACTACTGGGGACTAGCATTTTTGCTGGTGTCAACTACTGGTGCAATTTTAGACCATAATTGTAGGAGTATTTTTTTATTATAATAAATGTTTAATTTAACATTTAATTATTCAGTTATTTAGAAGAAAGACAAAGGTTTCAGAAAATATATACAATATCATAATATTCATCAGTGTAAATATGTTATGGAGTTTTATGTTCAAAATAGCTGCTTAACGTGTCAACCACTGGTGCCGTTACCTAGACAAATAGTAAGTGAAGAATTTACTTATTATTTGTTTTTATCTCGAGGTAGAAAAAATATATGACCTTCACCTTCACCCCAACATTGACTGTCCTAGAAAATAATTTATGTTTAGTATTGTTACTGATGATGGAACAAGTAGTTCCGAAAACGTTTTAATTGAATAAAGTTTCTCTGGTGGAAAATACAAGTTTTAAATTAATAATACCTAAATATGGAATTCCACAATGTTAATCACGAAACATTCGAAAAAAATATATGATTTATTCAATACCTCCGTGCCTCAAACATTGTACTCAAGGTTAAATATGTATAATACAAACAAAATTTATATGACTGTCACATCGAAAAGTGGATTAAAATTATTTTACAAAAGGTATTTAAAATTAAGAACCTATATGATAAACATGAATAGAACAAACACACTATAAATATTGTTAAATATCATACATATGTTGTCATAATCTCAATGATTGATATTGTTTTGCCTCACATAGGCACATGATATTATGCACATAAAGGACTCCGTGAACGATCAATGTTTGTTTGATCTTTGTAAAAGTTTACGTTTTCTGGTCACAACCTCAGCATTTAATATTCTCACAAGATATCAACGACATCAACATAAACGCAAGTCACTGCAAAATACCTTAAATTTTGATCCAGTATTTTGAAATTACACTCACAAAATATTTCTTGAATTTATGATCAACATGAAGCTTTTGAAACATTGTGTTATGAAAGATTGATATAATACCTACCTTTCTATGCTTTACAAAGCGTAGTACAAGAAACGAATACGCAAATTAGTACCTGCCTATACCTTTATATCAATCACATTCTCAAATCCTTTGATAGTTTATTTTAGCTGTGATAAACGCTATTGCCTAGTTCAATTGTCTATTAAGCAATCAGTCTAGATTTAGATATCTCAGTGTCCTGACGCTTGTTATTTCAATTACAGTAGTTAAGCATAATATCGCAAGTGCTATTTTTAAATAAGGCCAAGCACAGTGTCATATATTATTAGTTTCGTTGTAAGTGTATCTTCTCATTGTATCTTGTTTACATCCGAGTGATAAGAAGATCTGGGCTGAAAAATTATTATTCAACGCAGAAATGCTCACATACTCTGTACTCCTTATAAGGTTTTGTTTAATCTCAATGTTCCATTGTATTTGAAAGGAAGGTTTGAAATTTTACACTCCCATGGATATACTAATAATTTTAATACTGTGACAAACTGCGACAAACTCGCTCATCGCACAAAATTGTCTATTCACGGCGTGAGCCTTCTACATGTTACAAAATTAAAAAAAAATATACACAATAATAACACTTATTATTAGTAGCTTATTATTATTTTTAGAAAATGTGTTTACAATCAAGTATTCTGTTTCTGATATTATGTTGCACTACATTTGCAACATCTTACAAAATCCTAGTCCCAATTCTGACTGCATCCAAGAGTCATTACAACCAGGCTAAAGCCATCTGTGATATTCTACATGAGAGAGGACACGAAGTGAGTACATAACATCTGAAAGTACGGTTAGTGGGATTAAAAAACTTTGGTAAATTTTGTTAATCGAAGTATCATTTATCATATTAATTAATATATCGAATAAGAAATAAAACCAACAATGTAGATGAGATTTTGTTCTATTTTCAGCCATTTTCAATTGATATCGTACAAAGTCATTGTCAAACAATATATTATATTTTATTTTTTGAACACCTGCCTTTAACAGGGCATAGGAAAACTTATGGAAAAGCGTGGTAACAATTCATTGCCGTATGCTTTACGGAATAAATAAAATATTCCCTATTATATACATTAGATGTTTGTCATATAATACAGAAGTTTCACTAGTAAAAGGAGATGAAAGTTTCATTTAGTTAGATATTTTTACAGCAAAAACTTTAATACATTGTTTATATGATAAAGTGGGCTGAAAATGGAAAAAAAATTGAAAAAGCCAATTCCTTTCATTGCCAATTTTTGAAGGGTTACAGATGTCGTGAAAATTGATAACTTTGTTGGATATTAGATAATTGGTGTGAATTTTACTGATTTGACTGATTATATGTATCAAACATTTGTTTTGTACCATAAATCAAAATAGATACTGGCATAAATCAGCCCTAGTTGGCTGGGTTGCCTAATAAATTTAAAAAAAAAATGCGTTTGTAGTCACAACATCAAATAACATAATATATATTAATTTTTGAAACACATGAAGTAATTAGCGTTTTCCATTTTAAAGTTTTAATTGTATTTTATCACTTAATAACATAACATGCTCGAACATCTTGCATATATTATATCTATCTAGTCACACACAGCAAGTGTGTATCTACATAGAATATGGTAAAATCTAAACGTGTTTTTTTTTCAGATAACTTTCATCCATGGCTATTCTAAATCAAGACCTTATAGAGAAATAATTATTCCAGAAATTAACGCAATTGGTAAGAAAAATATAATATTATGAACAAACAAATTATTCCACCTTCTCGACATATTATTTCAAGTAGGAATTTATTTAGTATGAACCGGGTATCGTAAAAATTTGTTCCATAAAAATACTACCTAACGCTTTGAGTAACGAGGACCCGGGTTCGGTTCCCGGCCAGAGCATGAATGAAAGCGCATGACCAGAGAATAAACAAGACATTTTTCAGATTGTTCTAGTCTGAGTGCTACGTGTATGTGTATTAAATGCATTGTACATAATTATGTGTTTCGTCGCGCTAGTACCCATATTATAAAAGTCATATCTTAATTTGGAACTAGCTCGATCTGTGTGAATTGTTAATACATGTTATGTTACTTTATATAAATTTTCAGATTTTGAAATAGGCTTTGAGGAATCATCGGAGTCATATCTAGACAAATTAAAATTTGTGGACTCCACAAAGTATTTCGTAACAATGATGATGGACAATGCCCTGAAGAGTCTCACCTTCCAGGATTTCCTCAACAAGAAGAATGAGAAGTTTGATGTAATCATTATGGATTATGTACTCAATGTACCGTTTTTCGCGTAAGTTTATTTTATCTTAAATATTTTATTTATGAATTTGAAATTATATGTATCAAAACCGTGATTTGTTGAATTTTGGGTTAAGTTGATTCAAATCATGATTTAGAAAATTGGCATTATTGTCTAAAATAAACCGAAGTTGAAAATTCTACTTCTTCACATAGTTGTCTGAAACATTTTGTTAAACAATAACCTGCTTATTGAACAATCCTGTTTCTTACAATTCCTTCGAATATAATTATATATCAATTTGGATAACATATTTCTTTTAGGCTGAGTGTAAAGTATAACTGTCCCTTGATTCTAATTTCCCCTGCCTGCATGATCCACTGGTTGGCACGGACCACAGGCAACCCAACTTCACCATCTACCGTGCCTAACTTCTTCCTGGACTACACTTCTGATATGACATTCAAGGAACGACTCCTCAACACAGTTATGGCCATAGTTCAAGACTTCTACGGACAGTAAGTCTTCCATCATCATTATTATTAGATTAAAAGTACAAAATGGAGCATCAGTGTACTAAATCCTCGTCACATTTCCCAGTTCACGACTTTTTTTCTGTCGGAAATTAAGTTATACCTATTTATTATTTTGCTCCTGGAATCAACTACTGTAATGATTAAAATGTAATTTATGTTAACGAGTAAATAATTTTAAATTTACAGTTTTGTCTACGATAAAATATATGAATCATATTACAATGAATACTTCCCTGAAGAAGCAGCTAAAGTAGATATTGATGGACTACAACAAAGAGTATCTCTAGTACTGGCCAACTCTCACCCACTGTTAGGGTATCCCAGACCATTTTTGCCCAATGTTGTCGAAATTGGAGGGTTCCATGTAGGAAATGTGCAACCACTTCCAAAGGTCGGTATCTATTTGTTTTTTTATGCATTCCTACCTAGCGATGGTAATTGGGACTAGATAATATTATACATGCATCTTATTAGTGGGATAAATTAATATGCTATATATTATGTATGTATGTATGCCCATGTGTGTATGACGTATTATTTATTTATTTTTATTTATTTATTTATTCTTAAGTACATATTACAAACATTATGCAAATACACACAAAAATAGATACATATTACAAAGTTTAGAAATATTATATCTTCCCACTAGACAAGTCCGTATCGGGAAGACATGATCTTAACATTCTATAATGAAATAAATGAAATACAATCATGGCAATACAATGAAAAAACAATGGAACAACGACAAAGCGATGAAAAAACAAACACACGTACATCTCCAAACATTCATTCCCATCAACAAACCACCTCCACAAACACACTCTCAGTTTCAGATATCGACATTTCCAACAGGTGAGAATTTATAAGAAATTTTAATTTCAAAAATGTAGCTCCGGAGATATTAGCAACCATCAAATTTCTGACTATATTATAGACCTTAGGTACCAAGAATAGATATGACCTTTGGCCAAAGCGTGTCTTCATTTTGGGATGCCTAACAGAACTACCTCCATACCTGGTTCGGCCATCAATCTGTACCACATCCGGCGACAGTATATGCCACTGGTGATTACTAATGTAATGTAAAAAAATCCTTCGAACGTACAATTTTCGCACACTAAGAATGCCACATTCTTTGTACAACTCTTCCGATGGGTATCTATAGGGTTTTTTATACATAGTTTTTAATAGGAACTTTTGAGAAATCTCTAGCATCTGAATCCTTGTTTTAGTCGCGCATCCCCACCCCAAAATACCATAAGATAGTAGTGACTGTCCCATAGCACAGTATATATTTCTCAGTAGATTCTCGCTCAAAACACCACGTATCATTCTAAAGAAGTAAACTAGTCTTCTCATCCTACCACACAGAGCTGTTATATGCTCCGACCAGTTGAGCGATTCATCTATTGTAAGTCCCAGGTACTTTATTGATGAGACTCTTTCGATATGGGGACACCCACATCCCTCCGTACTACCAACACAGCTGTGCAATTTCAAGTTGTATTGTCCACAGTCAGGGTTACGAGACTTATTTATACTAAAGCACATATATTTGGTTTTGTTTATATTCAGGGTGAGTAGACTAGAGTTCAGCCAATCATACACCTTACCAAAGCCATTACCAGCCAATTCAAAAACCTCATTCCAATCAGAGCCACGAAACAGCAATGCAGTATCGTCTGCAAAGGAAATTACTTTTCCTCCTTTCAAGGAAAGGTCACACACTAGATCATTCACATATAGCAAGAAGAGGGTTGGTCCCAGTACGCTCCCCTGTGGAACGCCATATTCAATGTCCACTGAATCGCTAAATTTTTCACCCATCCTCACACACTGACTTCTACCAGTTAGATAAGTTGTCATCCAGTCCAGTGCCACTCCCCATATGTACCTATGCTTATTTTAATTATTTTTTTGTAAAACTTGTGTTTTCACTTATTTGATATTTTGCATTAATGTCATACATGTTAAAAATGTCGTTTCACTATGTGAACATACAGACCCTTGATCATTTGTTTTCCTTTTTTGAGTTAGTCAATAGATCGTGCCTTTATGATAAACCCGCCTTCTGTATATTAATTATGTCTAATTTGAATATTATTTATCTATAAAATTGAACGTTTTGTCATCAGCATACAGTAAAGAATGAATAAAAAAATTTCAAAAAATACATGCAATCACAAAATCAATGCCCTGCCACTGTGATTCATAATTGTACCGAAAATCATAGACATCTAAAAATAAGCTACATTGGTTTAAATCATCAAAATCAATTAACCCTTAGTTTCCCGATGATCCAAATAATATTTTATGACAGGACACTAAATGTGCAAATGCTTGAAAATTAGGGATCAAATAGAAAGAGACTACGATATGGGTCCAAAATAATTTACTCCTTTCTGTGTTCAATTTACATTGGATACAAAAACCTTAAAAGGCCCCTTTAGCAAAAACGATAAAACATTCAATTTTCAACAAGTTTGGTACACAAACTCTCAAAACTTGTTAACTCTACGAACATTTTGATTTGATAAAATATGAAAACAAATATTAATTACCAATATCAAACTTTACCTTTAAAAAAAAACTTGATTTTAGCTTCATAGTATTTCGTTTATAAAAAAGCATATTTCTAAAAATCGAATTCGGGGGTGTGTTTGGTACATAAATGCACGAGAATGCTACAATTTTTCATATATTTTTTTTAATATTACGAATACGATAGTTATTACAATTATAGAACAAATAAATTAAGTTTTTTTTTGTTTTTTTCATGGATATTAACCGATTTAAAAAATAAATTGATAAAATTTCTCATATTTTGAAACCAAAAATCACCACATGACCTCGATTTTTTGTATAGTAAAAATAGTTTGCTAAAATTTATAGTATTTATATGCTTGATATATAATAAAAAATATATACCTATATTTATATTTTACAAATAATTTGTATTTTGATATAACAAAGAGTAAGTACCTAAATAAATCTCGTCAGTCTGCGATTTATTTATTTTTTAGTAAAAACTGATATTGGTAATAAATATTTGTTTTTTTTATTTTATCAAATCAATATGTTCGCATATGACATGCATCTCCTGTATGATTCAAAACAAGGAGGAACATTTTTGTCTGCTCGATGGGGAAGCGTAACGTCACCAGATTTGTGCTTTGTCACAACCAACAAAACTGGAAGTCGTATGATGGCTGATAGAGAAATACTTAAAAAATTCCCCAATAGTGGACACTCGCCAGTCATAGTTAAGATTGGTCTCCAAATTCCTGTCATAAATCAGCCAAAACTATATAGATGGAACCTGAAAAGAGCGAATTGGAGAAGGTATACGGAATATATAGAAAACGTCATAAACCGAATAAAACCAGAACTAGAAAATTATCCAAGGTTTGAAAAGTTAATAAGAACGGCTGCGGAAAAAGCTATACCCAGGGGTTTCCGTAAGGATTATATACCAGGATGGAACGAGGAGTGTGAGGAAGCTTTTGATGAATACAAGAAAACCGGTGATGAGGAATCGGCTAACACATTGATGAGTCTTCTGAATGAAGAACGACGCAGAAGATGGACCGAGACCGTCGAAGAAATGGACTTCACCCATTCTAGCCGGAAAAGCTGGACACTCCTCCGTAAACTAGGTACTGCACCACCCACCAAGCGGGAGAGATCTATAAACGTGAACCGGGTGGCTGGGACAATTTTTCAAACAAGCAATATCAAACCCGAAATGAAACAGAAACAATGCCTGCGCAATCAGATAAGGGAGGAAATATCAAAGTGCGCTCCAAGTTCTCCATTAGTGGATAAAGTAACAGTTTGTGAAATGAAGACTGCACTAAAACATATGAAGAAGAACAAGGCAGCAGGAGCAGATGATATTCTTCCTGAATTTCTGATCCATCTGGGGGATAGGGCTGTGACATGGCTTGCCAAATACTTTTCGCTTGTGATATATACAGGATGCACACCTAAAACATGGAAGGATGCCAAGGTTATTGCCATATTAAAACCTGGCAAATTAGCTGAAGACCCAAGAAACTACAGACCAATATCTCTATTATCTGTCGTGTACAAGCTTTTTGAGAGAGTTCTGGTGGCCAGATATACTCCTATAATCGAGGAACACCTACCGATGGAACAGGCAGGTTTTCGTGAGGGTCGCAGTACGTGTGAGCAGGTTATCGCTCTAACGACACACATTGAAAATGGCTTCCAAAGAGGTGAAAAATCTGGCCTGGTGCTCTTGGATCTGACTGCGGCATACGATACGGTTTGGAGAAGGGGACTGATCCTCAAAATCGCAAGGACTCTCAGATGCAGAAAAACTGTAAGACTGCTGGAAGGTATACTGTCGAACAGAAGAATAAAGGTCTACCTGGATGGAAATGTCAGTGGCACAAAAATAATACAAAACGGCCTACCACAGGGATCAGTGTTGTCTCCGCTTCTCTTTAATCTCTACACGGCGGACGTGCCGGAGACGGTGGCTAGAAAGTTTGTATATGCAGATGACGTGGCACTTGTGGCTCAGGCAAAGACATTTGAAGAGCTAGAATCAACCTTAAACTCTGATTTGGATGACTTTCAAGAATACCTGAAGAGCTGGCATCTACGACCAAACCCTAAAAAGACGGTTGCGTTGGCTTTGCACTTAAATAATAGGGAAGCAGAAAGAGAGCTGGAGGTCTTCATGTGTGGTGAGAGGATACCGAGTGAGAAGAACCCAAAGTACCTCGGAGTGAAGATTGATAGAGCCCTTACATATAAAGCTCATACTGAGAGCGTCAAAAATAAGATAAAATCCCGTAATAACATTGTAAATAAACTGGCAGGTACTTCATGGGGCAGCAAAGCAACAACATTGCGATCATCCGCAATGGCTCTGGTATACAGTTCAGCGGAATACTGTTCTCCAGTGTGGGGAAGAAGTTCACATTGTGGTAAGATCGATGTTGAATTGAATAAGACCATGAGAACCATTACAGGCGCTATAAAATCAACCCCAACCCAATGGTTGCCAGTGCTATCCAATATTGCGCCCCCAGATCTGCGCAGAAACCATGCCACGGTCAGGGAGAAGAACAAGATCCAGAAAAACCCCCAATTACCAGCATTTGCGGACATATTTCACCCACCTCATAAAAGATTGAAATCCCGAAAACCAATATGGACAGTAGATACAAATGAATTTAACCTAGAAGGGAAATGGAGGGAAAGATGGGCCACAGAAAAGCTAACAAATAAACACCTAGTGGTAAACCCCAACACCAGAGTACCAGGTTTCGACCTACCACGAAAAATCTGGGTACAGCAGAACAGAGTGAGAACGGAACATGGATGCTGCAATTACTCACTCTGGAGGTGGGGAAAGAGGGACAGCCCTGATTGTGAATGTGGAGCGGAACAGACTGTGAGACACGTAGTGCAGGGTTGCCACATTAAGAAGTTCAATGGAAGCCTCCAGGATATCCATGAGGCGACGCCGGAGGCGGTGGACTGGTTGGCGGCACTGGATCCGAGGCTGTAGTTCTGATGCGACTGCTTTTTTGACCCAGCCCAAATTGGGTGAAGACACCTAAATCACCGCCCACACGAAAAGTAAAGTAAGTAAGTAATATGTTCGCAAGGGTCAACAAGTTTTGGTAGTTTTTCTATCAAATTTGTTGAAAATTGAATATTTTACCGTTTTTGCTAAATGGGGCCTTTAATATCTGCGAGGTCGCTTAGGTACTTAAATTAGCGAGGCAAAACTTCTTTTTAATATGAGTATGTAAGATTTTATAAAACCTTCTGAAGACAGTTATAGGTATACTAGAATCCTATTTTGGTAATGGAAGGAATATGGACAAAAAAAACTGTGAATAGTAGTTCAGACCGCGTATGCCTTGCGCCGTATCTGCTTGTTTTATGTCCAACATCGTCTCGAGGTAGGATATTTAAAAACCTATTTACTTTATTTTATTTTATAGGAATATAAGGAGATTCTAGATAATGCAACAAATGGAGTCATCTATTTCTCAATGGGCAGTTTCTTGCAAACTCATTTAATGCCCATAGAGATGAGAAATACGATACTGAAATCTCTGTCCAAACTAAAAGAGACTGTTCTTTGGAAATATGAGACTGATCTTCCGGACTTACCAAAGAATGTTATCATAAAGAAATGGATGCCACAAACCAGTATTTTAGGTACGCAGGTTCACTTAGATGAGAACTAAAATATTACGATTCCAACTTCCTACCTATATCAAATAGTTAAGAGTGTGAGGCTTTATTTTACGAGCATCAACCTTTGATTTCAGCTCATCCAAATGTCAAACTATTTATATGTCACGGTGGAGTCCTCAGCACTACAGAAACAGTGATGGCTGGAGTCCCTACGCTTATGATTCCAGTGGCGTATGACCAGTTCTTCAATGCCAAGCTGATAGAAAGGATTGAAACAGGAAACATCATGACTCTGGATGGTCTCACAGAACAAATCTTTGATAAGGCTCTTAATGAAGTTTTGAGGAACAAAAAGTATGTTTTTTTCATAGATACCTTAACAAAGTTGTAAAAATATTTAGTTCTAGCACACTCAATGCGGTTATGATACAAGTATGTGTAATCCATAGAATTATATTACTTTAGTACATATAAATCTATGGTGTAATCTATAAGTATATCTTTTAATCGCAGTCCAGGGTCATTTTATGACCATTAGTCTATTCAGCTAAATAAATCACTAAAATTTATGATTTTTTTCTTTTCAGATATACAGTGAATGCAAAGAAATATCAAAAGCTTTTCTTGGACCGCCCTATGTCTCCTAAAGATTTAATCAACTTTTATGTAGAGCATGTAGTAAGGACCGGAGGAGCCAAACATCTATCTGCTCCACATCTCAACTTATTTAGTTCCATGTTACTCGATGTCATTGCTGTCCTAATGATTCCTCCAATACTTATATTAGCAGTTGTCTTCTGTGTCTTCAAAAGAATATGTTGTGCCAAGAAAAAAACTAACCTAAACTCAGAGAAAAAAAGAAATTAATCTAAAAGTGAAACTTGCTTCAAAAATAAAATTACTTTTGTTGTTGACGAAGTTGAAATGAATAATTTATTTCAGTTTCTTTGTGTAATTTCTATGGTTTAAGTATTTTTTTCTGTAAATAAAATAATTAATATACTATATACCATTAATATACTGTGTAAGTATAATCCATACCTCCTATTCATTAAAATCTAAAATGCAAATAATCTATATGAATTCAAATAGATCTTATATATATATATATGTGTACGGCAATATGTACGCCTTTTGTACAAATCTATTGTGACAATAAAGTGTTTATTATTATATCAATGCTACATTTTTTCCCTATCACATCAACATTTTCCGAACATAAACAAAACAATATGGCAAATAAAGTGAGTGAGATGACAGCATAATATCAATTGTTTTAAAACATAGATCAGTGTCTTTAATGTAAATACTTGTAAAGGATGTAAATGGATAACATAATCTTTTGGCGCCTTTTCTAAATAAAAAAAAATAACATTGTCCTCGCTAAATTTATCCTGTCAATTTTTTTTACCTAACACAATCTAAAATTATCCAGGTGTTTCATGTTAACATGTTGATAAATAATTAATAAAACTAATGAATAGATTTTAAATTCATTTTTTATTAGCATGTACTATAAAATGAAAATACGCATAAAATAAATAAAGTCTATTTCCTCATCCATGTTGAATTAATTCCCCTTTTTATGCATAATTATGTAACGTTGTATTTATTCTAAAATCTAAATTAAAAGATCCTGATATCTTATGTATGTTATTTTTCCTGCCGGCTATTACACATGCAGAAAATGTCATGATAAGATTAACATTTTATTACTTACATATTTAAACACTAAAGTAAACATTAAAAGAGATTGATCAAGATAGTAAAAATGATATATTTCTGTTAAGAACCCTGAAATCACTACAAAAATATAAAACAGTTTGACTTCCTCAAAAGAATAATGGTGAATAAAATGTCTAAGTATTTCTCAGATAATTATTAAAGATTGAAGTAAAAATTCAAAGGTCTAAAACGGATGAGAAACGCAGAATACCTTTGCATTCTGACTAAAATGAAAAAATAATATGTATTTATTTACAATTCATTTTTATTTATTTATAAGAATCAAGTATATTATGCAGGAACAGAATTCATAACAAGATAATATGTACATAATTAACCCTTACATATTTTTGTATAGGAAATTTCATTCACAACCTCAAGTGGGGTGGCCAGTGGACTTACGCTTGTAAAATTTAAGTTTAAATAGTGTTAAAATTAACACTTTCCCAATAAATCAGGGTGATTATTTTGTTTTCTGTTTCTTATTCTTTCTCTCAGACTTCTTACAACACCCGATAATCTTTTTTACGATGTAATATAAAAATATAACAAATAGTATTAGTGGCAAAACTAGAACGATGATGACATCCAGAAGCCAACTTTGATAGAATTTTAAAATAGGTGGAGTGAGATGCTTTGCTCCATTGGATCTGATAACATGTTCACTGTAGAATAGAATCATATCCCTCGGAGGAACTGGACGGTCGTGGAATAAATTCTTGATCTCTTTTGCTCTCTTCAGATACCTACAACATAATCAATATAAATATCATATCTTACTATTAATTTGCATGCTGAATTTCAAGAGTAGAAGTTTGTAAATTCATAAAGTCACAGTGGAATTAATAATTATCTAAGTCATGTGATAAGCATGACACGGAGGAATTGGGAATGTTACCTAGGTTTAAAGAGTACTCTTAACCAAGCCTAAAGTCGATTAATAAGCGTCGAAACTCTGTGTTGTGCACTCCTTAAGGAAGTTCACATATATATGTGTATCATATACAACATACCTACCTAGTTAATACCTATTCAAATAGGTTGACTATGGATGAGTGTGATCAGTTGGAATGATAAATCTGTAGTAGTTCAAAATATGTTTGACATCTACACTTCTAGTAAGTAAAAAATCCAGTCCCCGACATCCAATTGTGTCAAAAAATTCATAACATAAATTTAAATTTACTTAATTAAATAATTTATTTAATGAAACATCAAAAGGTGAATATAGATTTGTTATAAATCTCATAATATATTTATGATACCATAGCATCTCCCAGAACTGGGCTAGCCAGTAGACTAACCGCATGTAATAAATATGGCAGTTGTCCACTCCACCCTAGTAAAAAGTATAAAATTGAGTACGAACGACATATTTGTTTGTTGAATTACTTTGACGATTCTCATTTGTAATGTGGTGTATCATGATACAGTTATGTCACAAGAGACAGACAAAAGAAGTCAACAGTATAATTCAAACCACACAACTGAGAGCCTAAATTGCCTAACCAACAACCAGCAGTTTTTTTTTTTTATTTATATCTTATATGTTTAATTCTGCATCTCAAATTAATAATATGTTCTTACTTAGGATTATTAAGCATCTCCTGCAATGACTCCAACAAAGAGTCTTTTGTCAAAGTGTCATAATTTACTTTGAGGCCATATCCCTTCTCTTTGATTGTGGCCGAGTTGTGGTGCTGATCTCCGTATATTGGTATGGCCAACAAAGGCACACCAAAGTAGCCAGTCTCTGTACAAGAGACAAATCCTCCGTGCGAAATAAACAACTTGGTATTTGGATGAGCTGAAAATATCGTAGACAAATATATCATAAACAGTGAGTCAGAACAACTTTTGATTGAATACATAAATTATCATAATATACGCAAATAAATTCATAAGTTAACATTCCATCAAAAAAATATTTTAGTTTAATTACCTAAACTTACTAAATATATTTTTTTACCTAAAACAGAAACTTGAGGTAGCCAAGATCTGATAATAACATTCTTTGGTTTATTGGGAAGATCCTCCTCAAATTTCCATAGCACGAGTTGCTTGATGGAACCCAGAGCCTCCAGAATGTCTTTTTTGGTTTTCTCAGGCATCATAGAACTCTTCAAGTTTCCTCCCATACTGAACAGCACCACTCCTTGCTTGGCATTGTCCATCAAAGTTTGTAAATCCTGAATCAATTTAAGTAATGGCATTTTAATAATAATGACTAAATTTCTATAATGAGTGATCATTACTGATCATCACTTACAAATTTTGGTAGGTTTGGCATTGAGGCATTTTCATTGATTTTATTATTTGGTGCAAAAATTGTTCAATTTGTTTTTTAAATATTGTAATAAACAGTAAAGGATGGCAATGTCAAAATTTTAACATTAGGTACATGATTTTCCATTGTACAGTGATGGGTTACTAGTTATTTTAAATTTAAAACACAAATTTGGGTTTGATATAAGTCCAAAGACACTTCCACTGATAATATTCAAACCAGGGATATTTTAATTGAATTTTCAAGACTGCTCTCTTTACCTTTGGTAGTGGTTCTACATTCCCAATATGAAAGCCTCCAACTTCAATAGCATTTGGAAGCAGAGGTCTGGCAATACTGACAGCCGGATGAGAATTAATGAGGATGGCTGAAAGTTTACTGTGTAATTCTTCAAATGGAAACCGAGCTGCTTCCTCAGGGAAGAGTGCCTTGTAAAGCTGTTCCTGTCGGGGTTTGATGATCAGCCTGAGGAAACAAATACATGATTATAAAGTAACATTATTTGATTAAGGTATGATAAGGTACGTGTACCATCTTGAATGTCTTCAGTGCTTATTGGCAATTATGCCACACTTGTTGGAGTATCCATTGTGCCGTGTCACAAGAATTATGGAGGATATTTTTGACGCATATCCACCTGCTGTGCATTTTGCACAGTACTGGAGATCGGTTTGATTGGTTTTTTCTGGGTTTTGGCATGATAAATAATAATAATTGGCACAGAAAGGACAATTTGCATGTTTATAACTTATAGTTAATCTACTAGATGTGCACTTGTGAGATACACAGATAGAGATAGGTATTTCATTGAGTCCCCATGCACTAAATTATATTAGGTAAGTTTTTATCAATAAACATATGCTGTCAGTACTGAGCAATGATTTTTTCCAGAAATGATTAATAAAGATCAAACAATTCATATTTATCTTTATAAGTAATAGTATCTAATCAAAGCTAATTTATAGAAATGATAGATTTGGAGTGTTATCTGATTGATGAAAGTGCTTTATATGATTTAATATATTATGCAATTACCTACATTATTATTATAATCTGTAAAAATGACATTAGTGATAATAATCCAAATAATGTATTATTCAGAACTTTACACCGTACATTATACATACATAAATATATATTTCAAATTACTCCAGATATATTGCTCTTAGTAACAGTTAAAAATGGGTAATATTTTGAGAATGTCTGATAATAGTTAGACAAAAGCAACACTGTACTTCTGCCTTCTGTTCCAATGATATCAATATCAATAAGCTAGGAACGATTGGAAAGAGGTAACTCAAATGGCACATATCTAATAACTCTGAAAAGAGGAGCTTATTTCTGCCCTGTGCTCAAAAGAGTACCATCAAAGAGTGAAAAGAAAAAGAAAATACATGTAAGATGTAATTTCTGAGATATTCTCTGGCACAATCTTCTCTACACTCTTCAAGATATTAAACTTAACTATAGTAAAGAAAATAATCAAAGTTTTATTCCACTTTAAAATCAATGCAATGTTTTAACATTCCTGTGTGTATATAAAAACAATAATTTATTATTTTACCATCCCATGAACTGTTGGAAGGCATGAGCCAGCACATTAGCAGTCCTCTGCCAGAGATTCATGTGACTTGTGAATGGCGTAAAGACATTGGGGACTGTCTCGGGGGACAAGGGGTTGCCAGTCTCTGCAGCCAGCCAGCTGAGTGGTGATATGGGGGAGATGGCAATTACAGGACAGTTGAACTTCACTCCAAGACTGAAACCAAAGAGATTTTTTTTGTGATTCAATTCAGATTGAGAATTTTATATTTGAATTTGGTTACATTGCTTCTATTGTTTTTTTATGATGACAAACTATTCCTACCCTCAATATTCAAACAATATAACTAGTCAAAGTGACTGCAACTTGCTTCAGCAGAACTTGGAAAGACTTTCGGAGTATTGCAGAAATACATACATACCATCACGCCGCTTCCCTTGCGGAGTAGGCAGAAAGGAACGAGCGCCACTTCCTTCTGTCCTTGCATACATCTTTTGCTTCCGTCACTGTCATACAATTCCTCATGCATGTTCTCCTGTTCAATGTACTCAACACTTGACCTTCTTGTTGGATCTGGTTTAGATGATCTTGCCATTTGATTCTCAGCCGTCCACGTCTCCATTAAAATAAGTTAATATTATTTGACCAGTTTTTTTGTTGAATAATTTTTATTACTTAGACTCACCCTAGTAAAGCCTCATTCATGAAATACTCCATGATTATGAGATCAAACTTCTCTGCAGGATTATTAAGTAACTTTTTCACCTCGCTACTGGTAAACATAGCTTCAGTCATTTCTGGAATCCAAGTGTTTAATAACTTAATAGTGTTGATTTTAGACTGCTTGGCCATTGTGAAATCTACAGCTGTAAAATCATAACCAAAAAAATAATATTTAATTATTTCTACTTTTATTACATTTGAAAAATCTTAGGATCACAATTTGGAATGGAAAAAATAATCAAATCTTACACTTGTATTTCATCATTTCAGGTACTGGAATCTCCCTATAGATTGCTTTCTTTGGCTCAAAACTACTTATAAATGTAACCTGTAAAAAATATAAGGCAATATTAAAAACTGAATCGGTCTACGGAGAATTGTGGGAGGAAATCATGAGAAGAGGAACTCAAATCACTTGTCTCTCATGAAGAGCTCATTTCTGCTCTGTGATTCCGAGAAGAGTCTTGAAGTATGAATTATAAAGAATGAAATAGCATAAAGAATGGAGCTCATTTCTGCTCTGTGATTCCGAGAAGAGTCTTGAAGTATGAATTATAAAGAATGAAATAGAAATATTGAAAAACAAATTATCCATTTAAAATAGAACAAAAAATAGACACATAAAATAACCATTTTATTCATAAATTTGTCCATTGTGGAATCAGCAGCAATGCAACGTCTTGAGTACTTTAGAAATATCATTAGAAATGTATATTACAGAATGCAGTTTCTCAATGTTTACCTGATGGCCTCCCTGATGCAATATGTCTGCAACTGCTCTACAAAGATTATAGTGACTTCTGGCTGGAGTAGGGGCCACCACCAGGATCTTGTAAGGTTCTACTAAAGACACCAAGGACGCCAACAACACCAAACTGATTATCCTAACACTTCTCATCATGATTTAGGAATCTGAAATTAAATACAATGTTTAAATTATAAAAAAAAAAGTACAAAACGTTTATGATGGAATTTTGATTTGTCTGTTAAATTTTATCATTAACATAATACGCAAAAAATATATTTACAAAAAAGTAATGAAAGCAAATGCAGCTTAGATTCTGACCATAGTGAGCAAACTGTTGTTGAAAATTCATTATATGAATAAGATATAAAAACCTAAATTAAAAATAAAAAAAATCAAGTTTTAAAAACATGTATTATTTGGTAGGTGCTATAAAAGCATAAAAATATAACTCACACACTCGATTCGAATTTCAAACGCAGCGCCAAAACTGTTCAAACAATAAATTTTTATGCAATTTAAAATTAAAAATCAGTATGTAACATTCGTCTATTGTAATAAAAAAAGAGCACTCCATCAATCGACAATGAAGAAAAACTAATGGCAATTCAATATAATTATTTTTATCAAACCCGGCTTATTTTTATTCACAAAGGTAACATTTCTATTTAAACTAGATATGATGTTTGAACGTTCAAACTCTGCCAGTGTACCTACGCGAGAACTTAATATGAGACGCCAAGAAGACGCGCAAACACCGTTTATTTTATTATTGACATGCATGACATAACGACACGGAATACTAATCACACGTATTTTTTTGTAAACCCACCTAATAGGACTTTACAAGGTCGTTCAGAATAGCTTCACCAAAAAATATACCTGCTTATTAAATTCACCTACAGCTACGACCTAAAAATAATAATAGCTTTAATTTAATGTTATTTACTCAGTTGATATATTTACGATGTTATATTATGTGCATAAGATTGATCATACATCAACACCATCATATAAAATCAAACATAATAAATTAATACCTAAATAATACATTATTTAAGTCAATTCTATAATGAAAAAACTGGTCAAACAACTTTTGATTCGGATGAACAACAAATGCCCAATTGAATTAATGAATCGTAATAACTCTTCCTCCGATCATTACTAAAAATGTCACATACAATTCAATATATTAAGACATTTTATGCGCTTTTATGAATATTTAAAAGAAAATTTTCTTGAATATTATTTTGTAGTCTTACCAAGATAACAATACTTGTTAATTTTCAAATTTACCGCTGAATTAATTTATAGTACATCACGCCATCTAACAAATTACAGATTAAATATTTTATCCTAGAAGAGTAGTTTCCTTCCTTACTACATTTGTAATACCATTTAAAAAAAAAACTAGGTAATATTACCGAAAACATAATTTAAATATATTTCATTATTCCTGTTACAAATTTAAGAACTTTTACATTTACAGTTTTGTACGCTTTTCATACAATTTATCATTGAAATAATTTTATAGACTTATTCAGTCTTATGGACTTATCCAAGTTTTGACGATTTTTTATAGTTTTTAAATTCATGATTAATTCTGGCAACATTTTTGGCATAAAAATCGCTTTGACAGTTTACATTATTATTTTTTATTATTTTTTAGTAGGCATTTTAAAGTGGCGTTCTGTATTAATAATCAATTATGGTGAGTAAAATGTGCATTGTTTAACATTTCAATGACGAAATAATCGGTTCGTTTTACACGTCTTTTCGTACAAATATTGTTTTCATGTTATTTACATAATAATAAATATATTATTCAATGGTCGATCATGTGCGGTTCACTTAAATAATTATCCCTAAATCTTCCGGCATTGTCTTATATTATAATTAATTTAATTAGGCTCCTTCACCCTATTCTTTTGAAATGTCAGCGTTGCTATATTCTGTTATTATTGTTTAATGTTTTGATGTTCTGATGTCAAATGATAATATTTATTTTTATATAACTGTATGCCTGTCTGCAATGTAAACAAAACAAAACATTTGATGGCTTCCCTCGTTAATTTACTGCAAATGTGTAAATACGACTGTGTAGTGTGTAGTTAAATTGTTTCACTCAGACTATTTGTGACAGTTGTGTATGAAAAAAATGTATAACTTAATAATACTTACACATGGAATAATTAACCATAAAGATAACATAGCCTGAGTGAAGGTAATGTCTTTTTTTATGAATTCATAACTGTGGTAAATGGAAAGTATCTCAGAAGAAATACATGTTTCAATTTTTCCGTACAATTTCTCGTAAAAGAGAAATAATCTATTGGTTGACGTTTATTTTGTAAATACACACAAATTTATGACAATTACTTGGTAAATCAAAACTAGGTTACTGTACCAATTATTAAGTATTAAATGTTGTGTACCAATTATTAAGTATTAAACGGAGAAGACAGCTTGCATGTTTTATATGTAGCTAGTCTGCTGGCTGCCCCAATTGTGGGATATGCCGTGATGGTATAGTATAGTATGTTGTGAAATTTGTAAAGTAAGATAAAATTTCCATGAAAAAAAATTACCTTTAAAAAACTTCAAACATCATAGAGTAAGTAATAATAAAGAGATGACATGAGCCCAAAATCCCATTCCATTCTTATTGAGAATTCCAAGAATTGAAGTTAGCTAGACAAAAGTTAGACAAAATTCTCTAAGGTCTCAATCCAACATCTCAACAAGATTAGAAGTAGTTAAAATGAGTCCAGCGCCAGTGTACTTGGATCGCGCCTTCATATCTGCGGGTCCTAGTGTGTGGAATAGGCTTCCCACAAACATCAGGGAAGCAGAGACCTTGACCCAGTTTAAGACCCATTTGAAAACGCATCTTTTTAAGAAAACATATGGATTAAACTGAATATATATGTAAGGTCACTGTTAATATTTTGCAACGTTATAGCGAATACCTTAAAACATCCTATGCGCCCTTGAGGTGGATCTGTCCACAAAACGGCGTTATAAAAATGATCCGATTATTATTATTAGCTACGTAGTGATATCAATACAATTTATAATCATCAATGTTTTTAACATAATCGAAGACCCTATCCTACTTGCAATGTTTTCATATGACAATATTTCGTCATATAATAATCTTTTCTTACCTATTAACCTACTTTATTTTTAATACTTGCACCATATGTCTGACAGGGACAACTTATCAGACCTCCACAAACACGAAATAATGCAATAAAATGAGAGTTGGGAAATATTGTATTGGCATTCAGTACTCCCTGCTTAAGTTGTTCATATATTTGATCTGTTTGACATATGCTTCATTAAAACTTTGTATAGTAAGAAAAAAATACGATACTTCATGCAAAACCAACGTCAATTTAGTAAAATCATTAGGAAATGAATTGTTTACAAGTTTCACGTGAAAGCTTTTTTGATATGTGTTACCATATATCTGCTACTAGATATTAAAACGATGATAATCTGTCCATATTTATTAAAAAGAAAATAAAATTTTGTTTTGGAATTTTGCTGTTAGGGAATAGTAATAAATAAAACAAGCTTGATAAATTAAAACGTTAAATATTATTCTGATATTAAAATATGCATTACAAATTTCTACAACATTGATCTTATTCGCCAAACATACATAAGACTTAAATGAGCAGCCAGCGGTTTGAGGAGTCGATATCATATTTGAGTATCAATCAAATACAAGGTGTGTAAATTTAAAATTGGGGGCAAGAATCAGGATCTGAAACAAAAAAAAATTAAAATAGAATTCAATTTCTTAATAACTAAGTTATGTCTATACAAAAATATTCTTAACAAATATATGTATCGATGTTAAACATCAACGCTCAATTTCCATGCCTATGACATTATGACAAAAGTTAGAAACGTCAAAACACATATTGAAAATGAGCTTTTACTCCTAAAATGGAGTGATATTGTTATGAAATATACACATAACGTTAAAGCTATTGTATATTTATTATTTATAATTGATTATATTACTAAAATATAATAAATAAGACGGATAAACACAAAAATGTTTCATACTTACTAGTGGAAGGATACTTCCGATTTATTCTACAAATAAACTCTTTTGCAGAACGGAAATGAACAGGTTTTCATTCTTGAAATTGTGTACACAAAAACTGTTTAAGAAAATAACACTTTCACTTTAAAATAAATACAAAAACACGTCGATATAACCGAAAGATAACACGCCGTCTTAACTTGTCAGACAATATTTAGCAAACGACGTACTGTAGCTAACTTTTCATTGATCTGTTAAGGGGACAGAAATTTGCCTCACTATAGAACAAAAGAATCCAATAGCCTTAGCGTATCTACCTACTTATTTGATCTTTGTCAAACATAAATGTTGCTCTTACTTTTTGATTCATTTTTATTTTACTGCCCACCAGTAAAAATATTGTTGTAAATTTTCCAAAGGAATATTTTGTTAGCAAACTTGTGTAGGTATAGGTGTTGTATTTATTAATTAATGTGTTTAGTGTGCGTTCATGTGCTATTTATTTTTAGATGGTCGGTGATGATGAGCCAGTGGACCCTCTAGTGGATCCATTCGGGACAATAGACAATGATCCACTGAGACACTATAAGAAGAATGGATACATTGAGGATTCGTCCAGCTCAGACGAGGATCTCTCATCATACAGAATACCTGCCTCCCTGACCATCATACCATCCTCGTCTGCTGGAGGACTCAAAGTTCACAAAATCCCTGCATTCACCAGCTCTCTTACAATAACCAGAGTAGATCCTCCATCCAATGGTTTTCGCAATTCATACGTATCTAATGGTAGTTATGGTTTTAATTCCACTTCTTCCTCTCAGCTAACACCACCAAAGAAGAGAGGACGGAAAAAAGGTTCTAAAAATAAATTTAAAAGGGGCATCCCCATAGAATTATGGAAACAGGTTGACAAAGATGACAGTTTAGATCTCTCTACTAAAATGAAGAATATTTTGAAAGAAAGCTTTTTACAAACTGAATTATCCCTCGAACTTAATTCTAAAACTCCAGACAATCAAGACAAAAAGCCTAAAAGAAAATATATAAAGAAACCAAAAGATCCTCTCAACGGAAAAATGAAACTTGAACTGAATCCATTTCCATCAGGTGAACTATTTTGTTACCATATATATTTCAAATACTTTTTATATATAATATAATTCTCCTGCTATCTTTTTGTTTTCATCAAATAAATTGCTTTGAAGGTATATTTTATGTAATATAAAATTTGATTCAACCTAGAGATTCAATTGTTTTTTATCAATTGATTGAATTAGATTCAATAACTTAAAATAATATAATAATTATAGAGTCTTTATAATGTAATAATTAGTTCACAGAGTGAAAATTCATACTGATGATAGTATTTATTTTTTATAAAAACACAGTTAATATTTCACTTAAATTTATTGAGAGAAACCTTTCTGAGGAACTATCATTAAAACAATGTTATTTTTTCAGTGCCTTACTTTACAGAACCCTCAGATGAAGTGGTGGTAGAGATAGACCCCTCAGAACTGTTACCAGATGAGCCCATGCCTCGGGAAAAGGTTTACAGGAAGAAAAAGAAAGGCACAGAAGACAGAGCATTTGAATGTGATATTTGCAAGAAGGGATTTAAGTGTGCTAAAGGGGTCCAGACACATAAGAGTGTAAAACACGGCATTGAGGACCTCAGTGGATATTACCCATGTGAAATCTGTCAAGAGGTCGGTATTGTTTTTTTTAAAAGATGATTCCGGATTTAAGGCGTAGATCGTCAGCGAGTTGATTCGAACCCTGATCATTGTATTGAAACTTTTTGTTTCTAGCATCATGTTACAGAACACCTCAATCTATTTTATTATTTATATATTTCGGTTACATTTGTATCAGAATTGTAATCACTACTGTGTACATAAATCATCATCATATAGATTTCTTCAAATGTTATATTAATGTTTAGGTCATTATAATAATGTGAATTTTGACATTTTTTGTTGAATTTAAATCACATAGAATGTATTTGTTTGATTTTTGTCTACTGACTACCCAACTGATACAATTGTCCTGATAGTGTTTGTAGAATATTCTATGGCTTTTTTGCTATTATTATATTATAATTAATACATAATTAAACCGTTTTGTTTCAGGTGTTTGCTATGAAACGTGATCTCACTAACCATTATGTGTCTCATCAAAACAGTTCCGCACGTCTTCCTTGTCCAGAGACAAGCTGCAGTGTGACTGAACCTGATATTCGTAGCCTTATGAAGCATAAGAAGAAACACCATCCATATCTGGGAACTTTGGGGCGTACCTGGTTCCACACGTGGGGGGACAGATAGCCAGGATGGGTAGATTTCGATGAAATGTAGGAACTTTAACAGTTCGTTTATGAATTGTAGCAACAAATGAAATTATTCTCATAGCCAAACTGAATATATATATTTATCTGTGTTGCCCTTATATAGAATTTAATGTCATAGTATGCTTGTAATAGATTTTATATCAGATACTGTATTTAGAGTTATCAGTGCAAAGGTGTTCCACAGACAGCTTGGAAAAACTTCTTTGTACCCACCCCCTTGTCATCAAATTTACAATTTGATATAGGAAAGTTATGATTTCTTTGATTTGGTTTTATAATTTTGAACTCCTAAGAGGAGCAACTTCCCACTTTGATACCAATTTTTCATACTTGTACTTGTACTGTCTACTTTTCTACTATTTTTGAGGTTATGGGTGCACACGTGTACAAGCATATATATTTAACGCATCGGCTATTCCTCAGTAACAGAAATTACTGTCACTGTCAAATAATGACAGTTTTGACCTTGAAGTATTTTACAGTAAATTATGTAAACAAAACGGCATGGTTTTGACGTCTGTCAATTCAGTGGCTATACGTAAGGAATTTTACGTAAAGATAAACAAAGCCACGCTGTTTTGACGTCTGTCAATATTGGCAGCAGTGTGACCAGATTTGGTAGTTTCTTACTTTTTTGGTAGTTTTCGAGGCAAGAATGTTTAGTAGTTTTTATTTCTTTGGTAGTTTTTTGGCAGTTTTTGTATTTAGTCGGCAAATTATCGGGTACTTGGGAAAAGTAACCGATACTTACTGATCGAAAATAATTGTCTGTACAAATACCGGATACATTTTAGAAAAAGGTACTGCGAGAAAATATTGTTGAAAAAAACCGAGGAGTTTTTGAAATACTTCAAATTCCTATACCATTTTGAAAATTCGGCGACGGGGGGGGGGGGGTGGTAGAAAAGAAAAGCGAGTAACTTTTTTTCAATAGTCGGTATGAAAGTATCCGAAAAGTAACAACAGTCGGTACAAATACCCGGTAAAAAGGTATTATGTTAAAATATTGTTTAACAAAACCGAGGAGTTCTTGAAATACTTCAAATTCCTTTACCATTTTAAGAATTTAGTAGTTTTTGACTTCCCCATTTAGTAGTTTTTGAAAATAAAGTCTGGTCACACTGATTGTGCAGTCGTAATGTCCGATGACATTTATTATTACGTTTTCGGTTAGTTTGCTTTATGAGAAAGCAAACTTTCAATGCTTGAATAGTGCAATATCATTTAAACATTTGTCATCTTGTATATTTCATGTTTTATAGGTATGTTCCCGTATAAAGAGCATTAAGCTCGTATATTTTGTCTGAGAACAAAGTAATTTCCATAACCAGATAAAGTGTTATAAATCGATTAAAGCATGGGTGGCCAACCTTTTCACCAGCCGGGCCAAATTTCAGAATGAGATTTCCTACCGGGCCGCACAACAATATACTCCAAATATGGAACATTTGATAACTTAACTTCACCTTAAAACTTCTACCCCCCCCCTCGTCGCTAAATTTTCAAAATGGTATAGGAATTTGAAATGTTTCAAAACTCCTCGGTTTTCTTTTAGAGTATTTTCTCAAAATACCTCTTTCAAAAAAGTATCGGGTACTTATACCGACTTTTATTAAAAAAAGTGTGTATCAGTTAACCATAAACATATTTTGCAATTTCTCTATGGAAAAGTTCGCCATAGATAAATTTTATAATTTTTCTTTTTTCTATGTAATTACGGACAAAAATAGCCTTTGCCTATATTTAATGAGTTTGTCTTCAAATGTGAGTAAAATTCCAATAGACTAATTTCATAAATAAGCACAACTTTTTTCCCATATTGTATTGTTTTGATGTTGTTTTTTCTATATTTCAGTTGTGTATTTAAAAATTTATGATTTTTACATAATTTGTTAATTTCACATAAATGGATAATATTTTATTATGAGTTATGAATCAAAATATCAAATTAATATTTAAAATTTTATTCTATTTGGATACCTCAACTCACTTATATCTCGTCTAACTTTAATATATTTCATAAAATGTTAAACATTTTAACAAAATGAAGTATCAATTTATTTAAGAGTAAATAATTATTACAAATAGATGATGATCTAGAGCAAGGGTGGCCAACCCGCGGCCCGTTTGGTGTCTACGTGCGGCCCGCGAAGCATATGGACACTTTTTCAATAATAGTCGGAAAAAACCGTTACTTTTTTGAGAGAGGTATTTTGAGAAAATATTCTAAAAGAAAACCAAGGAGTTTTGAAACATTTTAAATTCCTATACCATTTTGAAAATTTGGCGGCGGGGGGGTAGAAATTTTAAGGTATAATAAAATTATTAAATTTTCCATATATGGAGTATATTGTTGTGCGGCCCGGTAGGAAAGCTCATTTCTAAAATTTGGCCCGGCTGCTGAAAAGGTTGGCGACCCATGATCTAGAGTTTGTGTGTTCACATTGTGAAAAGACATTTTAAACATATTTCATATCAATAAAACACTGTTTACTTTTCACTATTGATTTATTAATACTCCGCTTTCGTCAAGTTAGCTTGACATTTTCAAGAGAACTTAATAAATCAATAGTGAAAAGTAAACAATGTTTTATTGATATCAAATATGTTACGAATAGATGAATGATTCACATGTTCTCAGTAGATATAGCCTGTGTATTTAATGTGTGCATAATGTGAATGTAGGTAATTGTAGTGAGAATATAAATTATTGACACACTGTCCTTATTGCCTACCACATAAAGGATGTAATGTGTGATTTGTATATGAGAAAATTAAGAGCCAAATTATATTTGACAGAAAAAAAAATGATTTTTCGTATTATGTGGACAAGAACATTTTCCATGATGATGAATTGTGTCGCTGAGTTTCAAAATCCTCTATAACACATATACGTGAATGTGTTATGGTGGATTTCGAAAATCGGATTTAAATTCATTGTATTTTTTTTTATTTGTACATAGCTTTCATATTAAAATAACTATATTTTATTTAATTTTAAATTAATCAACGAACTGTAAATATTGAATTCGCTACCACTTTGATAAAGTATTATTATTTTTACATGGCATCTCAGCCTTAACTAAATGATTCGCAATTTTCAGTATTGAATTTAGCTTTTAAGAAATTACATTGGTTATACTGCGATGTTAAAATAATATATCTATTATGTGAAAAGAAGAACATGAACTCAACTTGAAAAGTTATTTTGTGTCAATAGGACCTAGCAAAAATAATGGGAGCTCCCATTCGGGTAATAGGAGAAATATTACAAATTTATCCAAGATAATATTTCATTAAGATTTTTCCGAGAGAATCATTTTCCATTACCAAAAATGCATTATAACAAGCTAAACAAACAATGCATTATAAAAAGATAAATTTGTCTTTATGTTACATATACATGTTGATGTCCACTGTGTCTATTATTCTCGATAGATGGAACGTCTAAACAAGTTTTATATTAAATAGGTACCCATTCTTAAAGTGATATCTGTATTTTAAAATATATTGTTTTTGTAAAGGTAAAGGCCCTTCTTCCAAAATTCTTAGTGATAATATGTGTTAACACACAGATACGCTTTATTGTAAATTGTTTCTTTTTATATTTTTATTTATGCAATGAATTACAATTAATCAATTTTAACATGTTATTTTGTAAATCCAGTGTATACGATAATTATGTATATTAGTACTTATTAAAATAACAAACAATCTTTCTCTTAGACTCTCTACAAATTAAAATAATTTTCTTTTCTTACAAGTCACATATCCCTAGACAAAAACTCACTTTATACATTTGTATTGATACAAAACAAAAGTTGAAATCCGTTGATTTTGAAATATAATAGCTTTTCCTGATGCTCTTACATGATATATATTTGTGGTGCGGCATCACATCTGTGTTTGTAATTCTTTATATTTGTTCTTCACACTTCCACCAAATATATATAAACAGATTGGTGAAAAAGATTTTGTTTTGTACATTTTGACATTCTATATTTTATTGGTATACATCATAATGTCTTAATTAAATGTTTAGGATATGCCAGGTTTAACATAATACAATATGCTTCAAACATACGCGACACATGTGTAACAATGCACCTTGGCAGTAGTTTAGTGCTTGAACAAGCCACATTGCAATGACACATATGTAAAAAGTGTTTTAGGATTTCCCCACTCATTCAAATTTTTGTTATAAGTATTTATATTTTTTCAGTGTTTTAAACAAAATATTTTTTACAAATTGACTATCAATTTGTGTCAACGATATATTTTTATTTGATCCCCTTATGAAATATTTATTCAATTTTTAAAAAATTTCTTTTACCATTTTTACAAATTCTTAAAAACTAATAAAACAAAAAGCACTATTTTCTTAAAAGTTTCATTGAACATTCACTGCCAAACAAAAAATAAATTTCCTTCAAAAATGCCAGATATGTTTTCTCAAGTTTCCAATACGTTCTAATTTGTGCATTTATTACCAATTTTATTAAATTTATGTAAAAAAAATTGTGGTAGATTTGTTTATACTCTTTGATTATTCTAGAACAAGAGACACATACAAATACAACGCTCACCAGCAATATCCGTGTAAATTGACGAGTTCATATGTTGAAGTGATTGATCACGTATCTGTGTAGTGGGCACCAAGCACTAGACACATGATACACAGATCCGTGTAATAGACACGCAACGTGTTAAATGACAAAAGCCTTTCAGAACTAGCCCATATTCAGTGCTAGATTCCTGTCTTAGAAAAAGTTTCTTAGAGTCTGACACTAAGATGAACTTATTCAGAAAGACCTCGGCCATTTAATCAAACCATTAAGAAAACAGTGTTTTTTGTTTTACTCATGTTTATGAGTTTGTAGATATGAATTTTCAAAGTGTAGACACTGAAAAAAACAAGTCTATATTCTTTTATTAAACAAACAATAATCTGAATCTTTATTTTTCATTTTAAATTCTCAACAGAACACTGCATTTTTATTTTCTTTGGAGTGTACTTGTTATTGACTTGATAAATTTAATATTTTAACATGACAATGTGACATCTTATTTTATTATTTGTGTTAGCATACATTACATATTTTTAATTTAAGATTCAAATTGATTTGAGGACTGTTGCCTACCAATTACATACGTATTCATCATAGTTGTTTACTCAAGAATAGTATTTAGCCATATTATTTATACAGTCATTCAATCTAATTCAACTGTATCTCAATATTTTGTGATAATAATATATGTTAGAATCGTAAATTATTAAAATATTGGGGAAGAATGTCACCATATCTTCAAAAGATGGAGAAAGTCTCATTTTTACCTATTCTATATTTCATACATAAATAATAACATAACTGTAATGTTTACTTCCCATATACTATCCCATCACGGCATATCCCACATGTGGGGTAGCTAGCACACCAACTGCATGCAAGCTGTCCCCCCCTTGCCAACAAAATAATTTAAAACATTCAAAATGGATAGCAAACCTCATAGCTGCCTTAAAGATGTAAAATGTCTTTATTTTTTCGAATACTAGGACACACAAAAACTTACAGAAAAGAGTGGGATACCAATTATGTGCTTGGTACCTACTCCACGGAATGTCTATGTCTATATAGTATGTAACTATTTAAACTGGCTTCGTATTGTGTGATGCATATTGAAGATTCTTCCTTTCTATATTCTTGTTGTAAATATAGAATAGACAAGTAAAATAAAACAATTAGTTTAATCTCTTTCATTTTTCTATAATTGTAGATAATAAAAAGAAAGAAAAGAGGGACAACATTTATACAGATCAGTGCTTCGCAACCTTTTCTCATCTACGGCACACCAAACTTCTTCCTAGAATTCTGCGGCACACAGTGGTCTCGATAATTAAAATATTTCTACCTCCCCGTCGCTACATTTACGAAATGATATATGAATTTGAAATATTTCAGAAACTCCTCAGTTTTCTTACAGAATATTTTCTCACAGTACCTTTTTCTACAATGTAACGGGTATTTGTACCGGCGATTGTTTATGTCAATACCGGATACTAATCTTACGTGTTAACATTTCTACCCCGTCGCCAAATTTCCAAAATAGCATAAGAATTTGACAAATCACCCGAATCGGGTGGATTCCAGTAACCGATTAATTATAAGAATTTGAAATATTTAAAAAAATCCTTGGTTTTATTTACTCGAATCATTCAGTATCCTGTACTTTTACCGAAAATACGAACTATTAAATACATAATTAAAAACAATATCGCCGCGTGTTTGGCCCACGGCACACCTCTATTCGTCTCACGGCACACCGGTTGCATAGCACTGATTTAGATCATTTGATCATTATGATGCATCCAACTGAAGTTAAACTCTTGTCAATACTCTCTGCTCCACTCTATCATTTATCAGAAAGACAGTATTACAGTATTAAGATAGGTAGATAGAATGCTTTACAGTCATAATAATAAACATAAATCGAAACCAGGTAAAAGAAAAACCATAATTCAAAGCAAAACTTTCATACATTTTTTGCTTGATGGATAGTTGAAGGCCCGCCTAAATTGTTTCATGTTTATTGATAAGACCAGTAGTATGCATTTTAAATCATCAGTTTAATATATCACTACTTTTAGTATGTAATAATAGTGGTAAACTTTTTATATTAGTTTGTTTATGATATGAATAATAAAACTGAAAGTATTATAGAAGATAAGTACTTAGATGATGTGTGTATTGCAATGTAATTTTAGAAGCAGTAATGCTATTGTATTGTAGTTTCCATGGCTGGGCATTAATGGTTTGTTAACTTCGATTAAAATTGTGTGAATTTTTGAACTGTTATGTAGACTTCCGTTAAAAAAATATCATGCTTTTTCGGGAGGGGGATTCCCAGAGAATTTTTGAAGATGTGGTACCCATAGCAGATACTGGCTTTTTGAAAAAGGGCAAAAGTACCTTTTTTATTGCATTAGATTTTGGAAAAGTTGACCAGTTGATGAGTAAGGAAGTCAGCATTTTTATTAATGGATTAAAGATAATCTGAATTTTTGATTAACGGTGCCCAGTTCTGGTAGTTTCAAATACTTACATATTATTGTCATTATGTCCTTTAGAATATTTTGAGATGATAATGATGATGATGTAAATAACATGAAACATATTTTCTACAATAAAATATTGTGATATTAAAATGTATTTGCAATAGTTTTGCCTTTTTGGTCCCATATACTGTATGTCTATAGTTTACAACCAGGATTTTTTTTGTAAAATGTACTTAAAATGAAAATATTTATATATCCAAGTGAAGTGAACAAGGGGTTCGTGGTTCGATACCAGGTGCCGGCAAACTCCCCTTTCACGACACAAGCTTTTAGTAGCTTACTGTGAAAGATATACATATAAGGTTGTATTTGGGTTTATAACAAAAACCCAAATATATCTTTTAAAAAAATATATCATTTTAGCATTACTCATAAGTGAGGTAGCCAATTGGCTAATTACATTTCATAAACATGCAATTCATCTTAAAGGATGTGAGAAAATACAGGCCTCCGAGAACCACGTAGCTGGATCAAATTCTCAAAGACGGTATTGTGTTGAGTAAGAGGGATCTAAATGCATGTATGAGAAATTGTATGAATGTAGAAAAAGCGAAAGAAGTATGTAAGAATAGATCTGTATGGCTTTCCGTTCTCTCTGCCTACTTCACTTGGGACATGGCTTGACACACACTAGTATAGTACTTCATCCGATTCATGGCAGTAAAAAGTAAGACTTCAGAAGAGTGGCATGCCTTATCTCTGACTTTAAGAAACTAAATGACTTACTTTATCAAAATAATTTATGAATATTTGAGTTTGACTGAAGACTCGAAAACTAAGAAAGTAAAAAATGGGAGGCCTCATCTAAATGGACGTAAATATTTTTTGAAGAGTATTCAAACCCACATTAAAAGGAAATTTCACTTATGTCTATTAGTCATGAAAAAATATCTTCATATTATTATCTTGTATAAGCTCCATAAGTTGATAGTCTTTATCGATATTCATACATGTAAATATCCTTTAGTAAAATTTAAAGCTATATAGAATCATTGAAATATAAATAAACTTGAATAAATGTTATGTATAATAATACAGAATTAAATAGGTATGCAATTATTCTTTTGTAATATGACTGGATTAAGTTTCAATAAAAGCTAATGTATTAAATAGTTCTTAGTCTACTCGAACTTCACGCTTCAGGAATGAACTCGCCCATTGCACAAATTTATTTGTGTGGTTTAAATTCTGTCATGTTTATTTATTAATGTTGATTTTTTGTGCGATTTTTTTTTTGATTATTATTGTTAACTTCCGATTCACCCCATCTTTTTATTTATTTATTTATTCATTCTTTACTATACATTGATTAAAAACAATTACATAAAAGGTATACATTCAAATTAAATACATTCAATACATTCAATATATTCTCCCCAAAGCACGAGCTACGCTCAATTTTGGGGAGTAATTGTATTAGGAAAATAAATGTATTGTGTTATTGTTCGATTATTGTAAAATGATATTGTGTTTAATAAACTGTTATTATTATTATTATACATCAGAGGGCGAGTTTATCGCAAAGGCGCGATCTCTTCCAACTAACCCATCTTCATGATTATAAACTATTGTTTAATGATTAATTCAATAGAAATCTAAATGAGGTCGAAATCAAGAAAAATATTGTGGTATATAAATATTTTGGCAGTAAATGTCCGTGATTTTCATCAAGCCTTTCTTGTTGAACTTTCAATTGATTTCCGGCGTGTGTTTACAGAGGCAGACAGTTTCGTATTTCGCGCGCACCGTAAGGTAGAACGTTACAAATAACGCAATGTGATTGGACAATATGTGTAACGTCACAAAGTATTGTACTGTGTCACGAATATCTGTGGCCTATGAATCAACAGCAAAATCATGCCATACTCACACCGCCAACCTTCACAAAATTGAAAAATAAATTAGTTTCATAATGGCGTTGGTCGTGTCGGTTGCGCAAGTATTGTGGTCATTATTATTCACGCCGTTTTTATTGTTTATATTGTGTATTATATTCCTGGCTTCCATTGGGAAGTCTTTAGGTGTGAGGAGACTTTATGTGAATGTGTTGCTTAAACTTTTCGAGGTAAGTTCCACACAACAAAACATTGTTTTTATTTTACAAATCTGTTGAAAGTCTCGAATCTTATGCATGACAGTAAATGATTCACGTCTAGGTTGACATTTCGCATGTTTTCATTGCATCGGTTGTTATTTTCGTTGATATTTTGTTCAAATACTCAAGAATTTCTCAAACAATGTAACCTTTGTCATACTTTTGGTAGCGATTTTAGTTTTTGCGACTTAAATATTTTGACAGATTATGGAGGTTATGTGGCCGGTCATGTCCAAATAGAATCTTATAAATTCGATCGACATACTCCTAACAGTTCATCCCGATGTGCGGCTATAATTATATCAATGAAAAAATAAATGTGTAAATATCTTGAAAATATGTAATTTGACTGAATAATTTTATTTATATACTTCTAATTTGACCTCCATGGCGTAATTAGTTCTTCAAGTTGTTCTTGATGTCTTTATCAATTAATTAATCTATTATCTTCGCAGATACTGTAATACAGTAAACCTAGATTATTGATCTGTTTCGAAGATCATTGTGTTATTTCACTATCCTAAATGATATTACCATAGACTTTAAATGGATAATACCAATACTTGAATAACTGTTATACGCCTACTACTTTTAACTCACAATCACCCATTGTAATTACACAATTAATTCAATCATCCTGAGACATTATCTGTCTAATACTTTATTCTGTAAATTTTTTAAATGTAAGAGTGTCTAGTAAAAAGCAGGTATTTATAAAACCAAATTGGGAAGAGAAGATCTGAATTACGCAAAATTGTTCTCATTGAAGGTTTGCCTCTACCTTATGTTTCCTAAAGATGTATTGAAAGGCGAGTGAATTAATATATTATATAATGTTTGGGTTAACAGATATTAATTATTTGTCACACAGTAGGTTGTATTTAGAAAATGAATCCACCACATAAGGTCCCATAATCATAGCCTCTTTTATAACGTATAATATTACATTTTTTGTGGAGGACTACATATCCATTACTTATGTATGATTTAAGGTTAATAAGCTTCTGATTATAGAACTTATTAATTTGTGGTTTAGATTAGGACCTGTGATAATAAGGTAAGTAAGTCTATATAGTGGGTAAACTCAGTAGTGATTCATTTTTGCTTAATTTAGATAACGTCGCCAACTCCAATTTGAATATTTTTAAAGGAATAACTTTTTAAGCCAATGGGGGTTATTCTGAACATTCGACCGGTTGCTTGCAAACGATAGTATTGCGTTCCATCCAACTTTTTAAACGACAGTCGAATGAGAATGTATTGAAATATACTCGTATGGGTGTCGCATGGCAACCGATAGTATCGAATCAGATGCAATTCGATACTGTCGTATTTTCAGAATAACCCCCAATGTTATATTTCAGACCTGGGATCATATATTTTAATCTTTTGTACCTACTTTGTTGGTGGTTTTGGTGGTTTGATTTGGATTTTGAATTTGAAAAATTAGTTAATGGTTTTAACATTGTTATATACCTATAGCATAGGTACAATATACCTGATCACAACTTTCCAACCTCATAAAGCTTACTGCGAAACTATTTAATATCCGTCACTCATTTTTTTTTAAAGATATATCTGGGTTTTGTTATAAACCCAAATACAACTTTATTCACCTTTCACAGTAAGCTAAAAGCTTGTGTTGTGAAAGGGGAGTTTGCCGGCACCTGGGATCTCGAATCGCGAACCCCTTGTGCACGAGGTCGAGACTCTACCTCCAGGCTACCGATGAACTCAACTCATACATACATAAAAGCCAGTGAATTATCCAACTATCCTTCACAATGTAGTAGTCAATAAATACAAATCTATAGGTACTGTACATGTTGATTCTTTGCATAATTTAATTTTATATTTGAAACTAGTCACTTTAAAATTTAAATCGCCTAACATCGGGTAAACAGTAAACATGTTTTAATATTACATGATAATTTGTTATATATATATATATTATTATATCACGCAGGTAACTGTACCTAGTGTACTTCATTATCATTATCAGTTCATGGTATAAAGGTTACACTCGCATCATACGCTTAATAATATTATCATGCAGGTACCTACTGTCTGATGGGATGGGCAAACTATCTGCTGATCTCACTTCCCTATTACTGCGTGGATAGAGCGAAACTCATTATTTACATGTATTCCTCCGAGATTCTAGTTTATAACAAACATTGCGATGGCTTTTTTTTTCATCAGTTGCTCGACAACCCATCGTAAGCCTTGGTCTTTTTCAGCAATCTCCTACTGCACTTGATCATCAGAGTGCCTTTTTATAATCACTCAAGATATATAATTGTATCAATCGCAGATTAAAGCTTGATTATCGGAAAGACTCCTTCTCGTGGTTGCATAGTATGGCTCGTGTTAGAATGGTGAGAAAGCTTGTATAATGGTTTTTATCAACAAGGTATATTGAGTGTCGTCGGAAGTGTTTCTAAACAACTATTTAGTTACCGTGCAGTGAAACATAGTTTTTGTATTAGTTCGCTGCAGATTCATAATATATGTATATTAGTGCCGTTTTCTTATTATCCCTAGTTTGTTGGAAATGCTTTTGAATGTGAATTGAAACTGTGTTCGTTTTTCATTCATACCATCCAGATATTTTTCACAAATGGGAACTAACTTTACCACAGCGAACTAGCTGTATGTAATAAATATGCAAATTGTCCTCTCTGTGTCAATTAAAAATAAGTCATTCAGTATGGGTGGCGGAGCTCATCGGTGAATTGGAATTCATCAATGGCTGGATATTTTACTAACATTCAAAAATTTACAGAAGAAGTGGGAGACCTATTCTTTAGAGGGACTCCACGGGAAACTGTTTTAACTGGCTCAGTTCTTAGAAAATATATCAACACACCCATCCACATGAATACATTTTCATGCTGAGCAGGCAGAGAGAATTCCGTGCTATAAAGATGCTAATACCCCAACACTTATTCTCTGCTATCTACACATGCATAAACCTAGCACACGCCCTTTTATTATGTTTTTAAAGAAAGAAGATAAGGTCTATTGGATATATAGTTAACCCATCACATTTCTAGACAACCACTCCTCCTGTCACCCTTTGTTGATTCGCTGTTGTATGTGAAATAGAATCTTAATTATGAATAAAATATATTATATAACATCATACTCACTGTCATATCCCTTAAAGGGTAAACAGTAAGACAGAGAGGCATGAATGCCACACATTAAATAAAATAAACTTTATTGTACAACTTAATATAGTACAAAAGTATTATAGTCTTAATATTGTACAACTTAATATAGTACAAAACTAAAGTATAGTACAAAATATTGGTTATATCTTTATTGGTTATATATTATTTCTCCCCAAAGCACGAGCTACGCTCAATTTTGGGGAGTAATTGTATTAGTAAAATAAATGTATTGTGTTATTGTTCGATTATTGTAAAATGATATTGTGTTTAATAAACTGTTATTATTATTATTATTATTATTATTATCTAATTTGAATGCATTTTTCTATATTCTGAATTCATTTTTCTATCTGAAAGAGGGGGTGTAAGAAAGCGCGGATGTCCAAGAATTATGTGGCTGGACGACGTGCATCAACTTCTCAAGGACGGTCGCGTGTTGAGTAAGAGGAATCGGCGTGCATGTATGAGAAATTGGATGAATGTAGAGGAAGCGAACGAAGTATGTAAGTATAGATCAACATGCCGTGCTATTCTCTCTGTCTACCCTACTGAGACACGGCGTGAGAATATAGAGTAGTATAGTTCTATAAAATTGTATAGGCATATTGTGATCAATGTACAGTAAAGAATGAATAAATAAATAAATGTTTCAGTAAACAATTTTTTTTTTTTAAAAAGATATATCTGGGTTTTTGCTATAAATCCAAATACAACCTTATACACCTTTCACAGTAAGCTAAAAGCTTGTGTCGTGAAAGGGGAATTTGCCGGCACCTGGGATCGAACCACGGACCTCATGTTCACAAGGCCGAGACTCTACCTCCAGGCTACCGACGAACTCATCAAATCAAATCCTTGAATAATGTTGTCATGTACGATACATGTGACATAATTCATCATCACTCATTCAATTTAGTATTACAGGATAGTTCTGTAGGAGATCCATTATTATTGTGTTTTTAGATTGTTCATTGTTTTATTTCTGTACTTTGAATCTTTCAAGTGAATGGTACAAAGTATCATGTGGATGATCCAATTTAAAACATTTCTATTATGAATACATCCCATATCTATTACATGTACAATCGTACATTTATCTTATGTTGGAGAGATTCTACACTATGTCAAGATTTTTTTTTCAATATACCTACCTAGATAGATTTACTTTTCACATAATTGTTAACAAGAATTAACTCATAAATATAATTGTAGGTCAAAATCAAATGATAATCAATTTATTAATTGAAGTTGTTAAGCATTGTCAACATTATTTCACCTATGGATATCACTTATATTGTGTTATCATCATAGGTGAATACACCATGAGTAAGGGCATAACGAGGACTATAATACTAAGTTCATACTTCATAATTATTCATTGTTATTGTCCAATATTAATGAGTCATTATTTTTAAAAGTAAACAGAACATTTGAAATCGGTACCTCACCATCTCAGTTTTTAACAAAAATTTGTGTATATTTGTTTTGTTCGTGGATATAAGAAAAAATGCAAAATATTTTGGAAATCTGACTAGCAGTTCCAGAATTATGGTCCTTAAAGTTTTGTGTAAAATGATTTTCGTACAGACGTTTTTAGGAGATGTGGTATGAATTTACTTTATTCTTTGTAAATCATTATTTATTGAATATATCATCTGAAATTTCTCATTCGTGTTCATAACTCAATATGGAATCATATAAAAGTGAAATATATTTTTATATAATATGTTAAAATTACTCTTTACCTTGAAAAATATTTTTTCCGATACTGTGACATGTACTTAACAAATTCTTTGTAGCAAAAATCTCTCAATATACTGCCTTTTCGTAGACACTTATTCAGCATTAGATTAAAAAGAAATGTTTATATTTCATACCAATTTAGCCAAAAATCGACTTAGTGTAGTTTCGCTCCGGTATACCTACCTACATATTTATATATATTTACTTAATTACTTACTCAACTACTTACATGTTTCATCTGATAAGTATGGAACACTGATAATGAGTTAAGTAAATAAAGTATTATTAATCCAATATTGTTTCTATGCACTTGTTCAACTTGTTTTTTTTCGTTTCTCACTGTCTGGTACACACCTATGTTATTCCATTGATATAACATAAATAAATGAGAAGCTTATTATATTCCGAGGACTCTATACTGTAAACTATTACAGAATATCTTATATTTTTTCAACAAATGTTATTTTGTGTAGATATTTGTAGTAGATGTTTGTTTAGATTTTAATGTATGTTTTATAGCTGTCTATTTGTTTGAAGAAAAAAAAAACTGTTTGCAGAGGACATCCAATAGTTACATACATTCGGATTACATACATTATGTACCTAACCATTATCAGTCAAGTGAAATACTTGATTGAAATCCTCCCGTAGCACAACTAGAAATCAAACCCGAAAGCATATAAGCAAATCCACCAACTGAGCTTAAAAACGGCCTCTGATTTGCGGAAATTAACTCACGTTATGGCGATTGCTCTTTGACCAAACTCAAAGGGAGTAAATTACTCAAGTTTTTAAAAGGTTAACATTGTATATAGGCCTTAAATGAATTGCTTCTATTTTGTTTTTTTACCTCCTGTATATTCATACCATCACTTTATCTTCCACAAGTGAGGGAGCCAACTAATAATTATAAGACTGTATTGATGCGTAGCATCTTCTCTGGGCCATCACTTTTTTATTATATATTTTTATTAATACATGCATAGGTATTCGAATTAAATTGATAAAAGATATTTTATTTATCCCATTTTACTATTTAATATCATCATCGCCCTCAACGCTCCTCTCGGGAGCACAGGGCAGAAACCAGCCTCCTCCATTCAGAGCGTCTCTGTGCCAATTGCGTCACCTCTTCCCACGACATTCCTTGCGCTCTGATATCGTTGTCATAGGAACGGTGTATTGTGAAAGAGGGACGCCCGGGCCGACGGAACCCCTGCGGACGGAAAAACAGTGCTCTTTTTGGCCAACTATCATTGGGCATTCTCAAAACATGTCCCAGCCAGGACCATCGTCTCTCTTGTATTACGGAGATTACAGGTCTCTGCTGGGTGCGCCGGCGCACAGCATCATTTGTAACATGTTCATACCATCTGACATCCAAAATCCTTCTAAGACACTTGTTTTCAAAGCTTAGTATCTTCCGCTCTTGAGCCTTGGTTAAGTGCCAAGACTCGCAGCCATATAGAAGGATTGGGATGATGCACGCATTGAACAAGCGACATTTTGTCCTGATGCTGAGTCCAGACGCCTTCCAAACTTTGTTCATGTTGTTGAAAGCCCCGCTAGCTGCTCCTATGCGGATTGGTAATTCCGACCGGAGATCACCCTCTGGCGTTATGGTTGCTCCCAGGTACCTGAATTTACTAACCTGAGATATTTGGGAATTGCCAACCATTAGTGGGGTGTGAGTACTCGTGCATGTACTATTACATATGTACTCCGTTTTACCAGCGTTGATACGAAGGCCAAGGCGCAAGGAATTTTCATAAAGAGCATTAGCGTTGCACTGTAATCCGTCCACAGATGTATCAAAAAGGGCTAGATCATCCGCATATTCAAGATCGTGCAGCACTCCCACAGACGTCTCACTGTTTTCACGCTGTGATAAAGGCACACCGCCAGGGCCCAGAATAGATTTTCTGAGCAGGTAGTCCATAATTATGGCAAAGATAAAAGGTGCCAATATACAGCCCTGCCGGACTCCAGTGGTGATCCTGAAGGTGTCAGTTGGACCACTTGATGTTCTGACAGAACATTCAGAGTCCATATGCAGGGCTTTGATCATGGTTACCACCTTGGGCGGGATGCCATACGCGGCCAGTATTTTCCATATGGTTGGTCTGTGGGGGCTGTCAAAAGCTTTTTCGTAGTCAATGAAGCAACATGCAAGCGGTGAGTTGAACTCTTGCGACTGTTGGAGTACACATCTGGCACAAAAAATTGCGTCCGAACAGGACTTGCCAGGTACAAACCCGCATTGTTGCTTTCTCAGAGATGCCAACACTGGTTTTTGAATGCGACTCAATATGATTTGTGAGAGAACTTTACCGGGCACACTAAGTAGTGTGATGCCACGGTAATTTCCAGTGGGTTTCCCTTCTTGAAAAGTGTCACGATGGATCCATTTCTCCAATCTTTCGGGCAGAGCTCCTCATTCCACACCTTGTTAAAGAGATGGTACAGTGGGTGGATAAGCGCATTCATGCCATACTTAAGGAGCTCTGCGTGGATTCCATCTTCACCTGGGGCCTTGTTGTTTTTTAGCCTTTTTACAGCTGCCTCAATCTCCTCATGTGTTGGGGGGGTTTCGGCTATCCCAGATACCTGTGGGATATCTAGGTCGCTATCCTCATTGCCAACATCAAAAGGTGAGGAGGGGTCCGGTCGGTTTAGAATGAACTCAAAGTGTTCTCTCCATCTTCCTCTTACTAAGTCAGGGGCAGAGATCAGGTTTCCACTGCTATCATTAATTGAGTCAGCAGTCTTATTCTGACCTCTTCCTCCCAACATGCGGGTAATTTCAAAGAGAGTCTTCGAGTCATTCCTGGCCGCGGCAGTTTGTGCAAGCTGTATTTTGGCTTCGACATCACGTCGTCTGTCTTTGCGCACAGAGTGCTTTACCAGGCGGTCTAGCTCTCTGTACGAATTTCTTAGGGCCTCCAGTTTCGTAGGGGACTTTTCAGCATCTCTGAGTATCTTGACTTTTTGGCGATCTTGAATATATCCCCAGGACTCCATAGACATCCATGGTGGTTTGTTCCTCTCTTTGAACCCAATGGACGCAACCGCTGCAGCCTTCACTACTCTCCGGAACTCCTCCCAGGCCGACTCTACTGAGTCAGTATCGGAAAGATACCGAGAGAGTTCAAATCCTTGGTGCAGCTCAGCCTCATACTTCATGCGAGACCGAATATTCCCCAACCCACAGACGTCAAACACTCGCGGTGCAGCTGGTCTTGCAAATTTATTGAACCTTAGCTTCATGGCTCCGACAAGGAGCTCATGATCCGTTTTCAGGTCCGCTCCACGAAATGTCCTGACATCCTGTAGATCAGAGCGGTCTCGGGCCTTAACCAAAAGATGGTCAATTTGGTTTCTGGTACGTCCATCAGGTGAGGTCCACGTGTATTTGTGGATATCCTTGTGAGGAAACAGTGTTCCTCCAATAAGGAGTCCTTGGAGTGTTGCGTATTCTATAAGACGGGAGCCGTTGTCATTTAGCACCCCCGTGCCATGCCCCCCCATTACGCCAGGACCGTTTAGTGGGTCGTTGCCTACTTTGGCATTGAAATCGCCCATCACAACGATCCTATGCCTTTTAGGAATTTTGGATGTGACGGCTGCCAGACAGTCATAAAAACTGTCCTTGACCGTCCCCTCCGCATCCTCTGTGGGGGCATAACACAAAAGTACCGTCAACGGGTCACCCGTTGCCCTAAACGAGGCGCGTAGTAGCCTGTCGGAGATGGGTTCCCAATCAAGAAGCGAGCCGGCGGCCCGTTTGCTCATTAGCAAGGCGACACCATGCTTGTGTTTTGTCTTGTGGCCAGAGTGAATCATGGAATAGTTCCCCGCCTCACTCCTACCACAATCCAAAAGACGTGCCTCAGACACACCTAGCAGGTCTAACCCATAGTCACTCGCTATCTTGGCGGCAACCAACTCCTTGTCATGCCTCAGCGTCCTCGCATTGTATGTTCCGATTTTCAATTTCCTTATTCGGTCCAAGTTCTTATGGTCAGGGGGGCTACATGTAAATGGACCCCTCCCCTGTAGAGGTCCAAGTGTCCGAGGCTTTATCCTGTTTCTGTTTGCAGTCGGTCACTTTAAGTATGTTGGGAGACAAGCCCAACGATACCGAGGCCCGGGGAAAGGACGGCTCCATCCTACCTGATTGTTGTAATTCTCAGTGGAGGCTCAAGACTGAACTGCCTTGAAACCATAACGTAAAAATTGAGAGATTACTTTTAATCTAGGCCAATGTTTGAATGTGCAATGTCATTGAAATAACATGAACATTTGAACAACAAAGGCCACTATTTAATAACATGATGTAAATTATTTTCTCCTTAAATGTTTTAAAAATTCCTTTAAAAATAAACCTAATCACGCCCAGTATGATAATGTTAACAATTAGTAATTATGTGTAGTAAGTACCTTCAATTCAGCTATGGGGTATGCCACACCAGCCACACGTCCTGAATATCTTATTTTAATAACACAAATAGGTTGACATGTATATTCATTACATGCCGTTAGTACACTAGCTACCTACTACTACTACTACTACTATACCATCACGGCATATCCCACAAGTGGGGTAGCCAGCAGATCAGCTGTATGTAAGAAACATACAAACTGTCCTCTTCGTGCCAGTATAAAATCAAGACATTCAGACAACACCTACCACACATAGATAGCTGATATCTATAATATTAATTTGTACTTTGTTTAAAACAATTTATTTGTGTCATAACAACCTTTAACATCCGTATTTATTATAGATATTATGTAAGATTACTATCCACCTACTAATCGTCAAAATAACAAAACATTTACCCAAGGTTCATAGCATTTTTTTATCAATGTAGGTGCATTTTCGACACCCGCAGTACAAAATATGAAGCATACCGATCACATGATCCTCTTATTTATTGATCTTTGTAATCCTCGTGTAGTTATTTACTGTTTCCTCTGCTAGGGTGAAGGGCATAAGAAGTATTATGAATTTTATTTATTTACTACATAATTAATAATATATACTGTATAGGTGTTAATCTCTCTCTTCCATTACGGCATAATTATCCCACAAATGGGGTAGCCGATATACCTATATATTGAGATTGAGTTGCGTACATATTTTTATTTCATGGCAATGCACCCGCAATCGAGTGAATTATGGTGTATTGGTAATCGACGCCAATAACAAAATTCGCAATTTCACTGACCCCGCAATATATTCCGTCAGTTTTGTAATTATTGTAGCACATTCGATACATGTATTTTATAATTCACAGTGAATTTCCATCAGGAAAAGACAAACATTACCATGCACAAAATAATATATTACCTATGTGGATTAATGTTATTATTCCATCCTTACAACGCAGGGTCAAAATATTAAGTAGGTACTTGTGTATATATTATGTGTATGACTAAGTTCACATACATATAGTTATGTAGTAGAAAATATTATTTGGTCATAGATGTTACATAAATATTTTATGTCGTTCTATGTTTTGACGCATTACATCGGCCTGGAAAGAGAAAGAATCACCAATAGTAAAAATATTACCTTCTATAAGAGCTACCGATCCTTGGAGAATAATTTTGTAGTTTTCTTAAGACTTAAATTGATCCACTGGATTGGTCTGCAACAAACCTTCTCCACTCCGTCTGCTGCCATTATTTTCAATTCTACGTATCTGTTACTCGTGGGGTAAAGTACCATTCAGGCTGTTTCGCTTTGGATGATCGTCCAGAGTTTTGGGGTCAAAGCTGTTCATTTAAAGTGATCACGTCTATTCACATTTTTATTCATCCAAAGCTTTCACTGCTGTGTCAACACTCACGGTCGCGTTGTTTATGGTTTAAAAAAAAACAGTTTTAAAAATTAAAGTATTTATAAAATTCTCGTAAGCACTGTTCGTTTTGCTTATGATTCCGACATTGGATATTAATTCATAGGGAATAGGAAAAATGATTGAAGAAAACTTGTAGTGTCAGTGAAAGAACCTATTATTAAAATTATGTCGGGTAGTAAATTGCTTTCATCCGTCATCGTTAGTGATCACTGGATGAGGCGTCTATTCACACCTTTTCAATTTAAAGTGAATAAATCTGAATGCCCCATAAGTAAATCTCTCTAACTTCTTTTATACTAATATTTGTTATATATCATTTTTCCTGCTGAGATCGCCTTGGCCAAAAGCTGTTATGGTCTCTGTGCAGGGTGACATTTTTGGGATAATAATAATATGCTCGTCATAACGCATTCATCCATCTTCAAAATTTAAATAATATATTTGATTTTTTTATCATTATTCGATCCTTATTCTTAATAAGATGTATTTATAGGCTTTTTATATAGATACAGGTATTAATTATACAAATTTATGATAAATATTATAGTGATAATAATAATATTAATCGTCGTCATCATCTACATAATAACATCGGCAATGACACGGTTATGTTATGCTGGACGCGGTGTACTTGCGTGGCTCACATTATTAAGCTTTAATAATGTTGATATGCACTTACCTCCGAGTATATTATCTTCATGTGATCAGCTGTTGCCAGTAGTAACTTTGTACTATGTAATATAAACATGTTTAATTGTAAGTAGGTACATTTGTGTATTTAACAGAAAGGCCGACAACTTGTTAGGGTAATTCTGCACTAGCGATTCGATTCAGGTATGTAAAGGTTATGGGTAACTAGGTATTTGTGTACATAGCTATCAATAATGACCATCGGTCGTTACCATAATTATGTAATCCTTCTGATTTTTTTATTTATTTGTTTCTCAGAAATAAAGCAAAAAAACTTAACTACAAAAATCTGCTAACGAAACATTACTTATTAATCAACTATTTAGTACTAGACAAGTAATACAAATCTTTTATTACTTTCCCATCTATCTATACCATAACGACATATCCCACAAGTGGGGTAGCCAACAGACCGTAGGTAATAAGCATGCAAGTTGTACTTTCTGTGCCAAAAAAAATAAGACATTCAGGATGAGTGGCATACCTTATCGCTGATTTGAACTAGTCAAATGTCTTATTCGCGGTGTTTTACCAATTCCTGTCTTTTTCAGGACACTCGAAAACTTAAAGAAAACAGTGAGATGCATATTCTTTACCTGGGACTCACTTATATTATCCTTTATTCAATTTATCCCAAATGCTTTATTATTTATGGTTGTTAGAAGATAATTTACTTTACTCGTACTGTCAATAAGGTCTGTAATTGCAATGTATTTAAATGTAAAATGTAGATCATTGTGTTTTCTGTGCTGTAATTTGCGATTGTACGTGACATTAAACAGAACCTTATTTCCATAATGGACTAGGTCACGGATGTCTTGTCTACCCTGCGAATGATGGCGCGTTATAATTTTTGTCATTAACTGTAGAATTACAAATCAAATCACTATAATTAATACACGCTGATATTATCTTAAATTAGTTTAGATAATATCCCATGGAGTCCCCGCTAAAAATAGCTATTCTATTCTATTTTTCTCAAGGCCATCCACTCGTTTGCGAGTGATTTAGAGTAAAAATAGCTATTCGTAAAATATCACAAGACGTTAAACCACAAATCCCTCTTTACGGGTGGATACCCAAAAAATAGAGACATTTAACATATTCAGTTTAGCGATGAGTATGACCCATCCTGCATGTCTCGGCACGAAATGGGTGACTTGCATGTTTATTAGATACAGCTAGTCTGCTGGTATATTTTAACAAAGGCTCTAAATTTAAGATGTAAAATGTCTTTTTCGAACACCTACCTTTCACAACACATTTGAAAACTTACTAAATATACTGGTGGATGAATATGAAAGTGTTGATTGTTAATTTAAGTCTTGGTGTAATATAACTGTATAAAAGATAGTTAAAATAAAAGGATAAAAATAATTAGTAACAGCTGATTTTGTTTATATATTGTCCCGCGTAGTATTACTATGTGTCCGCATTTTGTATTATATGTTTATTTTTTATTAAATTTTTGCGGTATTTACGTTATGTATTTAATGTAAGAATCCGCGTAAGCTCAACTAGTTTTTCCAGTTTATAGTTATTAAGTCAGGGTCAACACATTGTATTTTGTCATACCATCGCTTGACCTCTCCGTGCGTAGTTTTCGGTCAGTTGATAAATTATTCCGTCAATAATTACCGGGAACTTTTAGTGTAGGTAGGTACTTATGTATCTTATAAATAAAAATGAATTGACCATGTATGTCACTCCATGACTTGAAAACAGCTTAACCTACTTGTCTAATTGTTTTTTTGTTGTGTTTGTAATTATCAGGAGACTATTTATATGAAAGAAAATTTTTCGAAAATCCAACGGAATAGTCTGAAATTTGGATTGTATTTTTGTATGAAAATGCCGTTTGTATGACAATTCCGCTGTCACACAAACAATAAATTATGGATAATCCATGGACCTAAATAGAGGATAATCATACAAAATCAACGATAAAGTTTTTTCATAGATTGGCCTATTTATAGAATAATTTTTGTATATATTTTCAAATTAGAATCGTTATCCATATAATTTAACATCTGTGGTTCTGAAATTTCAATTTTGAAAAAATCATGGAAAGAATTTTTATAAATTTAAAATGAATGAGTAGGTAGGTATCAACCTAAAAAAATAAATTAGTACCTACATATTATATTACGTACAGTAGATAATTTATAAACAAATCTGAGTTAAACATAATTGTTCAACATAAATGAATTTTATTTTTTTACTCTATACCAGTGATTCCCAAAGTGGTCCAGGTGAATCCCCAGAGATCCACGGGAGACTCGACGGGGGTCTACGATGGCGTGACTAAAAATGGGGGTGCACGAGCCGTAAGTGGGGGTCCACGAATCCATAGTTAAAGTATCGGATATTCGGTAAAAGCAACAGATATTGACATAAACAATATTCGGTACAAATACCCGGTAGGTACATTGTAGAAAAAGGTACTGTGAGAAAATATTCTTTAAGAAAACCGATGAGTATTTGAATTATTTCAAATTCCTATACCATTTTGTAAATTCGGCAACGGGAGGGAGGGGGTAGAAATTTAAACGCGTAATATTTTTAAAATAAACAGTATTCGGTACAAATACCCGTTACATAGTAGAAAAAGGTACTGTGAGAAAATACTCTGTAAGAAAACCGAGGAGATTTTGGATTATTTCAAATTCCTATACCATTTCGAAAATTTAGCGGCGGGGGGAGGGTAGAAATACAGGGGATCCACCAGAACCAGCAAATTTTTTAATGTAGACTATGAGAAAAAATGTTTAGGAACCTCGGGAGTTTGTAAAGAGATTAAAAATAATATTAATCACTCATTGATTTTTAGGCGGTACGAAGTTTTCTGGGTCAACTAGTTTAGAATATTTTATCAATCATACGTAAATCTAATACAATGTTTGTTTAATGAAACTTATTTTCGTTTGTTTATTTGTATTTTGTTTCGTGTCAATAGCTATACCGTCGATTTTACTGCTCTCGAATTTCCGTACGATATTTTTATTGTTTTTGCTACACCATCACGGCATATCCCACAAGTGGGGTAGCCAGCAGACCAGCTGCATTTAACAAACATGCAAGCTGTCCCCTCTGTGTGAATATAAATTCTAGACATTCGGCATGGGTGGGAAACCTCATTGCTGAATTTGAGATGTAAAGTGTTTTTATTTTTTCGACCTCCCGCCTTTTATAGACACTTGAAAACTTACAGAGAAGAGTGGGAGACCAATTCTTTACCGGGTGCTCCACAGGATATATTCCTGATTGTATAGGTACTCATATTGCACAAGTAGATATTAAATTACTTTCATAGATGCATACAGTCATATTTCTCATTAGCCGCGTCCACACTGGACGGTGAACGCAGCAAGCAAAAGGTTATTTCTCTTTTCTTCTATTTATCTACATAGGAAAGAACTGAGAAATGGGATATTTTCCTGTATCAATCAACGGAGAGAAGAAAAATGATGTACAGAAGCCTTCATTCGTCGCGTTTACAGAACAGTGTGGACTAATATCACCGTCGTTGATAATTTTATATATTATTGTTTTTGTGGTACCCGTACAGAATAATTTTATAGTTCTATTCACATTTAGTTGTAACGGAAAGAGAGTGTGTTACAGACTTTCATGATCTTTATTATTTACAGATATTAAAGTGATTTCAAAGTTTGTCGTGTGGTTGTCTTGTTTTTTTTTTTACATTTCACAACACCATTATGGGGAATCCAAACATCCAAAGACCTTCAATAATTGTAGGATTTGAAATTAAGATTTTTTACTTTCGTAATAGTATTTATTATTGTATGTTGTTATTTACTGTTTTTAAGAGATCTGAATGTTTTTGTCAAATAACAAATATTATTTTTAGATGTTGATTACGTACATTCCGCACCCCCCTTCATACCGCGGGCTATATTCTAATGTTGAGTAAACATCGGCGAGACTATCTATATTGTATAGTTAAATAGTATATTAGCTAAGTATAAGTTATTTCAAATTATATTGTCACTGTCACTAGATGCTCTACGTGTATTATGCATTAATTATGAAAAACATTGTCATGTGTGAACTACAGTGGCGGCGAACATAACCACACCCCCTTCTAATTTTATTCTTCCTACATTTGCAATATAATAATAAGTTATCCTGCCTTATGTGATAATTACACGATTTGTTGTAAATTTTCAGTAATAAATTATAAAATCATCTGGTAATAGTTATGCATAATATTAGCTTAAATTTCAAATACGTAATTCTCTATTCTTTGTACTGATGATAAATATTCAATTGATTTTTTAAGATTTAAGTAAAAAAAACTATGTATAATAATCAAAGGTTGAAAATGAATGTTTGGAGCAAGTGGACGAGTATGTATATTTAGGAAGTTTGTTTGCGAGGGATGGAAGTTGTGACAAGGATATCGAAAGAAGAAAAGTAGCCGGTGCTAGGATTAACGGTGCACTACGACCCATTGTCAGCAATGACAATGGGTCGAACATGGCAAAATTGCTAGTGCACAATACCATCCTGCTACCGACACTTATGTATGCAAGCGAAACGTGGACATGGCTGAAGAAGGATGAAAGTGGAATAAATGCTGTAGAGATGAGATCGCTGAGAAGGATGGTTGGTAAAACGTTGCGTGATAGAGTGAGGAATGAGGATATTAGAAGAATGAGTGGATGCAAGAGGAGTGTTGTGGATAGAATGCGTGTAAATAAATTGATATGGTTTGGTCATGTGGAACGAATGAAAGAGGAAAGAATGACAAAGAGGATATACTTGGCTGAAAGGAGGGGTGTGAGGAAGCGCGGGCGTCCGAGAACTACATGGCTTGAACATGTAGATCAAATTCTCAAGGACGGCCGTGTTTTGAGTAAAAGAAACCGACGTGCGTGCATGAGAAATTGTATGACTGTGGAGGAAGCGAAAGAAGTATGTAAGGACAGATCTAATTGGCGTTCCGTTCTCTCTGCCTACCCCACTTGGGATACGGCGTGAGGGAATAAATCCATTGAAATGAACAATTTCCTCCATTTATTATTATGTAACTACAAACTTACCTACTACAAAAGTGAAAAACTGGGGAGATTTTTTTACTTAGCCAGGGTCCCGCAATAATTTAATCCTTGTGTGGTAAGAAAGCACACAAAATTAAAGTTTCTTTATGAATTAATAATCAAATATTTAAAAAAAATGTTGAACCCGTCACGGGTTTGGCAATCTTAGCCAATGTTTCAAAGTTTACATTTTTACACATTGTTTTTATCATTGAAGAATATATTATGTACATACATACATATCCATGCGAGTCGCGTGCTAGTCTATATGACAGGAATATAATATGGAAGCGATAAATGTAAATAAACTAACTGTGATACAAACATAGACAATTATTTACAAAATACTTACAAACTATATAATTTATGCAGACATTAAACTGACAAAATATTATCACACAGTTATTAAAACATAACATTGTGTAAGAATTGTCGATAAATAAATTTGAACCGCAGTCTTTAAGCTAGATTTCCTCAAGATAGCTGCATCTCTATCTCTCGATCGCACGCTTTTATTTTATGATAATCACCGGAGATTCGATCCTAGTAATTTTTTGATTATTTTGTACTTTACTGCACATTGATTACATACAATTAAGTTTCCATACAAAAACCAAACGAGAGATTCCTCCAGAGTTTTTACGTAAAAAAAGCGAGCCTATGGAATCTTATATATTTTTATGACAAAACAATTACAATGCCCACATAGTTGGTTGATTAATTTTTTTTTCGCTTTTTAATTTATATAGCAAATTTTTCGTATTGTGATTTTTTTGCTATGTATATGTGCAAGAAGTAAAAAATCCATGTTAATACACAGTAACCATGATATAAAGTATGCAATATTGTATATCATGATTATTGTTCTACCTGCCTAATAGAGATACAGTATATTGTATTGTATCTTATGTGTGTGTAAGGGGGGAGCATTTAAAAATCTTTGTGAGTTGTAGAGTTGGTGCATACAATACTAGGATACAATATGATAGGGCTTAAATTTGCGACACGTTTCTTAACACATATCATTTTTCGTAGTCTTGATAGCAAGTGTTTCATCAAATAAATCGTAAAAAGTGTAACACTCAAAGTTCTACTCAAAGGGCGAATGCGGGCAATACCTACATTTAAAAGGGCGAATGCGGACAATACCTACATTTAAAAGGGCGAATGCGGACAATACCTACATTTAAAATTCTATTTAAATATATTTTTTTACATACAGTAGACATAAAGAAGTCAATTAGCGCAAGGCAAATGTATGTATGGTAATATTCTACAATCCCCTAAAGAATTTATATTTTTGAACAATCTGGTTTTAGGAAATCTTTGCAATGACTCATAACCCATTTACCTACCTAATCTCAAAATATCGATCACGCTCGCTAACATTATACTGCATATAGATAGATATGACCTGTTTTAAATAAGTCAAATGAATCGATACTTCTTATACAATGTAACTGATTTTTTTTTATTATTGATATCAATTTAAGGTTTCATTTTTGCAGTTCTATGCTTTCGCGACACGCGACAATTCACAAACATTCTAATGATTCAGAATAGCCTTACCAATTTACCTATATAAAAAAATAAAATTACCGCATATTATGTATGCAAATTGAGTAGATTGTTGTATTATTATGTTATATTATATCAAGTGTATTATTATGTTGTTATTATTTTATTGCAAATGACATTGTCTCTAATGGGTCTGTCCATGGAGTCCCAGTCCCCGGAATAAAATAGATTTCCAACTCTTTTGTGCAACTTTTCCAGCGTCACGTAAAAGGTTACATATTCGTAAAATATCATTATAACACATTCAACATCTTCATTTCAGCGACAAAGTATGCTACCCATCTTGAGTATGCTGACTACCCCACTTGTGAGATACGCCGTGATAGTGTAGACAGAACATTATGTTATATACCTACAAACTGAGTAATTTATTGTATGATTATTTATGTAGTTTGTAGATAATTATGTTTTATTGCAACACTTATATTATACCTACCTACCTTATACCACATGCATAATTATAATACGAACATTTCATTTTAGAAATATACACGGCTATAAGCTATTTTCACGTTAATGTTTAACAATTTACATGTTTACATTCATTAAAAAAAATATGCTAATAACAATAACACAAGTTACTAAATGTAATAAACTTGTTAGTTATTTATAGCGTTATGTGTAGACGTATATACGTAATACCCATTATTTATTTACCTATATCCCAGACTCCCAAAAGATCACAGCGTCTCCCAAACGTGAGATAACCAGCTGATAAATTGCATGTAATAAACATAAGACATTCAGGATAGGTAACATATATACCTACCCCACAGAGTACGTTATATTAGGATACGTTTTTATGATATTATGAATTAATCTATTTATCCATTTGTGTAAAATTAATATTAGCAATGTATTAAGATAAATTTAATAACTTTTAATCTCACTTGTTGACCTTTAGTATGTGATAACTGACTGGCTGTGTTGTAATGTTATTATCATTTTGACCTGAGATTTATTTTAGCCTAAACTCGTAGATCACGAAAGGCGATCGATAATCTCTATGATATTCATTATAAATATCATTCATTATCACCCATATGTTTCTCTCTTACATCTTGTAGACGTATCTAGGTATACCTACCTATATGAATAATATAATTATAATACATTGCAGTTGTGAACTTGACCTAAAGGAAGGTCATAATGTTTTTCATTATTGCGTTTGTTTACATGTCGGAATGAAACTACACTATGTAGAATATTGGATAAAATTACTTTTATTTATTTATATATACATCATTTACGGAACAGGGTCCGAAGTTAAACACATTTTAGCGTTACGTTTTCGTTCGAATATAGACAACGTTGCGAGAAAGTGTTTATTTTCGTAGCCAAAATACACAAGTAAATACGAAAATTGATATTTTCTCGCAACATCGTCTATATTCGAACGAAAACGTAACGCTAAAATGTGTTATGAAGATACATGTTATATAATTAATCTACATAAAAATAACTTATATTAAAATATACATAAAATAGACACAACACAAGTCCATAAAACAGAAATTGGGACAGTATAAAAACAATTATAGAGAAGATTAATAACAAATCATAATATAGGTATATTTTAAATGAATAAATAGGTATAATGGTCACTTTGAAATGTGTAAATGATATGAAATTGGGACAGTATAAATACAATTATAGAGAAGATTAATAACAAATCATAATATAGGTATATTTTAAATGAATAAATAGGTATAATGGTCACTTTGAAATGTGTAAATGATATGAAATTGGGACAGTATAAATACAATTATAGAGAAGATTAATAACAAATCATAATATAGGTATATTTTAAATGAAAAAATAGGTATAATGGTCACTTTGAAATGTGTAAATGATATGAAATTGGGACAGTATAAAAACAATTATAGAGAAGATTAATAACAAATCATAATATAGGTATATTTTAAATGAATAAATAGGTATAATGGTCACTTTGAAATGTGTAAATGATATGAAATTGGGACAGTATAAATACAATTATAGAGAAGATTAATAACAAATCATAATATAGGTATATTTTAAATGAATAAATAGGTATAATGGTCACTTTGAAATGTGTAAATGATATGAAATTGGGACAGTATAAATACAATTATAGAGAAGATTAATAACAAATCATAATATAGGTATATTTTAAATGAATAAATAGGTATAATGGTCACTTTGAAATGTGTAAATGATATGAAATTGGGACAGTATAAATACAATTATAGAGAAGATTAATAACAAATCATAATATTGGTATATTTTAAATGAATAAATAGGTATAATGGTCACTTTGAAATGTGTAAATGATATGAAATTGGGACAGTATAAATACAATTATAGAGAAGATTAATAACAAATCATAATATAGGTATATTTTAAATGAATAAATAGGTATAATGGTCACTTTGAAATGTGTAAATGATATGAAATTGGGACAGTATAAATACAATTATAGAGAAGATTAATAACAAATCATAATATAGGTATATTTTAAATGAATAAATAGGTATAATGGTCACTCTGAAATGTGTAAATGATATGAAATTGGGACAGTATAAATACAATTATAGAGAAGATTAATAACAAATCATAATATAGGTATATTTTAAATGAATAAATAGGTATTATAATGGTCACTTTGAAATGTGTAAATGATATGAAAGGAAAGAGAAATTTAGGAGAATGGAAGATCAGAAAGTATAATTTTTTTGGTCAAAAGAAAGGCCTGTGACATGAGAAAAAAATACAATGAAATAACAACATGTAGAGAAGAAAAAAACATATCACAAAAAACATTGTCACACAATAAATTAACAACCTTTTTGATGTCACATTCACCTGTGTCGAAAACGCATTACGTTTTGTGCGGTATACATAGTGATGTGAGAAGAGAAAATTCTCCAAGAAATTTCTCGAGAACGAGAAATTTCTCCGAGAATTTCTCCTCTGATGGAAGAGAAATTTCTCTCCATAATTTTTCTTAGTGGTATTATGACCTTTCGCCCAGTACGCTTCGCAGCCAACCTGATTGATCCGAAAATTTGTGGGGCTGATTAAGGCCGAAATCAGAGGTTATTAACTCTTTTTTCCATGTAGGTACCTGCAATTTTTTTTTTAACTTAAATATGGGCATGTGGGGTGTCAAACATCAAGATTTTTTATCAGTTATTAGCACTTTTTTCTATGTAGGTACCTAACATTTTTTTGTTTCCATAATTAATTGTGGCCATATTGGTGATAAATTGTCTCAACATTTGTACATTGATTGATTGAATATTTATTATTATTATAGGTTAAATAAAAAATAAAATATAAGAAATGGGGCAATAGTTAGTAGCAATCACCCAAAAATATCTGTAATTTAGCTGAAAAAAAATTGTACCGTCATATTCATCATCATAAATATGTTATTGACCACTGTATGTATCCTGTAAAATTGAAATAAATAAATAAATATTCAAACAGGACGTGTCGTGACATAGTATAATTTCGCTCTGACATACAGAATTTATCATTTGATTATAGTATTATTGTAATAACCTATAGCTGATATTGTTGTGGATACTAGATAATATTAATAATTTTCCTTATCGTTTATAATATCAGCATTGACTTTTTGCATGTCATAATCCATAGTAACGTAATAGAGACCTACTTTAAAAAAATCGTATCATTGTTATTTATATTATTATAATTATATTTCCACCACTTGATGAGAGAATGACTACTAACTAGATTAAGTTTTTCCATATAAATCATTGTGTTTTTCATAATCTTAATAATAATAATGTGTCTTGATTTTATATTGGCACGGAGAGGACAGCTTGCATGTTTCTTACATGCAGTTGGTCTGCTGGCTACCCCACTTGTGGGATATGCCGTGATGGTATAGTACTAGTAGTAGTTTTTCATAACTTATGCTGCAATATTTCGTGATTTTTTTTATAAACAAGCAATAGTACCTACTTCATCATCATCATCATCTCCGTCGTTCCCTCAATCCCGAGGATCGTGACCATCGTGTGTCGTTCTGTAGACCATCTGTCTCCATCATGAGCGATCCTCCGCCATGTGCAAGGCCCCTTGTAGTGAGCTCTGTGTGGCCTCCTTAATTTGGTCGCTCCATCTTATTGGTACTCTGCCCCTTCCCCTCCTTCCTTCTACAGCCCCAGTTATAATTTATTTTTCCAGGTTTTCATGCTCTCTTCTTGCAATGTGCCCGAAATATCGCAAAACGCGCTGTCTGCAAATCGTTGAGAGTCGTGTCGAAATGTTTAGCTCCCTGAAGATGGACTCAGGGAAAAATAACAAGTAGATACTTTTAAAAAAAATTTATCGACTCAGTGATGCCTAAACCCTGCACATTTATCTCTATTTTGGTAAAATAGGATGTCCACTGTGGTTATTTGTCAACTGATATGATGATGTACACATCTCAGCTGGAGAATTCACGACTTTTTAAAATTTATTCTTCAAGTTGGATGCCTCAAGACGACAACGGCAATAAAAAATTTATAGCATTTTTTTTTATAATTCTTCACCCTCGCTTATGTATATTTCTATTGACAAAATGTTGAACGAAAAAAATAGGTAAAGTCTGATAGGTAATTCAATATATTTTTTTCAGTTTCTAATTTTTACACACTCGCTCGTCCTTACAAGAGACAATTTATTTTACACGATGAGAGGAATTTTATAAATAAAATTTAAATATTTAGTTATATTATAATTGGCACATCTATTTCACTTTTTGTGAATAATGCTAATTTTAGATTTGTAGAAGTACTTTTTTTTTGTTTATTTTTGTGTTCACCCAAAGAGAAAAAAATTATTGCCGTTCCTCAAACTTCATAATATTACGTCTAGCATATGGGAGGTACCGATAGAATGAATGTGATGGTGTACTATTGTAGATAATAAATTTTGATTTTTATTTTCCTGCGACACATAGAATAGTGAATATGCCGTAATGTCTATTAAATTATAACGTCTAGTACCTATATCTGTATGTTTTTATGTATGGTGTGTTGATAAAGATCGACAATGTCAATAATTTACAAACACTATCACGGATCATAAAAACAAACAAGAGCAAACCAATATTTATTCATTTGTTTTTATCTTTCTCCTTGCATTATACAACGAGTTAATTACATATTAACGATAAAATTAATAACAATTTACAATTACTTATTTAATTCGAATATATCTATTTAGTATCGGTTTTATTACTGATCGGAATTAAATTTATATGTAAAAAGTATAATTACAATAATATATCACGGTCATCATTCCCCACTGAGTGGGAGTGGGAGCCGCGTATTATTATTTTTGGATTACTGTTTAAAAAAAATGTGCGATCCATTTATTTTTGTTTATTTCTGTATTTGATTTATTTATTTGGACTCAACAGCATATAATAAATTAAATACTTAAATCATAATGTCAAAGAAAATGGTACCATTTACAGTGTCTTATGAAAAATTAATTTATAAAGCACTACACACACTACATATTATATATAATTAAGATTCTAGAGAAGACAGGAAAATTGGGGAGAGATAGAGAGAGAATGATATGAATGTGTATTAATTATAATAATTTATAGATCAAAAAATCATGAGCAATAATTGGCAAGCTTGGAGGCAATGTCTTATAGCTAACCAAATATATTACTTATAGCTGCCCAAACACAAATCACGTAATTCATAATTTATATGCGTAATATTTCCAGAGATGTGCAAAATACTTTCAAAAAAGTATTTAAATACAAAATACAAATACTTTTGAATTTTTGTATTTCAAATACAAAATACTAAATACTTTTTCAAAATGGTATTTAAATACAAAATACAAAATACGTATTTTCAAAATACTTTTTTAAAATACCTTTTTAAAATACTTTTTACAAATAGTCGAACAAGGTGTAAGACAGAAGTATTTAATATTTAAACCATTGATTGAAATTAAAAACTGGACAAAAGTATACATAAATGGAGAAAGGGTTGACATGATTCGATATAGCATTGCTTGCAGACAATTGATGAATGCCATTGATGAATGAAAAACTGGACAAGAGTATACATAAATGGAGAAAGGGTTGACATGATTCGATATATCATTGCTTGCAGACAATGAGGATGAGCCTTTAGAAGAACTGTCAAAATAGAAAAAAAAAATTAAGTCATGACAAAATGTACGGTTTAGAGGGTTATTTTTCCCGGATTATTTTCGTTCCCGGGAAACGGGAAATTTAAAAATGTATTTCCCGGGATTCCCGGGAAATTCATTATAATATTTATTAATATTCAATTTTCAACAAATTTGGTAGAAAAACTCGCAAAACTTGTTGACCCTTGCAAACATTTTGATTTGATAAAAAAAAATCAATTTTTTGTTACCAATATAAGTTATTTGCTTAAAAAAAACTAAATAGTCGACTGACGAGATTTATTTAGGTAGGTACTCTTTGTTATATCAAAATACAAATTGTTTACAAAATATATAAATGTACTTTTAACTTTTATTCACCCTATCAACCAAATAAATATTATGGATTTTGGCAAAGCTTTTTTAATAAACAAAAATCGAGTTCTTTTGGTGATTTTTGACTTCAAAAAATGAGAAATTTTAACAAAAAAGTGATTTTATAAATCGGGTAATATTCATGAATAAAACAAAAAATTGACAGTTTGCTGCACTAATATTTTTGAAAAATATCTAACTTTACGAAATAATAAAAAAAAAACATGAAAAATCGTAGGATTCTTGTACATTGTCGGCCAAACACACCCCTAATTTCGATGTTTAGAATTATGCTTTTTTCAAACGAATAATTAATGTTTAGAATATTTACTATTTTTTTTTATTGTTTAACCGGATTTGGGTGCAGATGTCAAAACCGATTGGAGAACCATGTCTACACAATGCAACATTGTGCAAAATCTAATCGGAAGAAGTGAGAAAGGTGTCCCAACGCTTACGAATTGGTTCTAGGCTGACTTAAGTGATCACTTTCGGACTTTAGACGGGAGATCGCGATCCATTTGAGATATTGGCTATATAATTAAGTTTTTTTTTTAAAGTAAAACACTAATATTGGTAAAAATTATTTTTTTTCATATTTTATCACACCATAACAAGTTTATTACGACTATTACGGTTAACTAAACAAAGATTTCGGTATCGATATGGCGATCTGCATGACTAATAATTTGTGTTTTTTTCCCGGGAAATGATTAGTTTTTTTCCCGGGAAACGGGAAATAAAAATTAGAGGGTTTTCCCGGGAATAACCCTCTAGTACGGTTGTTAGAAGAGATAAGCCGAAAATTGTCATAAATGGATTGAGTATCATCAAGCAGCTAAGAGAATTCCTGACTTGGGCTGCAAAATAAATCAGAATGGATAATCCAAATCTGAAATCGTATGGACTACTGTAACATCATATTATATACAGGACTGCTCCAGACTCTTCCTTATCGTCTTCAGATGGTTTTTAATGTTGCCTCCGGATCATTTACAGAGAGAATAAGAGCTGCCACATAACTTCACTACTAAGAAGTCTACACTAACTGAGAGTCCTAGAGATACTGGTGTTTAAACTGTGTCTCACTGTCCACAAGGCAGCACACCACCCACTGAGCTGTTCCGCTGACGAAAATGTGTGACGAAGGCTGTGCTTAGCTTCTTAAGCTCGTTGAACTCAAAAGGGCAAATACTTCTAAATTTGCAGAAAGAAGAAACAAAGTCGCAGCGTCATCTGCCTGGAATAGATTGCCTTCAGACAAAATTGAAAATGCTACCATTCAAGAGAAATCACAGCGCCCTTGAAATGGCCATGGATCGTTAAACGGCGTCATGTATAATTTGTTCAGTCATCATTATTATGTGTGTATATCTCAAACATGGAGTACTCTAATGGAAACTTTGTATTTGTAATTCAACAAATTGGCAAAAAAAGCTTGCGTACGCGCATATCAATTAATGGCAGAATTTTGTTTCAAACAATAAAAAGGTATTTTGTAAATGTATTTTGTGTAAAATACAAAATACTCAAAAAAAGTATTTCAAATAAAATACAAAATACTTTTTACAAAAAGGTATTTGAAATACAAAATACAAATACGTATTTTGTATTTTGTATTTGTATTTTAAATACTTTTATTTCAAATACGTCACATCTCTGAATATTTCACTCCATTGGGGTAACAAATAAAAGTAATTTACCATGAATTGAAGATGCAGAGAATATTCATAATTTAATAAAAAAAAATTAATATTCTTATTTTGGGTATGTTATTGAAACAAAAGATTTGTTAATTAATTTGTTTTTATTTAGCATGCCACATTCTTTTATACAACGCGCGCGTGTATGTATATAGGGTGCTACAGCTGTACAATAATACAGTATAAATATATAGGTAATTCACAGTAATATGAAAGTTTGATATAATAATAATAATTGTAATGTTAATGGAGTTTCAGATTTTATTGCCACTAAGTAAATTACATAAGAGTGCATTCCCTTTGTAGTAATAATAATAATTATTATAATATGATACCTACATATCTACCTACCTGTAGGTATATCGCTGCCTTAATGCAGAACTATCTTAAGTATCTTAGCAAAAAAATTCACAGGAGCTTTTGTAATAAAAATAAAAATGTTTAAAATATCTGTAGCAAATTTTGACATGCATTATTATTATACGAACCTAATTACTCGCATTCATTAAAGTATCTCCCATCTGTTATTCATCATTTCTTATTTCTTCATACTTAACTCATTTTGACCAAAATTTGAACTTAGGATAGTTCTGCATTAAGGTAACGATATGTGTATTCTATTACCAATAATGTCGTGTAGACATACAAAGAATATTACATCTCTTCAAAATCACGACCAATTTAATACCTACTATTCATAATGCATGTAATTAGTTTGGGCAGTGCGTAATTTTCTAGAATGTAGTTGGTCGATGTTTGCATTTGAATACGAACATGTCAAGTGAAAATTCTGCAAATTACATATTCAAATCATACCTATACAGGTAAGGTATATACATACATATATATAGGTATAGGAGTAAACGGCCACATCCATTGTTATAGAATATGAAAGTGTAGTACATACCAGTGGCGGGACTAGACTTTTGGTATAGGGCATGCGGTTTGTGTAGGTGCAGTAGGTAGAATTTTTTATAATATGTACCTACCTATAGAAACTAATTGTTGGCCAAAACCTACTTTCTGTCCACAATCATCCAGATAGTTTGGATGACCCTCTTTTACAATATACCGTTTTCATGACACCAACATTTGAACAATATAAATATCATTATATGAAAAAAAGTTACTCAATTTGCGCAGAATCACGTTGAACGGGGGAGGCTTATTTCTACCCTATCCCTACTCCAAAGAAGAGCTATAAAGGGTGAAAGACCATTTGTTAAGAAATTCTTATTGTAAAAAAAATCAAATAACAAATATAACTATTGAATATAATCAAAAGCATCTCTAAATTTACCTAATCTTTTGAAACTGAATACCTTCTTTCCATAAGGCAAGGCACCCGCAATCGAGTTAATTATGGTACTTAATACTATTTTTCATTATAAATTTTAAACTTCTACTATCCGAAACACATACAATTTTACAAATGTTTGGATTAGAGAAAAATATCTAAAGATTGTTACAGTATTTCTAAGCAATAAAGTGGAATAGTATCATAATTATAATCATAAAATTATACGCCACACACATTTATAATTGTTAACTTCAAGTTATCAATTTTTATTAAATATCAATAATATGTTAAGAAAAAAAATAACATTTGTTAATTTTTATTTAGATAGTATTATTTTCCAATTAATTTTAATTGGAAAATAATACTATCTAAAAAAAGTCTAATTTATAGTAAACTTATATATAAAAAAAATATAAACAATCAGATGCAAATTTGAAAATAAATTAAAACCCAAAAAAATACAATACATTTAGAGATACATGGATTTTTTTGTGTCTGTGTTGAAATAAAATTAATAATAATAATTATGTTAATTTTTTGTGCAGTCACTAGAACGAATAAAATATTTTAGAGTATGTCTTTGATTTTATAAGAAATTCTGCTTATTGATTAAACATCACATATAAAAAGAATTAAAGAAATAAATTGAGTTATGAAAATATTAAATAATATTACAACTAATGACAACACCTACGTAAGTAAGATATAAATAAATTTTGAAGTAATGACAAATATATAAAAAGTATCAAGATTTTCATCTGCATCCTCTAATTGAATGAAATTGAACCTCAATAAACTCAATATTATATCGCGTTAACATGAATGTGGTATCTCAATAAACACCTTTCATTTTACCGCTATTAGATAAATTTACAAAATGAACAACTTCAATTCATCAAAAATAATTTATTAAAAATGACACAACCGAAGCCCAATACACATAATAAAATATAATATTACTGTCTTATGCAGTATGCACTAATACATACAAACCTTTCCGAAAAGCAAGCTTCTAGACTCCATATATATTGTACCACTACACATGCATGTAGACTTGTATTTGTGTTAAAAAATAATATTATCACTAACGTACTTTCCCTGCGTGTGACAGAGAACATAGAAGCTCCATATGATGCAACGAAACAGAACTATTTTTGGGAGTCATACCTACTAATGTATCTATGGTAACCATTGAACTGAAGTTTGCAAAGGTTTGCGGACATTTTGCGCGAAATTTAAATCAAGGTTAATTTGCTTTATGGGTGCATTAGAGGTCACATAAATTTGTCTATGTTAGCTATTGACCTGAAGTTCGCAAAAGATTTGCTATCGTTTGGCGGTGAATTTAAATCAATTTAAACTTACTTCGTCGTTTTTTTAGAAACTTCTTTCGATAATTATAGATTTATTCCTTGGGCATGCTTTGCTTTTTTGCATGTATGGAAGGCACGCCACTGGTACATACCTACATAGGTTCTGGTTCATATTATGTTATTTTCGAAATAGATACTTATCTACATTTTCTAAGTAGGTAGGTACTTATCTACGTGTTGTTTTTCAATTGTTTCATTTTGATTTTGGATTTTATTTTGTTGTTTTTTTTCTTAAGTGATTTTTCACTTTCTCTGTATAATGTATCAGTACACTTGTAGCTTTCATTTTTTTTTTAAATACTGAATGATATAAACTATGTTGTAAGAATCTGAAATGCAGTCCAAATCATAGTTTAATTAAGTTTGAAACATAATTTGAGTGACGACTTTAAAGATAAGTAAGAGAGAGTGATGATCATGGAAGAATGTTAAGGTCCTCCTGAGGTACATTTGTAGTTATTAGGTGTATTAATGCTTAAGTTCTATCAATGTATAATCATATAATTATGTACTCTTGTATTTTATTCTATTCTGAGTTTTACAACATAATATTTACCTAAGCCTATGTGTCTGTTCTTTACACTTCATACCAACACGGCATTTCCCATGAGTGGTCAGTCAATAGTCAGTGGACCAACTGCACCATGCAATAGAGGTTAAGACATTCAGGATGGGTGGCATACCTCAAATGTACACGCCATTTATCTCTTGATTAAACAGAATGAACTAAATATAAAAAAATTGTTTTACCTCTACACACTATAGCTGCATATAATTATGTACACTATCCTTGTAGGTATATAAATATATTATGCACTTTTTTACTTCTATTACACTCACACTTACGTAGTACCTTTACTTAAAATTTACATAGAAATGTTTATGTATTAAAAATTAGTGAACTGATTGTTGTTGCAGGTATATATGATGAGATACTAAATTAGAATTTCCCTCTGAAGAAAATAATATGAAGGTTCCAAAGTGTGCACTATGAATATCTCAAGTCCATATTACAATTGAAATTTGTATTCTCTTTTTTTTTCAGTATGGCCGACAACACATTGAAGTTGCTAAGAAAATCAAAAGGGTGGAGTCCAACGAGGATGAAGGAGGGGGAGGGGCATGGGATAGACAGGAGGATAAGGGAGACTCTGGGATGGTGATCCAGAGGGACATTCTACTGGCACCTAATGGAGGCCTGGCTTCCAAATCCAACAGTATGTACATGAACTGTAATGGCAACTCTAACAAGGATGCCACAACACAGATAGCTGATGGGGATACACAAATAACTCCACAGGTAATCATAATATACTTCATTTCAACCATTCTAACACTGTTGTTTTCTCTATCAAGTGCAGCAATCAAACTTACTATCTTACATGATGGTCCTATTTTTTAACGACATGATCTATGGCATGGGTGGCCAACCTTTTCAGCAGCCGGGCCAAATTTAGAAATGAGATTTTCTACCGGACCACAACAATATAATCCATATATGGAACTTTTAATTCACCTTGAAATTACTACCCTCCCTCCCCCCCATCAAATTTTCAAAATGGTATAGGAATTTGAAATGTTTTGCAAACTCCTCGGTTTCCTTTAAGAATATTTTTTCCAAATACCTTTTTTCAAAAAAGCAAAGGGTAGATAATAGTACCGACTGTTATAAAAAAAAGTGTGCATAAGCTTCGCAGGCCACAAGCAGGCAGCCCGCATGCGGGCCGCGGATTGGCCACCCGTGATCTATGGTGTCTCCATGGAAATAACCATTGAATCCCCAAAAGAGAATTCCAGTAATGAAGTGACCTGAAAGAGCAGATATTCCTAAAATGTCATATGTAAGATATTGAACATCTTGGATTCAGGGAAAAGGTGTGCTACCTATCCTGAATATCTGTGTGTTGAATGCATGCAGTTAGTTTATTGCCTACCTTACCATGATAATATATGGCACAGAGAAATGTATTTCAGACAAGTGGCACCACAACTCCATCATCTCTAGACTTTGACTTGTCCGCTTGTCTGGATTATGTGAAAGCTGGAGTAGAGTCTATCATAGAGGATCAGGTCACATCAGTCTTTGAAGCTGAAGAACTCAGGAGTTGGAACCTGCTCACAAGAACAAACAGGTAAATTATTTAACTGGAACATATTGGAATATGTAAAGTTATTCATTCATGTATTCATGGCTGATATTTCATTGTCTTTGGCCAAGAATAACAAGGTTTTTTAGATGACTAGGAATTTTGTAGAATGAGGTATTAAAGTAGAAACAAACATTTCATTTAACTATAAATTTATATATACAGGAGAGAGACGAATTTCCACTTATTAGGTCATTATCCATATAATTAATAAGTCCAAAGTATATTTAAATTTGTGCTCCTGAGAAGGAGGAAAAGTATTCCATTATGTTACGAGATATTCACATCTAATTGGCTATAAGAAATTACTATGTAGTGCAATTTATAAAAATAAATATTGTTTCATTGACTGTATAGGCATTAACACTTTTTTTAAATTATGTAATAAAATTATTAATTTATTTATTAATTAATTTTAACTATATACGGCGTGAGCCTTTTACATGTTTATAAATTATAACAGATAACAACAACAACAACAAAACATTTGTACACAATCACACAGGTACATTACAAATACATACGTCAAGATCAAAATGAAGACAAAATAATAAAAATCAATATAAAAAATGTCTATATAATAAGTCAGTTATGGAGTGTCAGAATGAAATAGTAATTAGATATATAAACCACTGATAACAGCAGGTCAAAGAAATAAAATTTTAATTTAAATGGGGTAAGATACAATTCGATAATGAACTATCTTATAAGATGAGTTATAGTCTAAAATATAATTCAACATATTAATATAATAACAGCGATAATAAGGATTTATAATGTCAATTGATAAAAATAAACAAATATATTAACAAGACAGTCAGACATAAATCTATATTAACAATAAACAAAACAATAAAAACAGAAATCCAATTGTTGTCATTCATCCGACGAACCAATGATTGCCCAGTGTCAGTTTACATATTTTGAAAATAATAATTAATTACGTCAGTTTTGTACTTCAGAAAACTGTCGGCAGTGATGTCAGTACAGTCACCCACCAAGTTACCCAGCCTATGTATTCGAACCATCGGTGAGTGAAACAAATAATTGTTTCTCACGATTTGTTCGCGAAATAGTACCGACTGTCTTGTGCATCTGGTAGGAACATTAATATGAATGAGGGCAAGCAAGTCAGGAGAATCAATTGCGCCACTCATTAATTTGTGCAGGAAACAAAGATCGATAATTTCTCTGCGATCCTTTAGGCTGGGTAATCTCAGCTCTTCCATTAGAGCTGGGTAATTAATATTTTCAACAGGTAGGTATACCCTTTTTATAATTCACCAGTCTCAAAAATTTTCTCTGCACCCTTTCAATACTATTGTTGTGAATGGCGTAATTGGGGGACCATAATACCGAGTTATATTCCAACAGGGGTCTCACAAGGGATATAAATAGTAGCCTGAGAGACTGGATCAACTGCAAATCGACAGCTAGTCTAAAAACAAAACTAAATTATAAATGATTTATTATTGTTATATATTTCAGACAGTATGAGTTTCTGTCATGGCGCCTCACAGTCATATGGATGATGGGTTTCTTTGTGAGGTACTGCTTCCTGCTGCCTCTCAGAGTGCTCATATGCACAGTTGGGGTAAGTGAGCCATCTCACTCCTGTTGTTTCTCTTATCTATGCTACAATAAATTGTATTGTATGCTTTATTCTGCATACATGCAAGTATTATCTAACTACATACTTTATGTGAAATTCAACAATATGAAAATGAAGGTACCCAATATGTGCCATTTATATATCTAAACAATTCTTTCTGTATAAAAAAGTTTCATTACAATTTATTGAAATAGTCAATCAAAATACTGAGCTGTTGTTGAAGTAGAGTATTGATCAATCTAATATTCTAGACAAGAAAAATTATCCAGTTGTATTGATTTGTTTTGCAATGTTTATGATATGTTTTTACCATCAATATCTTAATGTCAAGTCATTTTAGTTACAATCAATTCAGATAATCAGTACTCTACCATAGTTATCTCAATAGATTTTTTGAGAAATAATTAAATTTAGTTTGATAATTTAATTATAAGAAATTTTACTGCTATGTTTTATTTTATCCTGAAAAGTTTAATGAAGGAGAAAAAAATAATACAATGTTTTTGCATTAGGTGCTTTGGATGGTAGTTGTATTTGCAATTGTCGGGAGGCTGCCTGAAAGCCGATTGAAACGTTTCCTCGGTACTTCATCATACAAGATAGCCTTCCGTATTCTAGCGAGGAGTCTCTCCTTTGTCCTCACCTTTCACATGGAAGAGTATAAGCCTAAGAATGGCAGTGTTTGTGTTGCCAACCACACTTCGCCCATTGACGTGATTATGATGTCCACGGAATCTTGTTTCAGCATGGTAAAGTTGTCCACCACAGGGAATATCTTACTTATGCATATCGGATGGGACGGTGTATAATAAACTATATCTCCATCATGTGTTGTCCTTGTACCGTGTCTCCCTGAAATTAGGAATCTAGAAATTCTTTGGGATTACTTATCAGCTACATGGTGCAGTGACATTTGCAGTCGACTTGAATTATTGAGATCCCTGATTTCATTGCTGGCTGGGTCGTGAAGTTTTTAACAGAAATCTTTGCATCCAGTGTGGCGTTATTTTTCGGTAGAGCATGAGAGAAAATAAAATTAGTGAGAACATTCCATACAGAATCTTAATATATATCCCAGGGTCTGGGTTGAAATTCCTTCATTCACAAAAATGTAATAAAATTATATTATATTGGTAACACTCTATATGGATCATATTCTGAACTTTCATTTTATGGCTATTTTTAATATCATTTATTAACTTTTAAATAAATGGGCTTTACAATTTATATGAGTTGTGCATTATAAAAATTGTATGAATAGAATAAAATTTCTATCTAATGTGGAACATCGCATGATAATATTATTTCAAATTATAAATACGACCTGATCAGATTTCTTCAATCTTCTTTTGTGGGGAACATTTTCACGTCATCCATCCCACCTCTATCTTATCAGTTATCTCTCCCCATCTTCCAAAACACAACTTAAGATCCCTCCGGTCAAATTGAATAGTTTGGGTCGATTTGAATTATTCCTCTAATTTAATATCATTCTTGAAGTAGAATACATAACTAGTATTCTGACCCATTAATAGGATTCCGAAATATATCAAGAATCCATGTCTAGTACTAAAACTAGAGTTATATTATAAGTAGAACCTAGGACTAGGATCAGAAGTACAACTAGGACCGCATCTGAGTAAAATAAAAATTAGAATTACAGAATATTCCAATAATTATTCAATTAAGAATTTGACCAATTAATTATTTTGACATAGTTTTACCTACCTTATTGGCGGATTACACTAATTCACTTTTTACATTCTATATAAAAATGAATGTATACATTAACATTCATTATGAACTAATAAAATCTTTTTTTTTTTATTCTACAACAAAATTATTTTTAAATCACATTTTAAGTTGTCGTCGTGAGAGAAATGACACGGTGCGTGTTGGTCTTTCTATAACCTCGCTATTGAATGACATTGTTACAAAATCTAACAGGTGACTTGTGGGTGAATAAATTTTATTCTCTCCATTTCCTGCCCGTATAATGTTGCAAACATTCAAAATAATATTCCAAAATATTTAAATGTGAATTATCACACCAGGGTTTGAAAGATATACCGTTGTTGAAAAATTGTGTGACAACACTGGTCCTTCAGCTACACTGATGTTTGTGTGTAGTAAAGATAAGTTTCTTACAAATTGTTTTATCTATCAAAAGTGTAGCATTAGAGTGGGTGTTATTTTAAATTTCTAGATTCTGTTAATAGGGAGACATGGTATTTAAAATATTGTCAGCGCAATGGGCTTAAAATATTGCTATTATTATATATATCCTTGTTGTATGTGGCACACGCATACCTGCACTAGCCGCTAGCTACGTGAGGACACAGACTGGCCAGGTCATGTTATATTTATATTGCTGTGTACTTTAACTGGTATATCATATTGTTGTTATTATTATTGGTTGGTTTCGGTTGTGATAATCTGTTTTTTATTGTTATTGATATATCTCATTTTTGTTATTATTTATCAAACATTGAAGCTTTCTCTCATCGATTGTCTTCTGTGCCAAGTGAACATATTATTATTATTCACATGCACAAATCATCCTCATCACCACAATAATAATATCTCTAATATTTAATAACCACTTGCCCGCGAGCGCATCAACTGTTGATACAGTAGTCATGCAACTTTAGTGCTCAAGCGTATCAAATATTGATACAAAAAAATTGTGTCAGTTTATTATCCTAGGCTTACAAAAAAGTAATGTAAAATTTTATCCAAAATTTACTCACCAAAATAAAAATCTTAATATTTTACAATATATAGACTAAAACATCAATATTTAATAAAATCCTTACAGCAAATAATATGCTTGTTCTGTGAGGGTCAAGTAGGTTGGCATGCGTCATTTGAAAGTGAGACTCTGGTATTGGACTACAAACCACATGATTAAATTGTCCATAAAATAAAATTGGACATCAACAGTGAGTAATGTACAATTACTTTGCAAAGAGGAACAACAAAGTCATTGTCTGTATTATACCATTACAGCATATCCCAACAGATCAGCTTCATGTAATAAACATGTGCAAGATGTCCTCTCCGTGCCAGCAAAAATTAAGACATTCAGGATGGGTGGAAGACCTCATCTCTGAATTCATGGTGTAAAGTGTCTTTATTTTTACTGGACACTTGAAAACTTAGGGAAAAAAGTGGAAGATCAATTCATTGTCGGGTGTTGCCAAAGTCAATGTATTTATTGAGAATAATTCTGTTTATTCAAATTCTTAAGGACGGCCGCGTGTTGAGTAAGAGGAATCGACGTGCGTGTATGAGAAACTGTATGAATGTGGAGGAAGCGAAGGAAGTGTGTAAAGATAGATCTGTGTGGCGTTCCGTTCTCTCTGCCTACCCCACTTGGGATACGGCGTGAGGGTATAGTATAGTATAGTATTCTGTTTATCTAATCTTGATAATGCCTTATGTTACCGGGTACCAGTTGGTGTTTTTGATTATTAAAAAATGCATTAAAACAGGTGTTATAAGATAAATATTATTCATCAAACTACTGATTAAATGGTAGTTATCTTACAAAATCTTGTCATTATATTATTATCCTAGGGTACCCAATAAATACACCAATAAATTGTGGATCAGCTTATGTATAAGTGACAGGGTAATCAATTGTTCATAACTCCTACATTATTCTGTCAATAATAATACACTCATTTGATAAATGATTTTAAATTCAATGTATCAAACTTGACTCAGCTGAAACTGAATTAGGATTACCTTGCAAATATTGTTTTAAGTTGCAATATTGTACCTGCGTAGTACTTTAATGATTTACGTGTATACATTATCATTTGTGTGTTTTAGGGGAACTTACAACCGGTTCCACAAAATATTAAAGTCACTTTAAATTTTCGAGGAATAAAAATCTTGCATTAGTAACCATAGTAACTAATAGAATTTCAAAGAAGATATTGTCTGCAAAAATAAAAGATGATTTTATTGAACCGGCAGTAAGAACTTTTTTCAAAAAATTGTTGATATGTTCTGATAATTGTTTACTTGTACATTTAGCATGACATATTGGTATACGTTGGTATATTACTATATAGTTTAATATTAAACTTTGGATCACATATATTATAAAGGATGACAAGGATTCTATTGACTTTCAGATTCCAGAAGAACTGTTCATGTGTTCATTTACAGATTAACAACAGATGCAGATGAAGCAGATTTTTCTTTTCAAAATTTTGTAGGAGCTAAACCAAATACTTTTCAAAACAAACTCTAACAAAATGGTTGTTTTGTGAAACTGGATTAATTAAAGCAGTAACAGATTGGAACTCAGGAACTCCCACTTGGAATATCATCAGCTGCTATTGAATATGTTTGTAGGGGAATGTTTATGAGACGAGGATTGTTGGTGTTTGTTAATGTTGGTGAAATGATTCATTATGTGATGTATCTTATTAGGACATGATGTTTTGTATTGTCTTTATCTCATGCACTATATGTGGTGTGTGTGCCTGGTACAGGTGTTCCTGCTGACAGTGACCACTGCGGGGATTGGCTGCCTGCCAGAAGGAGACAGTAGACGAAGGTTGAACAGGACACTAAGTGCAGCCTGTTTCTCCCTGCTCAGCTGTTCCATATCAGCTGTTGTTACCTACAAGGGAACTCCTCCAAAGGGGGGCATATGTGTTGCCAATCACACCTCCCCCATAGATGTCCTTGTCCTTATGTGTGACAATGGATATTCACTGGTCTGTGTCTTGTTTGTCTTGTCTTTTTATTGTATATTGTTTTGTCTTTTTTTTATCTTTTCTTTGCTTTTCCTCACTAAGTACCCAATTGTAGAGCTTTGTATTGGTTTTTAGTGCATTACCTTATTATTATTTTATGTTTTGTGTACTTTGTTGTATATATGTTTTATGTATGTGTATTTTTTTTTATTTGGTTACACTTGTATATTTATGTATATGGGTTATTTGATATATGTTAAAATTGTGTATGTCACAATGACTATTAGGATATTTAACAATATTATTTTCTAAGTGGGTATTTCTCTTTATTATAATACCTACGCTTGAAAAGCTTAAACACTTGTCCTCTGTTGGTGCGCTCCACTCCACAAACTAACTTGACAGTTTCAAAATTGTACAGATATGAATAGGAGCGTTGGGACAATTTATTACCGATTAATTATGGAAACAAAAAATGTTAGGTACCTACATAGAAAAAAGTGCTAATAACTGATGTAAAATCTTAATGTTTGACACCCCACATGCCCATATTTAAGTTTAAAAAAATTGCAGGTAGTACATGGAAAAAAGTGTTAAAAACCTCTGATTTGGGCCTTACTCAGCCCAACAAATTTTGGATCAATCAAGTTGGCTGCGAAAAGTACTGGGCGAAAGATCATAATACCACTAAGAAAAATTATGAAGAGAAATTTCTCTTCCATCAGAGGCGAAATTCTCGGAGTAATTTCTCGTTCTCGAGAAATTTCTTTGGAGAATTTTCTCTTCTCACATCACTAACTATGTTACACTAATCCCACAAGAATTATATACATTGAAATGATGTGTTTTTCTAAAAATAGTGAATTAAAGAGCAGATGTTTAAAATACATATGATTTGACTTGACTTGACTTGCGCCATACATTTGACAACCAAATTTTTTGTCAAATTTTCTTATTTTTAGTTTTTGCAGACATGTCATATCTTTTTGTTTATATCAACATACGCAAATGGAGTAACCAATGTACTAACTACGTATAATGAATATATAGGTCATCATGAAAAAGCTAGTTTTCGAATGATATCATCGCGTTTTTAGCTATTTCTTGTCCTTTTTTCGATAAACATGTATATTTTATTTTTTCTCGTAAATACTGATTTAAAACAAAAAGACATAGTTTTATTTATTTGAGTGTGAAACATAAATTGAGTAATTGACTTGAAAGATAAGTAAAAGAGAGTCATGATCATCAAAAGATTCTAGGATGTTTATGAAATATTTTTTTAATATTTGTAGGTAATTATTATTGTTCTGTATTTGTTTATAAGTATCGAATTTGGCCGAATCACTTGTTTTTAATAAATGTAAATTCATCACATATGATCAATTCTCTCAGAAGGGACTCTATAATTGGGATTAAGTTTGTGCTATTTCATTATTACTATATGTGATTCATATTGGTGGATGATTTTTGGATTACTTTAAATAAAGATTTATTTTAAGGGTAAGGTTTGTAAGTAATATAAGATAAATATTGATTGTCGTGTTCCATAGATCAGTGATGGAATTTCCTTGAAACAAGTTTTGGGCTACTCATATTTAAAAAGTAACATAAGTAGTTTTATAGTATTTCTCATTAGCACAGCCCATATTTATTTGTGGTTTTAGTTGACAATCGTAGTGTCTCAATACAGACTGTGTTGTTATGGAACCTCATAAACACGAAGCTTACTAACCTTATGTGCATCTTGGTAGTAGATTGTACAATACTAGTTGCATGAGCATGGACTATGTTACATTAATTGAGTATATGTACCTAAATTTTTTCACTAATTTGTATTTTTAATTGCTTACTAATTGAGGTGGTAATAGTATTTATTATTATTTTGTTTTGTATAAAGTTATCATTTTCTGTGATGAATAATTGTAATAAATGTTACTGTAGCTCCCTGACAAAACTATATAACTGCAAAATCCTAATGTTGTGTATTGAGTTTTAATTAAAATTAATGCAAAATCAATTCACTTACAAAATATTCATAATATAGATACCTCACCTCATATAATTGATATGTTTCTCACATCTGTTTTATGCTAGTAAGCCAGGTATAACCTCTTTAGTGCCTCATCATCAAACTGATCTGGTTGGTAATAAATAAGCCAGGATTACACTCAACTAGTGAAAATATTTAGCAGTTACATGGTTTTGTCACGAGAGTGATGTTTCACCTTGCATCTCTCTTGTAATTTTCCATTAGTTGTATTGAGTTCATTATAAGTACCTTCTGTAAAATGGGGAAATTTGTTAAGTATGGGGCTATTTGGAAAAAAATATTATTTTTTTTGTTATTCCTGCTACATAACCCTTAATTCTTTTTAGCTGTTATTTTTGCATAACCTGAATATTGCAGTGTGTTTTCATATCCATCATAATTTAATTGATTCAAAAAGTATGTTTTCAAAGAACATTATATCAAAATATATGACTGTTAGTTTAATATTTGAAATGTATAGAACTGATTTATCTAATAATTCAAGATACCCGTATAATATAGTAGGGGATTTCTATTTGGAAAGCAAAATGGGGTAATTTGGAAAATAAAAATATTGGTGGGTATTGGTTTCATGTTTGTTTTTTTTATTTTTATTTAAGTATTTTACCAAATGTACAAAAGAAATAAGGAAAAAATATTATTTGGGACATTTTATTTTCACTCTTGTCTGAAGTCCTGAAGGTAATCTATTCGTTATCGCAACCATTAGATTTTGCATATTATGGCACCATTGAAACATTATTGGAGGATATTACTTGCAGAATGCAAAAAAAATAGATGGGTAGAAACCATAGATTTTTATATATAATACCTAGATGGAGTACTCGTATGTATTGTCACTGTAATAAAGTGAGGCACCATTTTTCGGTACTTTTGACAGATCGGTTGGCGAAAAGAAGTGTGGTAAATCGCTTAAAACGTCGACAAGAACTTCAAAAAATGTCCAATTACGTTTTTATAAATGTAAAAATGATATATTTTTATAAAAATGTCAGAAATACTTCACAAAAAGTAGGAAACACCACACGCTTTCGCCAACCGTTCTGTCAAAAATTCATAGATTTTTTGCCTCACTTTTGTAAATGAGTCAGGGTTCTAGGTTTTGTATGGAATTCTGTGGTAGAAACAGATAAAATTGTCATAATCTGATTTTCCACATGTAATATCTCAGTTAATTGGAAAAAATCTGAATATTTCAGAAAAAAATAATATTTCTGTGAAAAATACTAAAAATATTCTGTGATTCTAGTTTCGACATATAACATCTTTGCAAATTTAAAAGTTTGACATTAAAATAGTTTGATGGTTAGTAAATATTTATTGTGTAGTAAATTATTTATTCCAAATAGCCCCGTATGTGTACTGATATAGGATTTAATATTGATATCTTATCTGGTGAACACTATCACCTAGTACACTATACATGTCTACCTGTAATGTACTATACTGCTGCACTATCACCACTTCTCACCTTCACTACTGTAGGCATGTAAACACCAGATAACCTATTACAAATATAGGTACCTGTATGCACAACTGTTCAATTTGAAAATTAATGCAGTATGTCCAAGTGGACAAGAACAACATTATGATAAGATACATTCAATTCAAATTCAATTCAAATATATTTATTCAGTAAAAAATATACACTTAAAACAATAATCAATCAATACAAAATAATAATAAAAACATATATTTTTCTTTTATTTGTTCCTTCAAAATTGAGCAGAGCTCGTGCTTTGAAGGATAAAGGGTAATTCTTAAATCTTAAATTCAGCAACAAAACATACACAACTAGGTATATAATATCCAACCTAAAGTTAATAACAATAGAGTTACATGTAAAAAAAACAAAACAAAAAATAAAAATCAATAAAACGAGAATACACTCAGTTATTTTCACCTATATACCTTTTTCAGATTATACCTAAAATTCGAAAGCTTATCTGCTGTTTTAAACTTATATTCTCCTTTCAAATTGTTATACAATCCAACCCCAAGATAAGTATAGTGGTGCTGTCCGGAAGTAGTTTTTTTTGCAGGAACTTTTATTCGTCTTCCTGACCTCGAACATTCACTAATACTATTTGTTGGATGAATCGCGCATACAAAATACTCCTTACACACCTGGCATACTGCTTTTCTTTTGTATATGCTTTCTATGGATGGAACAGCAAACTCTTCAAACAGTCTAACGGTTGAATAGTCCATAGGCTTCTTGAGAATTATTTTTATTATACTACGTTGACAAACTCCCAAGGAATATAGGCTGTTTTTATACGCACCTCCCCAAGCTATTATACCGTACTGTAAAACCGACTGTACTAAGGAGAAGTATACACTCTTCAATTGGGCTTTATTCATAATATCTCGAAGTCTATAAAAAATATAAAAAAGTTTTCTTATTCTATTGACAGTCATCTGCACATGATCCTTCCATTTCAAATTAGAATCTACGACCACGCCAAGATATTTAACCTTTTTCACATTCTTCAGTAAAACACATTTAAGATTTACACAATCCCCCGTTATGTTCTGACAAGAATTATGATGGATTCCTATTCTGAGATCATCTTTGGGCTTACCTCTGACATTGACAGAAAAGCTCACGTAGTTTGTCTTCTCTGTGTTTAGTGACAGAATATTTTTGTCAAACCAGCCTTTTAGTGTATTGATATCTTCGTTGACGATGACTTCCACTTCTTTCCATGTTTTACCATGAGTAATCAAAGCGGTATCATCGGCAAACGACAAAATCGTCGATCTAAGTGGAAGATCAAATATTTTATTAACATAAATTATAAACAGTATTGGTCCCAGCACTGTTCCTTGTGGGATTCCATATTCGGAGGTTAATGGTTCACTTAGAAACGTTTTAATTTTTACTCTTTGCTTTCTACAAAAAAGATAGCTTTGAAGCCATTTTTCCACCTTCCCACTGATTCCAATCTGTCTCAACCTATTTATCAATCTATCATAAATTATTATTATGAAATATGTATGTAGTATTATGTTTCAAAGATGTTTGTGGGTCACTGCTATTGGTCACTGCCGTATTCTTTTTAAAAATGCAAATGATATGTTGAACTAGCACTGTTTTAATTTAAAATTTGACCTTCGAGTATTTCTACGATAGAAGAATATGTCATCAGAAATGGTATAATGAGGGCTAAGTAACTCTTTATCAATTTGGTAAAAAATTGTTGTAGTGTAGTTTCTCTTGGACATACAGAATTATAATAGGTGCAACAGGCACTCATGCAGTTCTGGGTTAAATTCCCAGCTCTCATCATGCACAAAGAAATATTTTTATCAATATTATTACCTACTAGGTATCAAATATCAAGATTAAAGTTTTATAACTTTTATTACTCTCCTAATTGAATGATTATTATATAGGTATACAGGTAAATTTCCACTACAGTATTGTTGTAATGTTTGTTTGTTTAACACTGTGTAGATTGGTCAGAGGCACGGTGGGTTCCTAGGACTATTGCAAAGAGCTCTAGCGAGGGCGTCCCCCCACATTTGGTTTGAGAGGTCTGAAATTAAAGACAGATGGGCCGTCACTAGAAGGTGAACAAGTGTTTGATTCTCTTTACATTAAAAGTATCATTAAGGGGGAGATTGCAACTTTATCAGCTTTTTATTTTAATTTATTTCCAGAAATATAAAATTTAACAAAAATCTATTAACTAGACGTAACTTTATTTTAAATCTAAATACACATAATATTCTTAAAATAATTATAACAAATGAAATTCACTGCCTCACTTCTGAGGCAGTATGACATAAAACATTTAACATGTGCAATTGAGCATTCAGGACATCCAGCAATAATCCTGAATCACAGAGAGGATGGCCTGCTCTTTTAGTGGCTGCCTTGAAGGGATTAACTATGCAAACTTGTAAGTTGGTATTGTATTTCTAATGAATTCTGTCACACTGAATTACAGATTAAAAGATCACGTGGGCAACCCCAATAATCCACCCATCCTGATCTTCCCTGAGGGCACCTGCATCAACAACACCTCCGTAATGCAGTTCAAGAAGGGCAGCTTTGAAGTTGGTAGTGTCATCTATCCAGTAGCAATCAAGTAAGAGTTCCTTAGTAAATCTCAGGGACCATATTATGCAAAATCCTAACCCACAATCTCAAGAATTTTTAGATGTGTGTTTTTGAACATCTCATACCTCATATTTTATAGTGCAACATATGTATATATATTACGATAAGTATGGTTCAATCCCAAAATGTGTTCTGATGCTTAGGAATGGGGTTTGGCTGGCTTAAGCGCTTTATATTATGGCAAAGTTCACCAATTCCACCTAATATCTCTTATGCTTCACTCATATTAATCCTTTCAGATATATATTATATATATATATATATATATATATATATATATATATATATAATACATCTTCACGCTCAGTCGTAAAACCAATCTGGTGTACAAGTAATTGACTTTATATGCATTTTAGATACGATCCAAGATTTGGTGATGCCTTCTGGAACTCTAGCAGATATTCCATGATGCAATATCTGTACATGATGATGACTTCATGGGCCATAGTGTGTGACGTATGGTACCTGCCCCCCATGACCAAGTCACCCAATGAGACCTCGGTGGAGTTTGCCAATCGAGTGAAGGCTGTGATTGCCAGGCAAGGAGGTCTGGTGGACCTTGTGTGGTGAGTTTTTGTACAATCTCTTAAAAAAATAATGATACTTAGATCAATAAAAAAATAATTTAAAATCGTTTAAGCATGCCATTTGAGTGCCAGCAAATTCACGATTGTGCACCCAAAATTTGCATTTTTTAAAATTAAATTTCTGTGAATTTATGTAATTTTGTAATGTGTTTTCAAAGAAAGCTTTGAAATAAATTAATATTGATGTTTTCTTGCACGCCCTGCACCTTTTTTACAACATGCTCGAATCATCATTGATCTATGTAGTCGGATACCATATTTTTTACTATTAGGAAGCATCGCAATATGAATAAAGAAGTGCATTGTTATTTTTACAACATACCAGACATTTAAGGTTTTCTATTTTCACAAAATATTTTGATGAGGGGATTCTGAATAATTGCATTTTTAAGATTATATTATAAACCAATCGTAACAATATTTACAAAGGACAGATCAACACAACCCGTGTGAGCAGTCACAGTGAAATTCGTAGATTAGCATTTCTTGCAAATTTAAAAATCACCGTTTGGTTCTCAAATGGTTAATCGAAATAATTATATGCCCCTTGACATCTTCACATTGGGAAGATCTGTAGTAAGTTTTGAACATCAAACTGCAATTTATTGAATAATTTGAAATTGAAACTACACTTGTGAACCAAACTCTACAATTAGGCTTCAGACTATTTCAAATTGTTTCTATTAAACAACCAAACCATTCAATTTAATTTTATACTATACTAGCAGTCCACACCGGCTTCGCACGGGTAGATTTAAAAAAATAATTAAGTTTTAGTAAGGATCCCTATTTTTTTTTGAAAATATAATATAGCCTATGTCACCCGGGGATAGTGTAGCTTCCCAACAGTGAAAGAATTTTTCAAATTGGTTCAGTAGTTTCGGAGCCTATTCATTGCAAACAATCAAATCTTTCCTCTTTATAATATTAGTATAGATATCACTGTATCATGGTTTAAGTCTGAAATCTTCGATTAATTTTTCATATTTTTTATTTGTGTTTGAATACATTTTTTTTAATCTTCAAATTATTTGACCTCATTATGATATTATCAAATTTAAAAAAGTAGTTAATGTGGACAGTAGATAACAAAGAACTGATTTGTAATTTATAAATATTTTTATTCCAGGGATGGTCAACTGAAAAGAATGAAAGCGAAAACAGAATGGAAACAATTGCAACAGGAAGAGTTCAGTAAAAGGTTAAAGGGAGAGTAACTGATAGAGATTACCTTCCTACCTTCCTACCTACTTACCTATACATAATATTATAATATCTATATTGTACATAGATAGATACCCTAAACACCACTTGCATATTATAATTAATATCACATGTGAAATGTATTTTTATGACATCTCTAAAATAAAAATAATTATTTTAGCTAATTATTGTATCATAATAAAAATAATAATATTGCAGAGCAGTAAATAATTTGAACAATGATTTTTAAATTGTAATGAATAGTAAGTTAATAATAGATAATAATATGACAATATTTATTTAGCGCCATATTATAATAATATGTATCACTTCAAGGGCGCTTTACACCGATTCTTTTAAAAGATGCTTAAATAAAAATATGCATCATTTTTAGTGTGCAAGGAAGGTAAATTGTTTTGTATTATTAAATGTCTACATAATAATGTGTATGTGCTAAATGATAATCAGTTTGTCATTGGATTTATTTTACGGTTAAATTTATAAATATCCATTTTTGAAGAAGTGACCGGCAAAGTTTTTTGGCTAAATTGAATTGCTAATTTATTAATTTATAATGCGTCTGAAATCATTGTTTTAGAAGATTTTCCAGGCCATTGAAACCCCATTTTGATAGCTATGAAAATAATAAAATAGAAAATCATTATGTTTTTTAGCATTAAAACATGATTATTGATCATATAAATTAATTAATGAGTTCAGCCTGATATTTAGATCAGCCAGTTAAAAGTTTTGACCATGTTTAGAGCTCTATTAAAAAATGGCCTAAAACGGTAAAACACCAAATAGTCTATTTTGGAACTACGTAACGAACAAAGCATAAAGAAATCATTGTCTCTCTTTTTGCAAGAAGTAAACAAAGAGATAAATAATGTAAAATACTTGTAGTATATTTCCATACATTATCTGTAATATAACATGGTCATTTCTACACATACACATCAAAAAACCAAGTACAAAGGTAACTTAAAAATAATTTTAAAATTATAAAATTTCAAATTATTGTACTATCGTTTTTACTGTTTACTAATGGGGTGTTCACATTTGGTGAATATCGCCAGGCGAATTTCAAAATATATCGCCAGGCGAAAAAACAAAATTCACATGACATCCATTGATCGTCACACCTGTTCACACAGTCCACCAATATAGAAACGATCTGTCAGATGCGCTTTGATTTTGACACTGTTTTCAAAATGGCGTCGAGATGGAGATCGCGAAGTGTTTATTTTTAGTCGAAAATGTTATAAAAGGGGTTATAAGGCGTCTTTTAATTAACCGCCCTACCTGCAGGTAAATTTCCAAGAAGTGGGCAAAAAATAATCACCTTTTTTTCATCAATCCGTACTACGTCGTATACAGTAAGTAGGTAAGTACCTATAAGTCGTTAACAAGACCAAAAACGTGTTGTCAAGGGCAAACAGACTAATAAAGAAGTAGGTACGTAACAGGTAGATACAAGTTACTGCGCGAGTCCCGCTCGGGTTGTAGTTTTGTAAACGAATTATTTTTTGTATGAACGAGCGTGACTCGTTCTATCGCGCTACGGTGCGTTTTGTAGGCCCGAGGCACGCTCGTTCATGTAGGTAGGGCGGTTAAGGAAACAAACGCCACAAAGCAACAACAAAGATAACAGCTGTCACGAAGCGGGAAACATTAAAAAAATTATAGGTTATAAAGTCTTTACCATAGATACGAACGCCGCGCACATCTGCGCATGCGCGAATCGTTCAATCGGCCGAAAAGTTGGAAGGTGGTCAACTCGAGACGATATCGTTTCTACTGGTTTTTTATCGTTTCAGACTAGCTGTCATTTTGTTCACACGGTTCAAATGGCTGGCGATATTCGCCAAAGTGAGAACACCACATTATGAATAAATCACAATTCTTTGCAATAGGTTGTATCAGTGTAATGTGTTTGCAGCTTTATAATTTATTGCACCACATTAAGAACAAAATATGTGATAAAAAATGTTTATTATGATCACTTCAGTTCTCAAATAATTCATTGTGGCCTCACTTATTTTGTAGTGCCAAATGATAAAATACAGAAATACATTATACTCTTATATCCTACCATTATTACATGATGCATGTAATAAACACATAGCTCCTCCTCATTGTGCTATAAACATAAGTAATATGTCAATTGTAGAAACTTCATCAATGGATATATAATAAGTATATATTGTATCCACAACAAATATTATTCTACCCACTATGGATGTGTGTATATATATATATATATATGAAGGTGAAGGTTTTACTCCATTTCACTGCGTACAGTCGGGCAGAGACTTGGCTCATGCCTTTGCATACGGAACGAGGCTCGGCCCGTCACCGGAATATGCATATATATACACACATATATATGAAAGACTGTATGATCTAATTTTCATTCGAAATGCATGTGCAACATGCATTCCATTAATGAAAGATCATGTAATTTTACGCAGGAGATAATATGAGATGAATGTTTTACTCCATTTCACTCATATTATCTCCTGCGTAAAATTACATGATCTTTCATTAATGGAATGCATGTTGCACATGCATTTCGAATGAAAATTAGATCATACAGTCTTTCATAATATGCGATACTCCTCGCATACTGGATTAAACGTTGTGTCGGCCATTCTGCGAGATGGTCCTGATGATACACATGATCACAATGTTGAAACACAACACCTTTTCGACGAATCCAATCTGCATGTTTTGGTGACAAGCCGTGCCTCGTCCCGTATGCAAAGGCAAGAGCCAAGTCTCTGCCAGACTGTACGCAGTGAAATGGAGTAAAACATTCATCTCACACATATATATATATACATATATACACACATAATTATTAACATTTTCTATACAAATTTTCAAAATGTTCTAATGTCAACGTTATAAATTTTAATTATAATTTATATCAAATAATTTTTCCCCAATTTATCCCTATTCAATTAGTGAAGACGAAAATTCATCTGGAATTATAGGTATCCTTTTTTCAATTGGGTCAATTTCATCGGGAGCTTCTGGAATAATACCCCTATCTCCATGACAACCAAATGCCATGATTCTTCTCTGTCTGGACTTTCATTCTTTCTTAAATTAATTATACATTTTTTTTTATCCACACATATTGATAATCCTTGACAAGCTCTCAAAACTTTCTATACAAAATTTTGTTAGCAGGAGTCAAGTGATAATTGAGAAACATTCTGGTTCTGATTGGTAACTAAATTTTTTTTGCCAGGATCTCTTTCCTTCTTCGAATTGCTTCTTTGAAAATGAATCAGAATTTTGGTGACATTTTTTGTGCGCTCTATGATGCGACCCTATGGATTCTATTGTAATCAGCATTGCATAGAGATATATCTTACTTATTTGCAATTTTTTGAGCTTTCACCGACAGTTACAGGAACACCCACAATTTCAAGGTTGTTCATTTAAGATTTTTTTTTTCTCATTCTCTTTTGAGAAACAATTGACGGAACATTTTAATATTTCTATTTCTTATCAGTCCCAGTATCCAACTTGTTCACCCTCTAACTGAGATCAATGAGACCTGATTTTTCCCTAAGGTGTATTACTCATATTTTTTGATTGAGTCGACGTTGATTTTGTAAATAAAAGCATAGATTCTATTAAATAAAAATACTCATATTTTTATTTAATAGAATCTATGCCTTCAATTTCTGGAACTTCCTCAATATGGATTGCTCACAGTATAACTTTTCCTCGAATTCTTAAAATCTTTTGTTGAAAAAAGAGAATGTCGTCAATATTTCATTGTTTTGAAATACAATCCTATCATATTTATCTCTGCACGTGTCTATTTTAATTTTGATATTTTTCAATTCATTCAAGATAGATTGATTTTTTATATATTGATGTACATGTATTAAATATTTATGTACACTATACCATCACACCTAGGATAGCCAGCAGATCAGCTGCATGTAATAAACATGCAAGCTGTTCTCCCTGTGCCAACAAAAAATCAAGACATGTACACACTTATTTATAAATAACCTCTCCTTTTATATTTAGAGTCGAGAATACGTAATATATTTTATCTGTGTGCGAAAGGAATTAGGGAATGAGTAAACTCATTCGCAAATTGAGTTTAATGCATTAATCACTGAGACCAGTGGTTCCCAAAGCTGACTGGGCTCCGACCCATCTAAGAAAAATTTCCAATCTATTAAGCTGCCTTAGAGAAAAGAAGTCATAAATATTGGTAATACTCAGATTCTCTACACTTCTGTGATGTAGTGTTTTTCAATTCATGTGCTTTTTTCCTTTCGCACACAGATATCAGTGTATTACATATTGAACACTATACATAATGCCTATGTCATATTATATATTACAAAATAGTGTTAAAAATTATTTAAGATACATTGTCATATTAATCTTATTAACTTTGTATAAACGATGGGTTACCAGTATATCTTGTCAGTCGATTTTATTTCATTTACATGTTGAAAACTAATAAAACCATTTCGGACATCATCAACGTTTGCAGATTATATAAAAACTAAGTAAAAATCAAAATGAAATAATTAACATATAATCATGTAACCCAGTGATTTAGTCATTATTGTTCTTTTATTTTATAACATCGTATATTTTTACATTTTGCATGTTTATGATGATGAATATATTATTATATGCCTATGTAAAGGTTTCGACATGCAACGTCGTTTTCAAACCTATGTAGGTATGAAAAACAACATTGCATTCGAAATCCTAGGTCACTATAACAGTGTTACAAGTAAAACTCTAAATCATATTTTATTTTTCATTATTAGATATGGAATTAACAAAATAAATACAAATATAATACATCTACCTTACTATAATACTTATGTATGTAATGTTTTGGTACTGGATATACCATCTTTAGTGTCTAACAATAATAAAAACCAAATTATTTTTAAATTAAAAGTGTGAAAGGGATTTTTGAATAATAATTGTTATTTTAACGTACTATGTATTTCCAATAAATTGTTAGGTACTAAGTATAATTAGGTATGTATTGTTAACAATTTTCATTTTGTATTATAATAGAGAATATCAATATAAATTTGTAGAGGATAATTTTATGTAATTTAATGTATATTTTTGTGAATTAGCATAAGGTTTATAATAATAATATTTGATTTATGTTAATTTTAGTAATGCAATTGTATATTTAGTAATAATCACCTTTTCTTGTCGCAACTTGTTAAAAATATTTTATTCATTATTTTGAATATCCATGTATGGAAATAATATTTTATGAACTTCATTGTTTTTTAGTAATGTGCAGTAACTTTGTATGAAACTTTTGGTTTTAATGTTTAGTGTGTGATATTATTTGAATAGTGGTACATAATTAATATTTTATTTTAAATGTATAAACTCTAAACTTTATGCAGTTCCAAATGTACAGTTTCATTTTAAAACAATACACAAATCTAATGACAATTAATTAACAATATTATTCTTCATTGTTTACTTACATAAAATTATGGCAAATCAAAGTAATTTCATTGATTATATCAGCATTAACTTTGCAACTTTTCTTTTTAAATTGTTTAATAAAGTGAATTATAATTCTTTATAATGTTTAGTATTACTATTGTGTATGTTACTGTACAGTCAGCGAAACCGTTTGTGTGTATAAAGAAAATAGAAACTATTTTAGCACAATCACCCCCTGTATATAATTACAATGTGTATGTACGAGAGTTATTTTGTATGTTAATATTGAGTCATAATAAAAGTGAAATCTTAATTAAGATTTTGTGATTTACTTAACGTTTACATTGTCACTGAGCTGATATTGTTTTATTAATATTATTTATTATACGACTTATTGATATTTATTAATTTTATAGTAAGTCTATTTTATTTAAACTTTTTTTATGACAGAAAAAAAAGACTAAATATTATTAGTAATAGTAACTTGCATAATATTGTTGTTATTGTAGCTATTATACAATAGTTTGTTGTACTCTGTTTTATATTGAATTAAATGTCATTATAATAATGATCCGTGTAATGCAATAATTCCTCAAACAAATAACATGGGTACAAATATTAACATTATTACTTTTGTAACTTTATACTGAGTGGATATTTTAAAATTGTAACTAAATTTGTTAATTCAACCATTTGTGCCATCAATAGTAATAATCACAATAATAATAGTCATGTTTTCAAGTAAAACTCTACACTAAAACAGATGCTTATTGCCTGAGATCTGTTGGAACATAAATATTGAGACTAAGAATATGGAACAATAAGTTTTGTTTGTTACTTAAATTCTGTGTGTGGGTGTTTGTACACCTTAACTCCTATTTACACAGTGTTGTGTTGTATTGAAATAGTGAGTTGCTATAGTTTTGAGACACATTGGTATTTTTTTCAAAATCATAATTTAATAATATCATTTCAGTATTTATCTTAACATATTTTATTCTTTTGTTGTCTAATTATTGTTAGATTGGTATAGGTGGAAGTCATCCAAATTTGGGTGCATCGCCAATATATGAACAAAAAACTTTTACCAAGAAATATTCAGTGTGGCTCGTGAGAAGTTTCAGATACATAATTTTTTGTTGAAATTAATTGTTTTATCTTTGGATAAAAAATATTAATGTCTTTTTTTGCAAACTCTGCTAAAAATATTATATTTGACAAATGAGTGCATTTAAATAAAACTCTATGAATTAAACATAATTATAATAGTTTCAATGATATAGGTACTGAAAATATCAAAAGTTCTTTAGTTGCATATAAAATAAATATTTATGTTTGGATGTTACCATGTGATATAAAATATCTTCTACTCCTACCTTTCCTACTTAGTTTATAAAATATAAGAATCAATCAAACTCAAAAGAAGAAATGGATGAGTGGATATTATGTTGTGCAGTCAAGTTATGTGAAAAAAAAATAAAAATAAAAATTAACACATTCATATTCAGAGTCAAATATGTTGAAAACTCTGAACAGAAGTTGTGATGAACCAATGATTTAATGTGAGACATTATCCATATCCGTTACCATATAACATATCTTTTTAAAGACATAGTCACCATGAATATTGCGTGTCATTTTTATAAATATGACAATGCTTGCAGTGACTGTTCACACGAAAAGATATGGAATAAGACAGCTAGTAGTATTTTTTTTTTTAATTTAAAACATGAAATGGGTTGTTAAATTATAAAACTTACACTTGTGCATATTAATAGATTTTTAGTCCATAAATAATTTACATATTTAGAAATGTCACAGGAGAGTTTTTTTTACACCTCTGAAATATGAGATGTGTATGTGGAGATTGTGCATATAGATTTGTATTGTTAGCACAAGTCATTAGTGTTAGGTATATATACATATAATGGAATTAGTGTATGGGTTATAATATTATATGAGATAATAATAATATACAAGACATATATGTAAAGCATACATGATATCTGTATGTGTGAGTAAAAATAATCTAATAATAAATTATCATTATTTTTCTAAAAAAAATCTCTTTTCTGTCCTTAGAATTTGTTTATTGTCAGAAAGGTCTTTTTATTCGCATATACAGATATGTATCACTATTTCTCTTACCATTGTTGGGTCGGGGATGTGTGGAGACAAGGAGTGCTGGACTACTGTAGGTTGTATGTGATGAGAGGAATCAGAGTGCCTGCGTGGGGACTGTTTGTAAAGATTATTATTTTATCTTATCCATTCCCCATTTTTCAATAAAAATTGTTCAAAATGAATATACCACTATTTTATTAAACCTTATACACGTTTTTACATAATAAAATAATTTATTGCGCTGGATAGCAGTTACAAATTCTAGTTTCCCATAGGGTGCGTCCAGATAGTAGGATGCGAACGTCAATCAATCATCAATCTTCAACGATTCGGAGCATCCTCCGAAGAAATATTTGAATGAATGCCTTCGTAACCCGTATAAAGACGGGAAACAAACACATTCATTCGAATATTTCTTCGGAGAATGCTCCGAATCGTTGAAGATTGATTGACGTTCTCATCCTACTATCTGGACGCACCCATAGAGGAAGATCTCCCATTTCAATTTATTTAAAAAAAAAAAAACTTTTTACATACTTACATTTCATGTCCTGTCTTAATCTTTCCACTCCAAAATTTTAAATTAATATATTTATACATTGTCGGTGAGAACGGCGAAATTGGTGAATGTTGTCCATGGACGCCGAAAAGTGATCACATAAGCACATAATGAAAGGGGAGTTTGCCGGCACCTGGTTCGATCCCAGGTGCCGGCAAACTCCCCTTTCACGGCACAAGCTTTTAGCTTAGTGTGAAAGGTGTATAAGGTTGTATTTGGGTTTATAACAAAATCCCAGATATATCTTTACCAATTTGTATGCGTTGGGGCGCCTTTCTCAATTCTTCCGATTAGATTTTGCGCAATGTTACATATGTAAACATGGTTCTCCAAATAAAATATCTGATTGGTTTTTTCATCTGCACATTGTGCCTAAATCCGGGTAAGCAACAAATATTTGTAAATATTTTTAACATTAGTTGCTGACTGATCAAACTGGCAACCGATTAAGTATTGAACTAACTTGATACAGTGCCATTTCGACCCATATGAGATCAGAAATCCCAAAAAATGGTTGCTTCTACAGTTTCCATAAAATGTTTCTTGATTGGTGGACCTTACATTGCGACAAATAGAATGGCAGAATTGATAAATGTTGGCCATGAACACCGAAAGTGATCACTTATGCTAGCGTAGAGGGAATCCGTAGGCGTTGGACACTTTCTCACTTCTTCTGGTTAGATTTTGCACAATGTTACATTGTGTCAGCGTGGTTATCCGATCGAAATATCTGATTGTTGTCCCCGAATCTGGTCAAACATTTAAAAATTTGTAAATATTCTAAACATTGAAAAATTTAAACAACTTTATGGAAATCTGAAGTATAGGATTGGAGATAGGACGTACATAGATGTGTAAATTTCACTATAAAACTTGCTTTTTCTTTCTGTGTCAATATATTTGTGATTTTAATTTAACACCTGGAAATGTTATCATCCACACTCTGGTCAAAGAGCACTAGCCAAATATGTAAATCTAAAATTAATTTAATACAAGGAAGTGCGACAGCTGTGGTAGATTCGTAAACATCTGGATATTATTCCTGTTTTCACTCAATAAGTGATTAGCCAAAAAGAAATAAAACAAGCATACTAAATAAAAACTTTGTTGATAACACAAACTAAGTTATATTAAATCTAAAGATGTTGCTGCAGTGTGGATAATGTGAGACAAGTAGCCTTCCTCATAGAGCTAGCAGAATATACTTGATAAAATTTGCTACAACTATTGCTGGAGGATTCCTTGCTCTGCAGCCATATGTTTTATTTTATCCATAGCTGGTGAAGGTAATTTGTTTTCCAGTCTAGTTCTCCCTATCAAGTTATGTTTGGGGATCCATAATCCTTGTATTGTGGGATTATCTGTGTAGTTAGTCTTACGATAGCGGATGCCTGAAGCATCTTGCATTGTAGTTAGAATATTTATCCATGCATTTATTTCATTTACATCTTTATTGTCTACAGACATCCATTGCCGATCCCCATTTACTAGAAAAATAATATATATATTTTTATAACAATTTAAATTACTCCCTAGCCTTATGTGATGTATTTAGGAACAAATTTTAATGCACCAAAAATTATCATGCATTTAGGAAATTATATAACTTATTTTAAGAAATAATAATTATATTTTTTTTTTTTAGAAATTACTAACAATATTCTCCTACTAGTACAGGACCTCGGTGTCTCCTGGGTTTCAGGTATATAGCAACTCCCGGATTTTTTGTGGCATAGTGCATTAGATCATTCTCTATGAAATCTCTGCAATAATAATTTATATTATTTTCATACATTACTTGCGAATTTTTCACATTGGAAACCATAAAATGGAATATTGGTGTGGTACCTGACTCCCCTGCTTGAACCATTATTTTTACAAAATTTAATGACTATTCTTTGAAGCTGACACACATATCTCCCTACGCCATTCTGTAAAGGTGCACTTATAAATCCCGCTTTAAGGAAAAGGTGTGAATTGGACATATCAAAAGTAATTGAATCGGCGAACTCAATAATTTTCTGATATTTTCATGAAATTAAGGACATTGAGGTTAGAGCGTAACACAGATTATGACAGTCCGTCATCCATAAACATAAAGTATAATACCGGATATTTTTATTACCGAATATTGAAAGTTAGTCCAAACAATATACCCGTTATTGAATAACGGATATATTACCGGTACCAAATATCTTCTTCTGTAGGTGCCCTGTCAGATCCCTCGACGTTGGCGATCACTCTGGCATAGGTTTCCTGGTCCTGCGCTGTCTAGAACAACTCCTCTATACCTCTCATTTTAGTCCATCTCGTATATTGTGCAGCCATGATTTCTGCCAGCCTCCCGGCGTCCTTCTATTTTTCCTGTCATAATCAATCGCAAAATGTGGTACTTTTCTTTACGCATTACACCATGGTGCCGGCAAACTCCCCTTTCACGGCACAAGCTTTTAGCTTAGTGTAAAAGGTGTATAAGGATGTATTTGGGTTTATAACAAAACCCAGATACAGTATATCTTTAAAAATTTCATTCCAACTCTTCTTAGCACTTGTACAATTTATTATGGTAAACCTTTATATTATAAGGTCTCAATTTTCAACATTAAATAATTTTGCTTACTCTTAAACGTTCTTTCCCCGTCGTCGGGTTTTAAAATAGTATAGTAATTTGAAATGTTTCACTAATTTCTCAGTTCTTTTTCAAAAATATTTTCTAAAAATAATTTTATCTCAAAAGTAACGGGAACTTTTACCGGCCAACAGACAATATACATACTAGTGATGTAACGAATATTCGTATTCGCAAATATTCGCATATTTCAAAGTATTCGCATTCGTATTCGCAAAAAAATATGCAAATGTTTTGCGAACATTATCTTGGTAATAAAAGTATCGGATACTTAAACGGTACATTATAGAAAAAGGTACTGCAAGAAAATGTTCTTTAAGAAAACCGAGGAGTTTTGAAATATTTTAAATCCCTATACCATTTTGAAAATTCGGCGACGGGGGGTAGAAATTTAAATGTTTGAGCAATTGTAGAAATTTAAGCAAGTCAATATTCGCTATTCGCTATTCGCATTCGCGAATGTCGGCAACAAATATTCGCATTAGCGAATATCCAAAATCACACATTCGTTACATCACTACAATATACCGATTTTACAGGTAACGGGTGTTATTATTGTTAGTAACTAATTTTTACCGAATCTGTATACCGTTAATCATAAGTAACGGATAGATACCGTATTGACATCGCTACTTTGAAGTTTCCTAGTTTCGATCGGGTTGGGAGGTTACTCGAGTAAATACGAAATATATTAGTAAAATTATCTGAAAATGTCAGATTTACCCCACGGACCCCCAGTTCGTGTTTCACCATTCATCAGGGTAAATATTAATTGTATTCCATTTTCACATATATTAATTTATAGTTAACGATTCACATTATAATATTTTACATGTAGTTTAGGTTAGTTGTCAAAAAATTATGTAACTATTTTTGCATCTTAAATTTGCTATAAATTTATTTAGAATATTCTGATTGAATTTAGGTATATGTATATTTTTATTCACGTTGATTTGCCTAAACTTCACATTCTTGTGTGTGGGGGCATTCATCAAGTCCATGCCATTTGTCATTTCAGTTCGGTCGCTGGAGCTTCCTTACGGCTGGTATTTTATATGGAGCATTCCATCAGAACCGTCTCGCTAAAAGAGAAGTAGGCATTCGTGAAGAGGAAGCAAAACAAAAGGTCATTAGGGATGCAAAATTAGCAGAAGAAAAGAAGATCAGAGCAGCGGAAGAAATAAGAATGTTGGAGGAGTTGTCTACTGGCAAGAAGTAAACACATTATATAGATCCAGTAAACTGTCTTCAATATATTTACCATATTCTATGCCAGCATCTTACTGATTACCTTAACACAAACTAATATAATTTAATTGTCATGTGGCCCACATACATACATAATATATGCATAGAATATGTTCTGTTCTCAATATTTGTTTCTTTCGTCACATAGCAAAAACATAAATATATAGTTTGTAAGGGGGAGGCATGTGTTTTCATCAAATCCACTAAATATATTATTTTCTTAGTAGTTATAGGTAGATAATTTAATTCAATCAGGACTTGGCAGGATTAAAAATCCACAGATTAGAACTAGAAGGCTCTTACATATGAGGCACTCGAAGCAAAAGTGGACTAATTTACAATATAGCCAATATTGAGTTAACTACGGAAATGTATATATGTCGCAGTCGTTTTGAAGAATCCGTCCGTTTACAAACGGCGTCGTCATTTTGTAAACGGCAGGCATATTATAAAATGACGAAAGTGCATTCAGTCATATTACAAAACGACTAGTCAAATTGTAAAATTTTAGTTCTTTCTCGACGTCTCATGGTGTTGCGTATCAAAACATACATATTATATTATATGGGATCGCGTCAGAGATAGTCGTGAAATAATGATTCTATTTTGTATCATCTATTTTTCTCCGTGCCGTAAAAATTATATTATAACACAACTTATTGTCATACCGATAATACATAACTCGTATTATAAAATAATATAATAAGTTATTTATAATTCATTAATATTTGAGTTATTTTGAAGAGATCGCACCTTGCGATAAACTCGCCTTCTTTATATTTATTGTATTTAAGAATGCATTTCTCTATAAAAATGTTTGTATTGTAATGAATGTACAGAAAAAAAAATTATAAATAAATAATTCAATAATAGTAAAAACGATTTAAGGCTATAAGACAATATTTTTTATTTATTTTATTTTATTACAACATACGGCGTGAGCCTTTTACATGTAGAAAATATGACACATAAAAAGTACATTCAAACAAGACAAAGAGTAACTATGAAAAAAAGAACAATGCATTATTAAAAAACAATATAACACAAAGAATAACAATACACTATTCTTCTGTTTTTCAAATAGCTAGAAGAGCATATTTTTTTTAATAATAGGTTTACATTTTTATAATGGATGAACTTTTTTTTGTTGAATGCTAAATTGTGTAACCACAAAAAAGTTTTTTTTTGTAAACTATAGTAAATAAATTCATCCCTTCTTCTGCATTAACAATTACACATTTGTTTTAGGATAGGTCTTTGTTTTTATTTTATAATAGACAATGCTATTTATCTCAATGATATTTGGAATATTTTTTTTTTATTTTTACAATACATAAAGCTTTGTATTCGCAAAGAAAGTAATGGGTACATAATATTTTTATATGAACTGTTAAAAACAATGAATCAATCTGTTTAAAACTATTCTATTGTTTCTTTTTTCATTTACATATTTAGTGCTATCTATTAAGTTAGCTTATGTCAATAATGGGGTGTTCACATTTGGCGAATATCGCCAGCCGAATTTCAAAATATAACGCCAGGCGAAAAAACAAAATTCGCCGTACGCCCATTGATCGTCACACCTGTTCACACAAGTCCACCGATATAGAAACGATCTGTCAGATGCGCTTTGATTTTGACACTGTTTTCAAAATGGCGTCGAGATGGAGATCGCGAAGTGTTTATTTTTAGTCGAAAATGTTATAATAGAGGTTATAAGGCGCCTTTTAATTAAGGAAACAAACGCCGCAAACCAACAAAAAAGATAACAGCTGTCACGAAGCGGGAAACATTATAAAATTTATAGGTTATAAAGCTTTTACCATAGACACAAACGCCGCGCATATCTGCGCATGTGCAAATCGTTCGATCGCCCGAGAAAGTTGGAAGGTGGTCAACTCGAGACGATATCGTTTCTACTGGTTTTTATCGTTTCAGACTAGCTGTCATTTTGTTCACACAGTTCAAATGGCTGGCGATATTTTGGTGCCCTAGCGATATTCGCCAAAGTGAGAACACCACATCAATTTGACTGCGTTTTTTTTGTGTCTGTAACCGCATTGTATTTCATTCAATTTAATATTTAAATGTGCTCCTTAAAACTTTAAAACCAATCACACAGTATAAGCAAGCGTAGAATATAACTCATTAATAATAAAAGGTACCTAATGAAAGAAAAGAATACCTATGATGCAATTACACAAAAAAACTAGCTACCTAAATTACGCAATATTGGAAGATCGATCGGATCGCTTGGGTTAGTTGGAAGAGATCGCGCCTTTGCGATAAACTCGCCCTCTGTATATTGATAGTAGTAATAGTTTAGACAACCCTTCAATGTATTTTTATGAAAGTTTCTACTTTACGAAATATTTAGGTATAATTATTTGTATCCAATAACAGTGATTGTTATAATGTAACAACAAGCTAGATAGTTAATTTATGGTTTCAATTAAATATAAAATTAAATCAACCTTTTTGACAATGATTTTTTTTAAATTTATACAACAATATTCCGTAGAGCATCCAGCAATGCATTTTTCTCTTACTCTATTCAGTAAGTTTTCAGTGTCCTAGGAGTAAAGGCAGATTATACAGAATATAACAACATTTTACACCTTAAATTCAACGATGACGTTTGCCGCCCATTTTTGTTATTTATTCTTTACAGTGCATTGATTACAAGCAATTTCACATAATAATAGAATTATTTCAAACACAATCTTACAATCAAAATACAGAGATCAACACATCCTGAATGTCTTCATTTTTTGTTGGTACGAAAAGGACGGCTTGCATGTTTATTACATGCCGCTGGTCTGCTGGCTACCCTACTTGTGAAATATGCCTTGATGGTATATTACTTTTAATTTCCCAGAAATATTACTAATGAATTGACATATTACACAATTTTTTTCTGATTATTAACCAGCATTTACATTAACATGTTTTAATTATTATAATGTCTCATATAACTTGCATACCTACATTATGTTTTAATAAGGAGTGGTTACTAAATGGACTATCTCCCGCGCAATCTTTTACACGAATGCGTGTAAGTTTTAGTTTTGATTCGCAACGCCATGAAACGGTGAGAAATGGAACTGAAATTCTTCAATTCGATTAGTCAGATTGTAAAACGCCTAGACGTATTGTAATTTGCCTGACTAATATACTTTCGTCATTTTGTAATATGCCTGCCGTTTACAAACGGCGTCGTCCGTTTACAAACGGACGGATTCTTCAAAACGACTGCGACATATATATCATGTGTTTCTTTGATTCAAAAGTAAACCTAACCTGGGAGCTAACACTGTAAGCTCAAGTTTACTCCACTTTTGAATTGAAGAATAACAAGTTTTACATAAATTTCCATAGTTACTCAGTATCGGCCAAAATGTGGATTAGTCCTCTTTTAGTTTGAATGCCTCAATTATATTTCAATAGGCGACCAAAAAATTAAATAGTCTACTAATAATGAACTGACTCTAATAAAACTATTATTTGTACAACAGAAAATTGTCAACCAATATTGAGTGACAAAAAATTCATAACCGAGCTGCAAAAAATGGGTGACAGTTATGATAGGTGTGCAGCTGAAAATACTTAACCAGTTATGAAAAATACTAAGTGACTACATATCTATACTGAGCGATCGCCAGAAAATACCAAAGGATTTTTTTTGTCTTAAACTTTCCCATTTGTTTTAAGTTGTGTTTAATTATGTGCTGCTTTTTATATTTATAAACATAAATACATCTTCACATTAATCTACTGTACGCTTGTATCGCGAAGATGGAATAAGTCGTCAGCAGGGCTCGAACTCATAATCTGATTGAAGATGCTATTCAGCTGCTTTGTTTTCATAATATTTTATAGTTTTCTAAACACATCTTAAATAAAATGCAGTGTGTTTTAAATATATTATCTGCTTTTCCATTTATTAAACTTCTGACGATTTGTTAACACATTCATTGCTGAGAACGCGCCAGGCGCGTACAAGGAAATCTCGCTAAGTGCTGAGTACGCGCCTCGCGCGGACATTAAAAAAAAGCATTTTATTATGAAAAAAATTGTCAGCTTTATATCTACGCACAAAATAATTACCTCAGCATATAGGCTGTGTCAAGTATTCCTTTGCTAACCATCGAGTGTGGGCAGTACAGGTCATAGTTCGTGGTCGTATAATATAAAGGTGCATACACACGGCGGTACTCGTAGAATAGTAGTAATTTTTGCTGCACGTCCGTATTTACTTCCGTGAATTTACGAAAGTGAATTTTTGTGTGACATTTATTTCGATATAAATTTATTTTATTTTGATTTTAGTGTGCGATTTTTTATTTGACTCTTATGTAGTGAAGTGTTGTTCATCCATATCGATCTATTCCCTAACGCCATATCCCAAATGGGGTAGGCAGAGAGAACGGACCGCCATATAGATCTGTCCTTATGTACTTCTTTCGATTCTTCTACAGTCATACAATTTCTCATGCACGCACGTCGGTTTCTCTTACTCAAAACACGGCCATCCTTGAAAATTTATCTACATGATCAAGCCATTAGGTTCTCGGACGCCCGCGCTTCCTCACACCCCTCCTTTCAGATAAGTATATCTACTTTGTCATTCTTTCCTCTTCCATTCGTTCTACATAAGCAAACCAAACCACACCACATTAATCCATACCACACACAAATTCAATTTTCTACGTCGTTATTTATTATATTTTTTAGATTTTTCCGTGAATTTATAAAAAAAAAATTGTGAACTCTTATTTATATAATGGTTGTTTATCCATATTCCATACCATGTATAAATTTAATTTTGTACTTTCGTGACTTTATCCAAAAAATGGTTTGGTCTCCTTGTCCGAAAAGAGCCAGAATAGAAAACATGAGTTTACGAGTGACAACAGCGACCATGAGATGTACGGAATCTGAATCCGAATACAATGTTATGATAAAATGAATGTTATTATACTATAACTATGATACTTCTCAGTGTCATAGAAGGATTTTGGATGTCAAATGGTATGAATATGGCACAAATGATGCTGTGCCCCGGCGCATCCGGCAGAGATCTGTAATATCCGTGATATAGGAGACGATGGTCCTGGCTGGGACATGTTCTGAGAATGGCCAATGATAGTTGGCCAAATATAGCACTGTTTGTCCGTCCGCAAGGGTTCCGTTGGCCCGGGCGTTCCTCTTTCACAATACACCATTCCTATGACAATGACATCAGAGCGCATGGAATATCGTAGAAAGAGGTGACGCAATTAGCGCAGAGACGCTGTGAATGGAGAAGGCTGGTTTCTACCATGTGCTCCCGAGAGGAGCGTTGAGGGCGATGAATGAATGAAATGCCATCTTCATTTAGGGATAACATATCTACAACTTCGCCGTCATTGTCTCCTGCATCTGTCTCTATCGCAGGTAGCGAATGTAGACAATGGTCAGATTCTCCGAAATCTTCAAATACTCTACCATTCACAGGAAATCCAGGTAATAAAATCAATATAGAAACAAAAGTACCTATTGATTATTTCAATGTTATTGCCAATGAGGAGTTTTATGACTTATTTGTAAAAGAAACAAATACTTACGCTGTTGTAGTATGTATCAGAGGGAGAAAAAATACGAATTACTTACTCGATGGAGAGACATGACAATTGAAGAATTTAAAATCTTTTTAGGTATATTGTTCCATATAGGTAAAATAATAACCAACAGGATTACTGATTACGGGAAGAAGTATAAGCTTTTTTTATTTGGCGGCTCTTTCACAGTATATTATGTAATTTTTCATTTTTTTAGATTTCTTCGTCATATGTATATAAAAAAAACAACACTATCGAGTAGATGTGAAAAAGATTTTATATTTTTGCTATTCTGTTCCTTCACAGCATATTAATGGGGTAGCCAGCGGACTAACTGCGTGTAATGAACATGCAGATTGTTCCCTCCACGCCAGTAAAAATAAGCCATTCAGGACGGGCGGCATGCCTAATCGCTGAATTGTAGATTTCAATTATGATATATGCGAGATTTGCTAACACCTGACCCCCTAGACAAACACGCACTTGGCGACCGACTAGAATTTTCGACAGCAAGCGCAACAATAGCGCATAATTTCACGGTACATGTAGATAGATTTTCGAAAAGTTTACCAGTAGTCGATTGCTAAGTACGGTTTGTCTACGGCCCCTTACCCTTATTTGTTCCGAAAATACGTTTGATTTTTTTTATTGGAAAATAAATAAACCTTTGCGATAAACTCGCTCTCTATAAATTGATTCCATTTGATGTTTTTTTATTTATGTGTAATGGGAGATATTTATCGTCAATGTAAGTAAAAAATAAGTAAATAAATATATGATAGTTCAAGTTGTGCGGATGCGGATATTCTATATCAGCAAAATTATGATTGGTGTGAATGTGCCTTTACGGCAGTTTGTGGTGCGAAGGCGCCTTTACTACGGCTCGCATACAAAATACACATGTTATTTATTTCGCGGTCAACAGATACTGGAACATTGTGAGTGATTTTTATACATACGCGCGGGCAGATAAACCTTATGACAACAATTTCCAATAGTTTTTTAGAGAAAAAAATCATTATTTTCCGTTTTATTTTAGATATAAACAAGGCATTATTTTCAGCATATCACCAGATTTCTTTAAAATACTTCGCAATGAATGTGTTAATATGTTGTCACCTAAATAGTTATATGGTCCCATAAACTGTTTAGTCGTCCAGTCAGTAATTCTGTATGCTCATTTCCATATTTTTTGCAATCTATAATTTAAATTTTCTATTACTTGTCGAAAATCTCGACAATGTTTTGTCTTTTTATTTATATTTTCTCTAAAACTAAGACACACCTAATGTATCTAGGAATTTAATGTTTTTGACACAAAATTAATATCTATATAATAATGGGAGTAAATTAAAAACACAAAAAAAACATTATGATTTAAGTTCATATATTTACAAATTAATCAATTTGACTTGCAATAAGTCAACACAAACATTTACACATAAATAGGATTCAGACATCTCAATTGGAGAAACATGTTTACACAATGTAACATTGTGCAAAATCAATTGAGGATATCTGATTGGTTTTGTCATCTGCGCGCTGTGCCTAAATCCACTTAAACGATAAAAACAATGTAATGATTGTATATTACTTGGAATAACTTTGTGAAAGTTCATTTTAATAGGATTAAAATAGATTTAAAATAAAACGCTGTATTGAGTTCTTAATTAAAATTAAAACTCACTGATGATGGGTGTCTACCCGAAAGGCCTCTGAGTCAAATATTGTTCATAGTGAAAGTAATACAGCGTTTTATTTTAAATATATTTTAATCCTATTAAAAACAATGTAAATATTCTAAACAATAATAAATACAATTTACTGCCTCACTAGACTTAATAGTTTGTTTTGAGAAAGTTCCGAGTTGGTTTCGAGGCAGTAAATATCTAATGCTTCTGTGGATCGCATTATCTAATGTTTTTAGATTGGCGGACCTTACATTGTGACGGTGAGAATGGTGGAATTGGTAAATATTATCCATGGAGATTGAAAGTGAACATTAAAGCCAGCCTAGAGCCAATTTGTAAGCTTTGGGATGCTTTACTCACTTCTTTCAGTCAGATTTTGCACAATGTTACATTATGTAAACATGGTTCTCCAATTGAGATGTCTGAATGGTTTTGTCATCTGTGCATTGTGCCCAAATCCAGTTAAATAATAAAAAAATTATAAATATTCTAAACATAAATAAAGTGTGTATTAAACAATTCATTTTCTATCACTTAGCTCTTATACGTTGATTATGAATAGAAAGTTGAAATATTCAAAGAATTTATCACATAGCAGCATATTAATTCAACAAGTACAAAATATAGCCGAAATTCAATGTGGAATTTATGTCTTTTATGACTTGAGCCTACCACAATCTATGTCTTGACACGAGTAAACTTTGTGATGCATAATAATTTATGCAAAACAATAATATATTAACTATTACAAGGGTACACAAAACATAATGTACACATATGAAGGTAGGTACCTATATAATTATAATCACTATGTCACACAATACACAAATACTATCCTGATCCTCCACCTTTTAAAATAGTTATTGTAGACCGCACCTGATCCAAGGGTTTTCTGAAATGAAAGCAACATTAAAAATTAACATCAAACTATATTATTATGATCTGCTTGTAAGTTTACTGTTACGGATAATTTGTTTATATTCCTCTGGATACAAAAGATGAAGCTGTAAAATATTTACATATGTATTGGATTGTCTGTTAACTGCGACTGGACCTCTTGGCACACAGAGATGAACTGCTGGATGGGGGGATGCTCCTCAGCCTTGAGCCACGCCTTGGGAAGACAACTGGCCATAGACCAACATAACTCCGCTCCATATACTGAATCAAACAACAAAACAAAATTAAATCACTCGTATTTAACAACTCTCAAATTTATTTTATGCTGTAAATATTTTTTTCACTGATTCATAATGACCTAAAAAAACCCTCTTTGACAATTCACTGTCTTTACAAAAATTATACTAGGACTGTAGGAATAAGGAAACACAATATCAGGACTGTCAGTAGAAATGTCATGGAAAAGGTAACTCAATTGAAACACAATTGCTCTGAATGAAGATTTGTTTCAATCATATGTTTTGTTGTTTGTTTATACTAGGACTGTAGGAATAAGGAAACACAATATCAGGACTGTCAGTAGAAATGTCATGGAAAAGGTAACTCAATTGAAACACAATTGCTCTGAATGAAGATTTATTTCAATCATATGTTTTGTTGTTTGTTTATACTAGGACTGTAGGAATAAGGAAACACAATATCGGGACTGTCAGTAGAAATGTCATGGAAAAGGTAACTCAATTGAAACACAATTGCTCTGAATGAAGATTTGTTTCAATCATATGTTTTGTTGTTTGTTTTGTAACTTCTATATTATGTAAAATTGTTCACTTCATACTTGCAATATTTTGTAATCAAAGGCAATTATACCGTAAAATAAATATGCTTTCAATAGGGATGTTTCTAAGTGATGAAATAAGGAAATTAGTTTACTAGTTTTACTGTTAACTAGTTCTGTCTTTTGTTTTTTAATACCAAATAAGTAAAATGTAGTATTTACCAGAGGGACAGCACCTCACACCAGGCAGGAGGTACCTCTGCAATAAGGCTGTGAGTGCGAGAGGTTCAAGAGCTGAGTCAGCAACAGTACCGTGTAATGCGGCTAAATTACTCAACAACTTCACTCCCATAGCTGCCTGACGACGCAGGAATGAAGGGGCACCACTCTTGCCTGTACCAGATATATCAACAACACTGCAACATAGATAATACACACCAATGCTTTTATTTATTATTATATGAATTATGGAATATTCCAACTTTTTCGTGGAGCACCCGGCAAAGAATTGGTCTCCTACTCTTTTCTGTTAGTTTTAAGTGTCCTGTAAAAGGCAGATGTTTGAAAAAATAGAGATTTTGCATCTTAAATTCAGAAATGAGATTTGGCACCCATCTCAAAAATCTTAATTTTTTTGTTGGCACAGAGAAGACAGCTTGCATTTTATTACATGCAGCTAGTCTGCTGGCTATCCCACCTTGTGAAATATGTCGTGATGGTACAGTACAGTACAGAACAATTTGTTATACAAGATGAATATGGTTCAATATAATCTGATCCGCTTTTCTAATAGACTTTCTTTCCTCTTTTAGACAAATATTTATTTTTTGTCACTTTTTCTTCATTCACGCTTTCTGTTCCTTAGCTTTATTATCCTTTAAAAACACAAGCCACATCTATTTAAAGTATGCTTATTATTTCCTTGAGTTTTTTATTGTAACTAAATAACTCAACGTGAGTTGTGTTTGCATTAACCAAAATGATGGAATATTACCTCTTAGGTAGTATAGGTATGAAGACATCATGCTGGAGAGCCACCTGTGCTCTCTTGATAACAGCATCAGCCAGAGCACTCATATGCTTGGAGTTAGAACCCGGTCCAGGTAATGTTGCAGCTCTTCGAAGCAAGGCTGATAGCCTTCTTGTCTGAGTACTCGACACGGGATCCCAACTGCCTTCAACAAGATCTGTAAAGCAAGAAAATAACGTATAAATAATTTAGTTGAATCTTATTTTAATCCCTTATTATTAGTATTTTTTAATCCCATTCAAGTAATTATATTATGTACTAAATTACTTGACTGTGATCTAAAAAGTTAATAAATATAAAAAGTAGTAGAAATATCACTTTTATATGAAGATGGTCTATCAGTGCCATTGGCAAGAAATATTTGAAATATTCCAGAGTCCATAGAAATGTGACATATTCTACTTCTTTTACATTCCAACAATTTCTCATACACACCCACCGATTTCTTTTAGCCAACACGCGCCCGCTCTAGAGAATTTGATCCACATGATCAAGCCACATAGTTCTTACACATCCGCCCTTTCTCACACCCCCTCTTTCAGATAAGTTCATCGTCGATACATCCAAACCATCACAACTTATTTACACACATTCTATCCGAAACATTCCTCACAAATCTGCTCATTCTCCAAATATCCTCATTTCTCTCAGCGATCGCATCTCCACAGCATTTGTTCCACTTTCATCCTTTACATTCCAATACAGTAATCGAAGAATAGATTAAGACATGGCAAAACCTTGCTTAACTCCCATAGTGGGGATAAACCACACTGAGAGGGTGTTGTTCATCTTCATACAAGCAAGACTCCACACACAGAGTGAAGATATAAACTTGTGTTATATCTACAATAACAATGAGAGAAGATGTAGGAAATCTTCAATTACCTGTTAGTTTTGGAATAATAACTTTGAATACAACATTAGGTATCATGGTAATATCTGGATCCTCAGCCAAACTATCCTCTGTCTCAGGTAAACCTGTGAGGCCGTACAGCATCAGACCTCTGCAAGCATTACCAAATATTATGTTATATTCATTTAAATTTTAACAAGGATAAAAACACTAAACAATGTGAGGAAGCGAGAGAATTTTATAAGGAAAGATTTATATGGCGTTCTGTTCTCTCTGCTTAGCCTAATGAGAGGGAAAGATATTTTTAAAATTACACTATATTTGGACAGAAGGAAAGAAAAGTTTTACAAGTTATTAAATCGTTGGCTACTGCAATTACGTGAGATCCCATGTAGTACAAGTATATACAATATTTTGGCGGCACGAAAAGAGTAAAAGGAATTTGAGTAGGAATATAAGTAGATTAAATAAGAAATATGCGACTTGGTCTTAACTTCAAATACATTTTTCGGAGTAAACTTTCTTTTTTATGGGGTTCCAAAGTAATAAGAAAGAAATCAACTGAAGCATAGAAATTGATTTATTTTATTTATTTATTTATTTTATTCTTCACTGTACATTGGTTACAATATTACATAATAAAATAGTGTCATAAAAATAACAGTTATACAATTCAATGTACAGAGGGTGAGTTTATCGCTAAAATGTGATGTCTTCCAACTAACCCGTTTTTAAGTAGATTTCATTTGAATGTAAGATTTAATCATTCACAATTTGAACTTGGTGATTTACTACTTTCCGTTATCACCTTTTGCATCTAAATCTACCAAATCAACATTTAAAATGAATAAGTGTGAAAAATTTAATTACTACCTGTACCACTGCATCTTCTCCCAGTCGAGAGCATCTTCATCCATAATGGGATTCCACAATAACAACTGCAAAAGATAAACACCAGTCTTATTAATAAACGTAGATTAAATTTCTGGAAGGAGATGAACCACCGATCAGACAAAAAACGTATTGATAAACGTTGATCAGCTTGAACCTAGTGTAAAAGTGGTTGATCCGCCTCTCGAGGTGGTTTAAATAAGGTGGTTCAAATCGGCGTCATCTGCCCGCCATGTTGGATTTTACGTCAGATGTTTGCTATGCGGGTTTACATGTACGTTTTGCAGTAATTTTACAATTTATCGGAGTTGGTTTGGGTTAAAAATACGCTTAAGTAGTATCCGAATGTGAATTTAATTCAATCAGTTGTTTTTCTTGTGATAATAGACACTTTCGTGTGACAGAACACCAGTTTCGTAATTTGTTTTTTGATAGACGCATTTAATTGTTTCGTGACAGAGATACTTTTTTCCATGTTGTATGAAAGTTATATTGATTGATTCTGAATTGAAAATTATTCCTGTACATTCATTTGAATGTAAAAGGGAAAGCAGAAAATAAGATTTTACTGATGGTTAGTAATACATATTGTGCGCAGTGTTATGTTATATATCACTGATTGTGTGTCAGATTATGATTTATTTGATAAATTAATAAAATGTCATTCCATTATTACATTTGCTTTTCAATTATACAAACCTTCCTCATCATATTTTATATTTCAGTGTGTTTGGGTACAAAATGTCAGATGAAAAAACCAATACAGTGGAACTTCTCATAACGAGTACCTCTCATTACAAGTAATTCGCATAACGAGCAAAAAAAAAAAGTGAAAAAGTTGCTCCCATAATGAGCTACATAAAGGGTAGGTAAGTCCCTTCTTCATGACATTCACTTGTGACCTTGTGAACCGGGACTTCCGCCCGAGTACATCAGTCTGTGTTAGCGCCGCTAGCGCCATGGTTTCGCATGTGATCACACATTCTTCCAAAATTTGTATTGATATTGTTAGAATTTTTTTTTGTGCAAAGTATTATAATCCGTTCAAAATTGTCCCCGCAGAAAAAAAAAACACAAGACAGCCAGAAGAGAATAAAAATAACTGTTGAAATGAAACGTAAAATTATTGAAACGTGAGAACAAGGTGTGAGCGTGGCATATCTAGCGCGCACATACTATCGGTCAACATCAACGATCTGCACTGTTCTCAAGAACAAAGATAAAGTTAAGAAGATGGATGCTTCGAAGGGAGGGGTTACGTTTACGGTTAGTTTTCAAGTTAAAAATGGATAATTATTTGTCATAAATTCATATTTTTATTTAGGTACGTTTTTTTCCTAATCTAAATTGTATTTTAAGTTGTAACACTCTTTTATAAGTAATTTTATTTGAATAAACTTTAATAAAAAAGTTCTCCGAGAATACTTATTCTTTCGGCATGGAACGCATTATTGTATTTTACATTGATTTCTATAGAAAAAAATGTTTCGAATAACGATTAAGAGTCTGGAACGAATTAAACTCGTTATGAGAGGTTCCACTGTAAGATAATTTTGACAGCCGCTTGTTTGTTTTGAATTTGTCTGTTTACCAGCGTCGTGTAACATGGCAACCAACATAATAGAGCGAATTTTCGAGTTGCCATATGAAATCCTTTATATAAAGTACAGATGTCTATGGTACGGATTAAATATTTTTATTAATAAAGAAAATTTGATCGGTGTTTCAAACGCTTATAGGCGGATCACGAAATCAGTGGTTCAACCATGGTTTGGCGGATTTTTATTAATAAGACTGTATGTTCTGACATCAATATTATTTTACTCTTTTCTTTTTAAAAATATAATTACATTTTATATTTGCATCTAAATATTTTTATGAGTTTATGTTTAGTTTTTATCCAAACGATAGTTATTTACAATTTTTTTTATCATGATTTTGTGTCATAGTGTACATGATATGAGATTCATTGTCTTAAAAAAAGAATGTGTACAGTTGTAATAATAATAAAAATCTTTATTGCACAAAAAATTAACATAAGAAAATAAACATGGCAATATTTAAACTAGACAAATAAATTTTGTGCAATGGGCGAATTTATCGCAGAAGCGAGATATCTTCCAACTAACCCATGAATAATATAACACAATTTATTATTAAAAATTTTTTTTCTTATACCTTTAATCTTAAAAATGGTCCTATCAATTTAGGCAAGCACATCCCAGCGTAAGCCTCTACATATGCAGGCATATCCAATTTCCGCCATTCTTCCATTTTTGATAAGACTCCTGCTAAAGTTGAGAACTCCTCCAAGGCATCACTAAACAGGAGGCCTGCGTCTGATATTATTTGATCTGTAAACCATAACAACAAAAACATTTGACTACAACACAAAATATGGAAACAAACCAACCTTTTGGCCAGTAGCAGTCCTAGCTTTTGTGGGGCCCTGGGTGAATCAAATTATGAGGGGCCCCAGACAAATCAATTATGGTACAAGAATTTAAGAAAAATCACAATCTTTTCATTTTTGTACAGGAGTTTTAAAGAAAAAATTAATGTAACTTTTAATAAAGTTGCCTTTCCAACTTTTAAAGTCAAAATTTTCAGAATATTGTGCTGGGGGGTAAAAGTGCGGGGCCCCATGCACTTGCCTACCGTAAAGACTTTTATAATATCTACATTAATAAAACTGTATTTATTTATTAAAAATCTAGTGGTACTATCTTGGCATTCTGAGCAGGAAACTATTGATTGCATATATTATGGAGGACAACTTTTCTATGCTAAAACAGAAAATATTTAAGATTAAAAACTTGTGAAATTTTTAATCAACTATGATCTAAAATAGTAATATAGGAAATTAAAAATTATTTATGTTTTATTTTTTTATTCACTTTTACATGGCAAAGCCTTTGACATGTTAAACAAAAATATGAAAGTATGTTTATAATTAACCTCAAAAGTGGTATGACCGTACTGTATCCAAGTATGGACGTATATGTCTTGATAGAGGATTTCTACGAATATGAAATATTGACATACCACTGCTATCTATTAGATATCACTCCAACTTTGTGGAATATCATTTGAAAAAACATTATTAGTCTATTTTTATACAGACATGAGCTTTCTATGTTTAAAATTAAAAAAAATAGAATTTTGTGTTTTTTTGAAAAATATTGAAATTTCAAATTTGTTCACGGACCAATACATTGTTACCAATGTTTGGTGATCCATCGGTGCAACGTTGAATAATTTTTCATCAAAAACTTTATAAAATTGTTGTTTTTTTTTTTAATTATTTTAATAATTGTTTAAAATTTAAAATTATTGTTTTAGTGACCATGGAACTTCATATTTTTACATAAAAAAATATTCCACAGGTATGTAAGCGCAGTAATAACACCCACCAACATAAATGTTAATTAGGTGTGGGAAACTGTGTGCATGGTGTTATCTCACCTTGTATGGATTGATACGCTACCGTCTCAGTCTGAGGCACTTCATCATCACTGGAGTCCCCCTCTCGATGTTTGCAGGTACCCCCCGCACCCTCCTTCTCCCGCAGTCTCCTCCTTCGTAGTCGTCTTCCCTCTCTCTCTGCACATCTTCTACTTCGCTCCTCATCTTTGGCCTCTTTTTTCCCTAAAACAATTGTTTAAATGCATGCTCTCATTTTCTGGGCTAATAATATCAAAACTTACTGAAATGCTTTTGCCAAATTTTTAAAATAAAAGGTTAGTGAAGATGGTAAAGAAAAACCAATTGATAAGGTTTACATAATCTAACCAAATAAAATCCATAACTAAGAAACTAAAAATGAATAATACGATAAATATGATTGTACCTGTTATGGGTTGTAAAACTTCCTGGGCCTGATCCCTTACATCAGCCCTCCTCCTCTCTATGAGGAATGCTGCTTTCCTTCTGTAAAGAGTCATGGCGCGAGACTCCAGTACTATCAAAGTTGGCATCTAGAACATATTGCCCATTAAATTATTTACAAGTCATATTTCATGTTCATAAGACAACGTCTCTACTACATTATACACCAACACAAGTAATCTACAGATATATATAATATATAGTTCAGATATACCATAACGCAGTGGCGGGTGAGGGTATTCTAGTCGGTGATACTTGTGTACCTAACACAACTACATGTGTGAATGAGCAAAATATATATATATAAATATGTAATAAGATCTCTTAATCATATCATCCCTCTGATAATTTTAGTTGGAAGAGTTGCCAGTAGTTAGATATCTAACACAATAATATACAGAACATAATATTTTTCTTTGGCCGTAATATAGTTTGTGAAGTGTAAAGTAGTCTTAATATTTTCAGCCAAAAATGTTTAATATCTTTTGAGTGAAATATTATGGATAATTTATTTAGGTAAATTGAAACAAATGTTTCTTTCTACTATAGATCACGAGAGAGATGTCTTTTGACTTATCAGGTCATCATCAATCTCTTTCTGCCCTGCATTCAAAGAGGACATATAGGTCGATACCTTGAACATTTGAAACTAAAATCTCACAGAAATGTGGATACCAAATATTATTTTTAACACAAGCTCATAAAAAAAATACCAGTTAAAATTATGCATTCATTTTTAATATCTTATGTTTGAGAGATTTATTTCTATATATATATAGAAAAAAGGCAACTCCTTAAGAGAATCAGCCAACAACGAGCTAACTGGATTGGCCACAACATCAGGCATCCAGGACTACTCATCGCCATCGCAGAGGGTAAGACCGAGGGGACAAATGGCAGAGGCCGACCAAGAGACGCATATATGGACCAACTGAAGAGAGACATGAACTGTGGCTCATACGTAGGGCTAAAAAGACTGGCTGAGAATAGAGACGAATGGAGAAGAAAAACCAAACTCGTTGCAGACCAATCCAGTGGATTGTAACTCATTATATATATATATATATATATATTACTAATGTTGTAAATTAACCTTGCGAAATTATTTATTTTTTTATGAAAAAAAAAAAACAAATATAACTATTTCAAAATCTGTCCAGGCGTTTGAAATATCAAACTATAATATGTTAGTACTATTTTACTACATGTATCTACATGGAAACTGTCCTCTCCGTGCCAACAAAAATTAAGACATTCAGGATGAGTGGCAAATCTCATTTCTGTATTTAAGGATGTAAAACATTTTTATTTTTTCAAACACATGCCTTTTACAGGACACTCAAAAACTTATGAAAAAGAGTGGTAGACCAATTGTTGGCGGGTGCTACATGGAAAAGATGCTGCAGGATAACCAGAGCTCCCAAATACGACTGTGAATAAGATTTTATAAAGGAAATACCAGGATGTGATTGATCTCTGATATATGTATGTATTATACGTATGTGTAATGCAAATTTATGCATGTTTTACAGAACATACTAGAAAAGAAAGTTTATTATAATAAATATTGATGTTATTACAGAATAGATAATATTATCATACTTTGAGAATAACCTATAACATATAACACAACCTGATAAGAAGGGTGTTTTATTAGTCTTCATGAAGAATAATACAAAATATGTATGAATTTACATGAAACATTTGATTTAAATGCATATTGTATGTTAGATACTCTGTGTTTTGTACTTTAACTTTAGGTGGTGTACTGTTCCAGCGTTCATCAAATTGAACATTAATTTTTTTGACATAAAACTTGTAATTTTCAATATTTTTGGAAATCTTTTTCTAGGCCTTATATTTTTGGTGATACCTCCCACATAAGTTTTCAATGTAAAAACAAAACGCAGGATCGTAATTGCATTGAAATTTATAATCTCAACTAATGGTGAAGCATGGATTCCCCGAGTGCCAAACAATTCTGCAGACCATAATATACCTTTGTATATAATATCATACCTTTTCATCTAAGCATTCAATAAGATCAGTGATGTAAGCTCGAAGTTTCTGATAGAACTCGTATCTGACAGCGAGACTAGGTGCCCGGGTTGCGCATGAGTTTTTTTTCTCCTTCAGTTCCTCCAGTTCTTTCGCCATTGTGTCATACTCTTTCTGTCTTCTGACTTTATTTTCATTTAATATGCTTAACCTATAAACAATTTTTTTTTAAATAATATAAAACAGATTTGTATCAAAACATGTAGAATGTTTTTAATTTGAGCTGCCTACAAACCTAGATCTGAGAGCCTCTGCGAGATGGTGTGGAGTCAGCATTGCCTGTCCCCCTGTAGCCAGGGGTCTCAGGTGCTCATTAGAAAGGCTCATTTCTGTGACTGCAGCAGGGGCAATGGCAAATGGATTCAGCTCAGCATCTAAAACAGACAAACCTTTATATATTGTTATTTAAATACTTACAAATTGTGCACTCCCATATTGATGGCCATATGTTGAAAATGTTATATTCCTACATTTAAATATATTTGTGGAGATAATGTTTCTCACCTATAAAACAATATAAAAAAGGGAAGCCCCTTTACAATTTTATAAACTATTTGATATGGATATGCAGTATTCAACGACCAGGCACATTATCCAACGACGATTGGGTTACCGTAAAAATAATGATTTGAAGTTTTTGCACACATTTGACATATCACAACTCATGGCTGCAATAGTTAGTATGATTATTTTTAAAAGGAATATAGACTTACCTGCCATAGCCATAGTGGGGATCAAATAGCTGTTATTATAATATGTCTCTTGTTGGGCGGCTATGATCTGAAACATGCATACAAATGACAACACATACAAAAACTACAATACAATATTTTATGCATTCATATATTGCCTGCATTTATAATTATTTGAAAATAAATTGTAAGAATGAATGAAGTGACTCTGCGAAAATTATTTTCAATAACCAACACACAGTCAAGGGAATAAAATGAAGATTTCAGAGATGTATGACATTTTTTATTCTTAATGAACCATAAAAATAGAATTATTGTACTTGATATGAGAAATAAACTGAAATATTGTTAGTACCTGACTGTGAGTAACAGCTTTCCTGATCTGCTGTGTTTCCCACTCTTCACCTCCACTATCAGCATCAGATCCTAGAAGAAAAAATATACACACATAAAAAAATCAATTGAAAATTTGAATACTCATTGGCACCATTCTTATGCAAATGTCAGGGTACATTACTGATCTGATGCACTTTCTTGCTTCTTGTTGATTTTAACAAATATTCTTCTTATTTTTGTACAAGCGCAGGACACTTGGAGGATGACAACCAAGAGAGTCGACCCCAGACAGATGCAAAGCCAAACATTCTTTCTGGGAGCACAAAATGGAAACCAATTTGAATACTCCTATTATTCCAATAATTAAATATTTCTTGCAAATGCAGCTTAGTAATTACATTAAACTGTTGGGTTATATAATTTACGTCTATATACTAGCTGTGACATTTTTGTGAGTGGCTAACATTATCTGTTTCTAAGATTACTTGTCTTTTCTCTCTCTCTCTCTCACTTTTTCTCCAGGATTGTATTGGCTACAAGTTGTAATAGTTCCAGCAGAAAATGACATATTTTTAATAATAAAATGTAAAGTAAATGATGTCTCACCATTGTGTGTAGCTGCTATTTTGATCCGTTCCCTCTTTGTGTTGTGCGTGTGCACTCCCTTGACATCTATTCTGTCTGGATCCTCATCAGAACCATCTCCTTCCCCATCCTCCCTCACCAGGCGACTGCCACTCTGTGGTGGAGAAGCTGCATTATTATCTCGGATGGACTGGATGGGTATGTATTCACCTACTTGGCGAGCCTGTAATATTTATATTTTTTATTTTAAAATATTTCCCTTATTACTAAAACATGAAATACGTTACACCATTTGTCTATCGCACCGTGGGTGGTTTTTAATGAAAATAGACCTTTAGAAGAATTATTTTATTTTTTCTGTTTATTAACATTTCGTAATAATTTAAAAAATAATATTCTAAATATAAAATTTTCTAGTTTAAAAAATATTTTTGATTATCGATATTTATTGAAAAATGTTCTTAATGTTACTTAAAGTTATAAATCTAAAACAGCAAAATTCTCATTTTTGCACCATTATTTCAGAGCAAAGATAACAAATACTACCATTGATATTTTTTTTAATTTAGAGAGATATTATATGCCACTATCCCCAGAAAAATAGACAGCCCTTATTTTTCTAGTCTAACTAGTTAAACTTTGCACTTAGATATTTGACTTAGAAATTTACATTTTTCACATAGTGTATTATTATTATACTACTAAGTATGATGTGTAAAGACAATATTCTGTACAAGTTCTACAAACCTGTTGTCGTTTTTTTCTTGCTGCATGTATCAGAGCCGCATCAGGTATACCTCCACTATCTAGCAGGGCCCTTACAGACATGCCTGAATGCTTAACAAATGCGTGTCGGAATCTCTCAGCTCCCTCCACATTCGCCACATCATCATCCGCATCTACAGCACGAAGCCTTGAATCCTTATCATCATCTTCTTCCTCTGATCCACTCACGTCTCCTGAACGAACTGCTGACACGGCTGCACGCCCTGTAAGGATGATGCCTTCGATGGATTTTGGAGCCTGTAAAACGATTTGCACTCTTGTGAATACGTATACTGTTTTGTTAGTTTGAATATTTGCTACATTATGTTAAATATATTCCCGTTATAGGTGGAAATAGAATGGTACTTGATTTGTCACGCACGGTTCTATAAAGCAGTCTATCACCATTCATTCATTCACAAAATATTTTGTTTTAACTGCTGTAAATAAAATTTTCACTAAAATATAATTAATGGCTATCCTTTCACCTTAAACTACAATTTATATTAGTAGTAACTCTTTGTTTGAACTTATTTACACTCATTCTAACATTAAATCCCATCTCTTCTTTAAAGGAAAATGGAATTGTAACCAGATCACTACACTAAATAGAAAAGTGAACAATATTAGAGATGTTTTAATACTCACCTTATGTTCTTAGACTATAACATTATTATAAATTCAGTTTTTTAAAATTTTCATAAATTTACAGAGTTAGTGAGTTTGTCAATTCAGAACTTGGTAAATAGAATTTGAAGTACACAACGGGTTAACACAAAAAATGATGTTCAAGATTTTGTAAAAGCTTTATAAAAATAATATCAATCAAAATAATAGCACAATATTCCCTGTATTAACAATGCAACACATGATCTTATATAACACATGATCTTATGTAATAATTGTGTCTTGACTTCAATTTTCTTGTATGTTGTGCTTTATTGCGCTCTTTCTATTGTATTGATGTTTTTCCTTCTATTGTACTATTGTAATGTTGATAAACCCAAGTGTCCTGTAAAGGACCTACGGGAGATGTTGAAGAATAAAGAATACAACAATATATTGTTAAATTTCCGTATGTATGTTAACTCACACTGTACCAAGCAAATATGTTGAATACATTTGTCAGTGTCCAACAATGTGGCGACACACAGCGAACACATTGCAAATAATGCCACATAAGACGTCCATTCATCATATCGATTACGCAAATACTTTTCTATTTTACTTTACCCATTAAGTATTTTAATGTATTTGCGAGCTGGTTTCTAGAAGTTCCACTTTATCCATATTACGTATCTCCGACTGAATTACTTAATATTAAATTTTGTGTTTTCACTAATACTTTATTATTATTTTGTTGTTTTTAATAATTCAATATTAATTTATAGATATTCCTAGTAACAATAATTCATTACAATAATTGTGTTTCAATATCTCCTATAAATAAAAAAAAACAGAAAAAACAACATGGTGATTGCGCAAATCAAACACGAAAACAATACAAGCTCTTCTTGATGATCGCTTATTTGATTATATCTGGTGATGATAATCAGGTGGGTTCTGGTGATAATTACAAAAATATGTTTTGAAGAGAATGGTAGATTTTTCACATAACACTTTGGTTTACTAACTGCTAATATTTGTAAAACAGATGATATGCAGATGAAGGCATTATTTAATGTTGTGATAAGTGTATAGTCACCAAGAACCCCACCCATATATATATTCAGAAGGACCCATATAGTTGCAAATAGTGTGGAGAGGTCCTGGTGTTATACATGTTATCTGTTATACAATTAAATACCTTATTGTAAGAATCATTATTCCTACTGTTATTGTCAACGTGCTGCCTCCTTCCCTCCTCCGTATCCTCTATTGCCCTCCCCTTATCTGCTCTGCCCCTCTCCTTCCCCTTGTCCTGTTTTTTCTCTACACCTCTCCTCTCACGGTCCAACATCTTCATGAGCTTTTTACTCTGAGACGATTTTTTGACTTGAAAAACACAGTCATCTTCTTCTACTGAAACATGAAGACAAACAGTGGTAATTACCAGACAAACTAAAAAGATAATCCATATTTATACTCGGCTGACAAACCTATCTAACTTCCATACAAAACAATTTGTTATCCCCGCTTAAATCAAAATCTAACCCACAAAACAATTTTTCTATGCTGCAGCTACTCATTATTATACCGAAAATACAAATATCAAATATGTATGAGATATATAAATTAACATTTATAAAAAAAATAGACTAAGTCACAATGACACACATCACAGTGAGTGAAATGCTATTTAGTATAACAGTTGAAATGGTAGTTATTCTCTGTTTCTGAATATGGCTAGGTGTAATAATAGAATATGTTTTAGAGGATATAATGTATCTGTTTCTCAACAACTTGCACCTACAGCCAATAAATTATACATTTCATTAAATAGTAAATATTATTTGATGTGAAGCGGGCTATTCCAACCTCTATCCTACACTCCTGTAATTGCGTTCCCAAAAGCCCTACTGTACGCAATCACCTGTTTCACACTGGACAAAACGGATTGAATAATTACGCTGAAGTCAAAAAACATAAATATCGAATTATGAAACAGAAAATCAGATACCTTCATCACCAAAACTCAACAGGGTTTGTTTGGTTTTAAATTTATCTTTATTCTTTTCTTTCTTGTTGTTAATAATAGGGGCTGGCGGAGCCGGTGGGATGTCTCCATCCACATCCATTGCATTATTTTCTCTTCCATCGTCCTCGTCCTCGTTGCCGAAAACCCGCATTTGCATACGCTTTTTCGGCTTCTTGAATTGTATCGACATTTTAACGTCATGTGATAATTACTATTACAAAGTGAATAAAAACTAGTTTCTCAAATCAGATACTGCGCATCACTTTATTTTACTATTATGTAGAAAATTGACAACAAGCACGCAAAACGTTATAAAAATCGACTAAAACCAAACCACACATCAAAATTCAAATGACAGTTCGTAGCCAAACGTCAGCCATTTCTTTTTATATAAAGCCCGGTTTACACTAAATAAGGTTCACTTGATCAAAGAGTACTTGTAAAACTAATGGAAAAAATCATAGATTTTTATTTCTGTAAACATTAAGCAAAGGTACATATATTATGTTTTTCTAAAAAAAAAAACTCTACTTTTGTTTACGTAATTATGTAGGTATATAGATTTTCATCCATGAAATGATATTCATTTATTTTATTCTTGGACATATGACAATCAAATGATTGTCAATAAATGCACTTTTGCGTAAAATAAAACCAAGAGTACCTACAAACAAACGTAACCTACAAATCAGTAAACATTTAAGTACTTCGTATTCAAGTATTTTCGTACGCCATGTCAAACGCATACGAAAAATGCTAATAATTAATTTTGTGCTTAATAAAATCACAATAATTTCACCAGATTATTTCTTTCCAAATAAAATACTGCATATCGACATAAAAATAATAATCGCAGTCCTAATGCGTTAACCTTAACTTAATATTTTCCTTTCGTTTGATTATTGATAGTTCTTTTTAGAGTTTTTGTTTATTGTATAATAATATAACATAATATTATTATATTGTTTTGCAGCCACAACACAGCCATGACTGCCATGAGGCTAGTGTGGCTAATCTATAAATAGTGCTTTTATATAATTATACTTGTTAAAATGAAAAAAATGTACATGTGAAATATTTAAATAATAAATACTCTAAAAAACATTAAGGTCAAGACGTTGTTGAATGCATTTTGTATGTGTAACATTTTATTTATCTTGGAAGTATTACTGTGAAAACTTAATGCTTCGTATCATTCGCATATACAAATATATTTATGCATAAAAGTGTAAAAATCATTAACTTTTTACTGAAAGTATGTCTTCAATAGACAAAATAACAAATATGAGGATTTTGTAGACGACAAAATAGCTTAATTTTGTTATTTTGTTGAAACCAAAGATCAAATAAGTACTTACTCTATGGTTGAAACCTAAAATAAAATACTCCTGAGGACTGCTAGCGCTTGGTGCGGTTATTATTATTTATTTCTTGCAACATTTAAGACTAGTTTTACTATTTCCCGATGAGTGGTTGCGCTTCTGATATTTTGATTTTTGAACATGACTTCCTGTTTAGATTACTTCAACAATCGAGTAATAAATTAATATGATAATTTAGAGAATTCCGGAGATTGAAAAAAGATATAAAAAGTCGAAACTCGAGTAATTTTAATAAAGTACTTGTTAAATTAAATAATAATATTTTGTTTATTGAATAATTTATTGAGTTTTACAAAATAAATATTGTTATCAGTAAAATGCAATACTTGGCTCTCACTTGTCTTTGAACGCCGAATGACCCGAAGTTCATCAGGACATAATACTCATAGAATAATAAAATATACTAATCACACTACGATTTTCTTTGAAAAGGTGAAAATTAAAAATGATGTTTTATTACTTTAAAAAATAATAGTTACGACTGCGCGAGCAACTATGGTACCGGAAATGGTCGAACCCAATATTGATATTGTTTGCTCGTAATGTTGGTAATACGCAAAATTTATTATGTTATTGTTGGTAATGTCATAATCGTACAAAGTGGAGAGGAGGGACGCCAAGAAAAAGAAAAAAAGAGGATTGACATCGATTGCCGAATGGACGTTAGTGCGAACGAATCCGATTGATGTTCAAGAAACGTGTGGTTGCCGGTAAAATAAACGTTGTAAAGTGATATTTACATGATTTTTAAGTATAGCAAAGTGTAACTTCAGCAAACCCAGTGAGATTGTGTTTGTTTTAATATAATTGATAGATTGAACCTTTCAGTGATTGAGAGTGCTCTGCTGCAATAGTGTTTGTGATATTTCTGTTGGATATCTTATTCTGGTGAGTATTTGAACTCATTATTTATACTTGGGTATATCTGTGGACATTATATCAAGTATTTTTCTTTACTTCGAAGATATATTATAGTTCTGGAAGTAGTTTTCTGTGACAATGACATCCTGTTAACGGGCGAGGGCAGCAGGGGTGTGTCGATCGTATCTATCTCTAGATACAGAACAGAATACAGTCACAGTCCGTATTACATTGACAATACCAGTATGTAATATAACGTAATGAAATAGAAAATATTATAATGGGAATAGAAGCGCCGCAAAGTAAAACAAATTCGTATTAAATTTAGACGATGACAAAATCATCTTGTTTTGGAGCAGCTAGCTGGCTAATACCAAATTAATTATGATTGATAAAGTCTCTTGTAATTTTTTATCCTCAATATAAGTCACATATGAACTATTATTTGTACAAAATAGTCATTGAAATTGTACTCTATATGGACAAGACATTAGTAGTAGAGGAAAAATATTTTCTTCAGTATGCCGATGAATATGATTGTGTTCAATAACATTAAATTGCTAAAGATCTTCAAAAGTTATAGCTACGCCCCGATTACCAAAGAAATATCTAAGTACTTACTTAGTCTGCGATATCAAGTTGACGTTAATTGCCTTCGAAAATAATATTTGTGAACTATGTTTAGTTATGTGCATATCTAATAAATTGCAATATATATAATTAAATAATTATATATGCTTGCACACGCACGTATTGCTCACCTTAGTTATTATTTAAAAAAACGGCTAGCTTAATGATCTCCATTGCGAAACATAAGATAGATTTTTGCATAATGCAATTCAAAGTTATGTTTAAATGAAAGGACTATCCCACTAAACTTCTCCTTGTTCTCATCTCTCCTCCTATCCAAACCTTAGCGCATTTTTTCATTATGGCATAATGTAGAGGGCATGCCAACTATGACCATATATATAATAAATTATAAAACTGACTTAGTAATTTTAACTATTATTGAATTACAATTATTGCAATAAAATTGTTTATGTAAAACTAAGTATCTATCTATTTCCAATAAGAACTAATTTAATTCTTTAAAAATAGGTTTGTACCTGTATCTAACATAGATTGTTTGATTTATTAATGATAAAATAATAATTATTGATAAAAACAAATAGATTATGTAAACACACTTATATGGTTAATGTATATGTATACATACTACAAATTTATAATAACATAATGTGTCTTTTGAGATATACATAATCTTTTTTGTGTCACATAAGTATTTCAGGCATAAACTTAGTAATATAATAATAATTTCATTCTCTGTGTAGTATTTTGGTAATAGAATTCCTTTATTGAGTTATGTTCATTATGTTAAACTCCATATTAGTTTATTAACTTACAAGGAAAGCAGGTCACTACTAGGGGATTCGATCCCGGGATCCCGAATCCCGGGATCCCGATGATCGCGGATCGCGTTGGAATAGTCTTTTAACAATGCTTGAGCGATTTGATATTTTAAAAAATAGCATCAAAAATCACTCATCGACCTAATTCGTATAAATAATTCATAAAGTCTCTGGTCAATTTGATTTAAAAATACGAGTTTAAACATTGATCCGTGTAGTATGTATTTTTTTGTTATGGGTTAAACTAAATAAGTCTAAGTTGATTTTTTATAAAAATATTCCAAAATAGTAACATACAAACAAACATAAATAACAACATTATAGAATATATTGCCCCACTAAACAAAAACTGTTCTGGGTTAAAACTATGAAATAAGTACAAATACAAGAATTCAATTTAAAAAAATAAAAATAAAAATTAAATTGTTAGTTTTATAAATCATAAAAAGAAGTGCCTTGTTTGTTTATTTTAGAAGAAGTTTGAAGAGTAATTTTGTCTAACCGACTTTTTGCAGATGCAAAACTTAAATTCATTGACAGATAAATAAAAAAAAAGATTTTGATATGGCCTACTGACTTTTTGTTACCACTTTACATTACCAATACAATCCCGGGACTAGTCCCGGGATCCCGGGATCAAATGTAGATAATCCCGAAATCCCGGGATTAGAAAAAAGGGTCGGGATCGAATCCCCTAGTCACTACACCTATTATAAAATACAGTATAACTCACTAACATTATTATTTCACTTAGTGTTTTTGCAGATATCAATACAATTTATTTATTTTCCATATTATTCAATTATCAGGAAAGACCAGTTTGTTTAACATGATATTTATTTTGTTTTTGTCAACCAATAATTGACCATGATATTTCATATTTCACTATAAATATTAAAAAGTAATTATTCACAAATAAAACTATCAATATAATCTTGATTCGTGATTTCTGCGAATCTTGAATCAATTTTGTTTATTTTAGGATTGAAAAATCAACCCTAGTTTTTCTTACTAATTATTTTATTGATATCACACTTGAACAGTTAAACCTGATGTTTGCTCTTCATACACCTACCTACCTTTGATTTATATCACTTGATGAATGTGAATACTCAATTATTTTTCTTACAATCTGTTTAGTATCAAGATAAAAAAAATAAAGTAGTTTGTTGACCATTAATTAAAAAAAAGTAAAATGTTTGAAACCCCTTCATAAATCGGGTAAATCCCAGGTGCATTTCTTGACATAAATTAAGGAACATTACTGGATACTGTATTGTATTATATATTAGTATCTGTATTGTATTACTGTATTGTATTATAATATTAGTATCTTCTCTTGGAAGATTCCACTAGATACACTCATTGAATTATCTACATTGTAATATATAATATTACGTACATAGTACAGCAGATACATAGTACACTACCGACTCTCCACCATATCAACAGGACAGTATATGAGTTTACTGGTTCACATTATCTTTACCCACACAGTGATATCATTACTACTATGTACCTATGTATTTCATATGGGATATAAACAATTATGTAACTGTATGTAGTACCTATCAATAATATGCATGCTTATACATTATTAAGCACATAATGCACTTAGTTGTGGGTGTGGCTGTTACATAATACTGTCTTAATAAAAAATATTGTTTGATTTAACATAGGTACATACATTTGTTAAAATGATTACCTAATTGCTTTGTATGTACATAGCTACAAAATTTAAACAAATGCATAGGCCTATGAAATTATTTCTAGATGAAAAGTTCATCTTCTTCGTTGGTCTTCTTTATAATAGGATTACTTCAATATATAGAATAACAATAATAAATTCAGATGTTTCATCATTGTATATCTTTTATGAGCATTACAATACAAAACCTATTCGCCAGTCGATGCCACCATTTGAACTATAAGATATATATTTGTTATTAGACTTGTAAAGAAATTTTCGCAAAGGCATGATATATATACAGACATCTGAAGATGATGAATGATATTGCATCGAAATGTCGTAAGCCCTCTGCCAGTAGGCATGGCGACGAAGCACAATCGGAGGTTGTGCAGAAGCCTATCTCATCATACGGCTTACTCTGGGAAAATATCCAAAAAAACATATAGGTACATAAACATACAATTAACGATTATTTTTTTGATATAGTGCATTTATACATATACTTATATATATATATAAATGTGTGTGTGTTTGTACTATTTTTACACTCTATCATCTGTTGACCCCTGTGTGACTTCGACATCGCGTAGGTACCTAATAATATATGTACGCGTTTGCGTGTCACAATGATTGTATTAATTACCGTATGAAAGGGATGGGAACATTATATATTTATTTAACCAGGCGATCGCACACGACATCGTGCGCCCAATTTTAACCAATATCCGTAACCCATCGCATAATTTCATTTTATTATTAGGTAGTATGCAACTTTGTTTTCTGCACTCGCCTGCAAACAAGTTGATGAAGTATATCAACGTGATACTACATTTCTATGTGTATAAGGATTTTCTTTATCTGATATAACAATACCACGTATAGACAATTCACACACAGACCGAGCTAGTCCTAAACTAAGATATGAATCTTGTATTATGGGTACTAACACGGCGATACACATATACAATGCACTAAACACATATACATGTAACACCCAGACCCAGGACAATCTGAAAAAGGTCATTCTTCATTTTGCCCTGGCCGGGAATCGAACCCGGGACCTCGTGACTCAAAGGCAAGTGCGTTAGCCTCCGCGCCACACCGGTCACATATGTGAATATATAATATATATATATATATATATATATATTATATATATACAGTATAAGGTACGCATTAGTTGATATAATTACTCATTTGCGTAGGCGAACTTGATTCTCAAATAAAATTAATATTTTTGTCATCCCAATTTTTATAAATAAAACTTAACAAAATAAGATCGTTTTCTCTCACTATGATGGTGTTAATTAATTTTTGTTCCCTTGTATACAATATCTGTGTCTTGATTAATTATGATAATATATTATTAAATGTGACTTATTACATATTATTATTATGTAGTCCCGTAACCCCTTCATTAACACATTAATATTACACTAGTATTGCTTCGCATGTAGATGACAAACTTTTGTCGAAAAATCGATAGCATTTTTTATAAACAATCATGTAACAGATAATACATACCTACTCTTTATATTAATACTTATTCTACTAAATACTTTTTATTATTTCTTCGAAAAGTGAATTTATATGACTATATTATATTTTTATGTCAAAAGGTCACAAGTGCATTCTGGAGCTGGATAAGGACCCCAACTAATAATGTTCCACGAATGTTTATTAATTGATCCCATTGTTCAAATCTATTCATACAAGGACAAATGCGATATTTGTCCTTGTATGAATAATAATAATAACCAACCGGGTTAGTTGGAAGACATCGCATTTTAGCGATATACTCGCCCTCTGTGCATTGAATTGTATAAATGATATTTTCTTTGTTAATTTGTATTATTGTAAACAATGTACAGTGAAGAATAAAATAAATAAATAAATAAATATATTATTTATTTATAAGATCTTAGGTTAACTATCTAAAAACCTGCATATAATTATAGTTTTATCATTATCTTGTTTTGTCTTAATATAGGTTTCGTGTTTCGAATCAAAAGAAACATTATTTTTAGAATTTTAATCACTGAAAAAAAAATCAGAAATGAGGTCGGTGGTCGATACTCCCCCAAAACCAGTGATATTTTGTGCGCCTCACTTTTACAATTTCATCATGGAGAGCTGGTAACTATTATGTATAAGAATTGTCTGTATAAATACATTTATTATTATATGAATTATCTGTGATAACCAGATACCTATATGTATTTTTATTTCCAGCAATATGATATTGTATGAAGTCATCGGTGCATCATGTTATCTGTCAGCTATCACATACATATACACATACACACAGCTGTACTGTTTTATTCAGACACATTTATTATTGTCAAATCAAATTGATATTAATGTAATGATATGATAACATGGCTGTATCCAAACCGAATATTTACCTATTGTGATATATATGTAGCTATAGGCTGTTGTAGTAGTGTCGGCTACAAGGTCAATTTCTACTATAGGTTATCCAAGAGTATCCAGTTAGATAATATGTATTGATGATCTTAATTTTACGTATTTTTATTATCCTTCACTGTGTACCGGAATAAGATATCACAGAAGCCATATGGGGGGCGAGGGGGTGCATCTTGTCCAGTGATTGTAATTTAATGTAAATGCATAATATTATGCCATGAAATTCGACTATGTACAGGAATAAATAATTTCAAATACAAATTATATTATAAATGGGCATTTTCAGATTTTTTTGCTATGAGTATAACGTACGCGTCTCGAGAATTCAAAATTGTTTCTTAAATGACAAATTATTTCAGTTTTGCCCGAAATCACAATTATTGATAAAATGATGATTTTTTCTTAGTTAAGCATAAAAATAACAGGTAACTATTTAAATTTTGCAAGTTAATGTGTAAATCAATAACACGGAATGACGTATTTCAACATGTCTTCAGCGTACCTCTCAACTTTCACAACAAAATTATATTTGTCTGCCCATTATATTCACAGGTTTTATGACTTCATTTAAAACTTAATTGTCTCTAAATTCAATAAAGTCCCATAAAATATCATAAAGCAAACCAGAAATATGTTAAATATGTATTTTTTTCCTGTCCTTCAAATCACAAAAAGTGGAATTCCTATTACGTCACGGCCATTCTAAACCTCTGTTTTACTTATTTTGGTCAAATCGAGTGTCGATTATAATTAATGGCAACATTATATTAGTCTATGAATGCCGCTATATTGTGTAAAAACGTCGGTTGTGCAGATTCTTGTGACGGAACTGGTCCACGTACGTTCCACGTACGTTCCAGTACGTTCCACGTGGTTCCAGTACGTAACGAGAAACTTCCTATTACGTTACTGTCCTAATATATCTCCGACTATTTTTTTTAGATTTTATTCCAACAACTGATACAACTGTATTATTGTAATATATAAAATATAGTATGTGAACTGAATTGTTGTTGGAAAGTGCAAATCACCAACAAATTTGCCATAATTAGTGTAGAATATAAGAAAACTCATTACTGTATAGTACAAAACGTAACGTAATGGACCAATTGGACAGAAAATGTGACATTTTACGTTATTTTCCTAATAAAATTATATATTTTCTTAAAGAATGTTGTGATTATAACTATATTAAATACTTTCGACAACTATTCACTAAAACGTTTTTATTTAAAACCCCGTTGAATTGTGTGATGTAATGGAAATTTCTTGAGATATTGCTTCACGAAAACGCATTTCCTGAAAAAAAGAAAACACAAAACTTAAAAGTAATTGATTTCTCACGTCCGTTACTGTTGTATATATATATATATTTTAAATACAAAATCAGGCATAATTTGTTACACATATTTTTTAGGTTCCACTACGTAACGAAGCAAAAAAAATTGAAAATGCCCAAATACAATATGTACCCCTCACCCATCTCATACCTGGATGCCCCATGATATCTTGTAACAGTGTACAGTGAAAGATAATAAAAATAAATACAACAATGATAATCAATATATATTTTCTAACTGAATACTATTGGATAACCTACAGTAGAAATTGACCGGCTACAATTATCTGACCATAGAACATTTCTTGAAATTCAATTCAAAAACACTACAGCTTCATATTATCTTTTAAGCGTTTCTTTTTAACCCTATTTGATAAAATGGATTTACCATAATATTACTAATGGATATTATGTATTTACAAATTTTATACCATTATCTATACATTATTTAATGGCCACGATATTATACTATATTGGGTATAAGTAGAATTTTGGACATCTGCGTTATTCGAGTGAACGGTGGGTCTCCTTTTAATAATAATAATATGGGCGATTAGTATGTGGCGCCGTTTAATGATCCTTGACCATCTCGAGGGCGCTGTGACTTCTCCTGAATATTTATCTTTCATTGAATGCTCTCTTGATGTAGTCTGTACTGATATAGTGATAATTTTATCCTGAAAGAAACGAGATGATTGTATAAAAACACAATGACACAGTGTGTTCATAATATAAATGAAAAAATGATGTTTTGCATGGTGGATGTGATAATTACTGTTATAATAATATGATTGTTACTTAGTGGAATGGAGACAACGCCTCTGTTATTAAGTGGAAATATTAACCAAGTACACAACATGTTGTGTTATATTAGTATACAAAATGTGACTCAATACTTGATAAACACTACACAGCTACACTACAGCGTGGAGATACCTTATATTATAAATGTTATGTTTGTACGTATAGATATTTTTATCTTATCGCTAGACGTTCCTCATTGCTCATCCAGTCAATATTCAATGCTTACTACTTGATCCTGGCTTGATATCATCCATGCACCAGTATTGAGTATACCACTCAAATGTACCGTGAAGATTATTTTTATTGCATACCTAACCAATATCAATTGTAAGAACGTAATGTTCAACTGATTAAATATTGTATTTATTAGGTATATAGAATACATTCATGTGTTACCTAAAGCCAACGCCCTATCTTTAAAATAATGGTATATACATATATATTTTATATATAAATTAAATTGTTGTAAAAACAAATAATAAGTAGCAAGTAGATAGTAGTTAGTATGTACATTGTACATATATTAGATTTACCTTCTTAGCTTCCTACACTGTTTCCCTAATCGTGTTAGCATGTTTAGTGTTAACTGTAGGTAAATATGCAGTATTCTGTACAGTGCGTACCTACTGCGTATGTAGCGTAGATAGGATAGATACACCTTATCAATATATTATTATTTTAATAGTCGCCGCTCAGATAGCAAACATAAAACGAATAATAATATTTTATTTCATGTAACAAAAACAAAATAAAATTATATTTTGCGTGTCTAAGGCAAATAATGTTATGTGTATTACATTTATAATATATACTAGCTGTCCCAGCGTACTTCGTACCGCCTAAAAATTAATAAATGATTCATATTTTTATATCTTAACAAACTCCCGTAATTGTCCAAGTGTGTCATCGTATAGTGTAAAAAAAAAAATTAATTTATAATGGGTGTTTTTTTTAGAAGTGTGGTTTTCAAGAAGAAATAAAACGCATATAATTTAATGTTATGGCCAAGAATTTAGCTTTGTTATAAAGATAAGGGTTTGCCATTATGTTTAAAAATGATTTCGGGCAAGTGGCTGCCGCGGCTGGCTTGAATAAATTCCAGCCAAGAGACCCAATTTTCAACCACTTTTTGCAGCAATCGGGGCAGTATGTCAGCAATAACGCGCCGAATATTCTCTTCCAAGGTGTCAATCGTCTCGGGCTTATCTGCGTGGACAAGCAACTTCACATAATCCCACAAAAAATAGTATAGCGGTGTTTAATCGCACGATCTTGGACGCTACGCCACAGACGCGAGATAATACGCTCACCAAAAGTTTCCTTCAATAAATTGATTGTTTCGTTGGCTGTATGGCATGTAGCGCCGTCTTGTTGGAACCAAAGGTCGTCCACATCAACATCCTCCAATTCAGACACTAAAAAGGCTTTAATCATGGGTCTATAGCGTTCCCCATTGACTGTAACATTATGGCCGGTTTCATTTTTGAAGAAATAAGGACCAAGGATTCCCTCTGTCCATAGAGCACACCAAACAGTAACTTTTTGAGGATGAAATGGCGTCTCAACAATGGCATGTGGATTATCAGCACTTCAAATGCGACAATTTTGTTTATTAACATACCCATTCAACCAAAAGTGAGCTTCATCGCTGAACAAAATTTTCTTGTGAAAATCGGGATCGGTGGCCATCTCGTTTTGGGCCCATTCACCGAACGTGTGACGGTGTGACGCGCTTGTTCAGGAGTAAGTCTATTCATTATGAAATGGCAAACCAAACAGAGTATAAATCGAATGAAAGCTGTCAAAAAGACCAACTCCGAAAAAAGTAATGCCAGATTGAAAACCACTAGCCTAAAAAAACAACCTTTAAACAATTATACTTAACTCAGATTTGCGTATAAATTATCTGCTGTACGTAATATAATTATATAGGTATCTACTAATTTATTTTTTAGATGGATACCTATTATATGGATAACGATTCTAATTTGAAAATGTATACAAAAATTATTCTATAAATAGGCCAATCTATAAAAAAACATCGTTGATTTTGTATAATTCTCCATATTGCATTTTTTATTTAAATTAAAAATGTATGGCGTAAATAATTTTCTTTGTAATTTTTTTCCCGTGAATTTGGAAGATATTTTAATAGCCTACCGGCTATTCGTGGCGGAGGAGAATCCAACAAATCAGATATCATTCAAATCGGTACAGCCATTCTTGAGTTATAAATGGTGTTACTAACACGACTTTCTTTTATAGATTATTTTCATGTTTTCACCGATTCATAAAATATGTTTAACTGCTCATTTACCCTTTTAGTACCACGTAATTTTAAATATTTAATGTCTTTTTTATTGTCAAAATAAAGAATTGTAACTTATATAAACAATGAAGTAGTGTAAATAATTATTGTAGGGTTGGAAAAAAATCATCTAAAAAATATTTTCTTGGATCCATAGAATGGCCCGTAATACAGAAAAATATTAGTTTTATTAACAATGTAGCACGTGTAGCTAATTAAATTGATAATTAAGTTAGTTAAGTTTAAAGACATCTAATTAGTTACAATGTCAATAATACTATGTTAAACAACTTTTTTTATTTTTGAATGCAGTAAATAAAACGAAAGTTGAAAATAATACAAAAAAGTAATTTCACCATCACACATTTTTCGAGCATATGTTTAATACTTGGAGAAAATAAAAAAAAGAAAGTAATTGCACTTTAATTTCACATATTATGGTAGTAAATAAAAACGTTTATAATGCAAATCCTCAAAAAGTGAGATTATATATTTGGGAAATATACTTCCCTTGTACCTTAGGGTTTAGGGTCAAAATTTCGGCTACAATTCAGTTTGTTCGTATCCATCAAGATTCATGATGGCTGTGCTCGAGTTTTATATTCAAGTCGGGTTGGTCTTTTAATCTAGTTTTACTTTTCTATGGTAGTTACATAAAAGTATTAGGAATTTGTAAAAAAAATACTTAAGCTAAGAGTAACATTATTTACACTTTACACACTTGTATATACGAGGGCGGTCCGATAAGTACTTAGCCTCTCCGCCCGATAACGTCACTATCACAAGAAAAATATACTATCATGTAGGGCATTCTTGTGGACAGTCACTGTCAAAATTTCAGCCAAATTGGACTTATGGTTTTGTTTTGACCGCGTGCGGAAGCGGGCGGGTCCACGGATTTTAGAAAAATGGAAAAAGAGCAATATCAGTCGGTGATTCGGTTCTTGTTTTTGGAAGGGAAATCGCGCAGTGAAATCAAAGAGCGCTTGGATGCTGTGTACAGTGACTCTTCTCCTTCGATAGCGATCGTCAAAAATTGGTTTAAGAGTTTCGACATGGTCGTACGTCGGTTTTTGACGAGTCACGCCAAGGTGCCCCGAAAACGGCTACCACGGAAGATAACGTGACAAAAATCCACGATATCGTAATGGCAGACCACCGGTTGAAGGTGCGTAAGAAAACTAAGATAATAGGCATCTCAAAAGACCACATGGATTAAACCATTCATGAAATTTTGGACATGAGAAAGCTGTTGGCGCAATGGGTGCCGCGTTTTCTCACTCCAGACAACAAGCGCAACCGTGAGACCACTTCAGAGCAGTGTTTGACGCTATTGAAGAGCGACCCGAAAGAGTTTCTGCATAGTTTCGTAGCCATTGACAAAATTTAGATCTACTGGTACACAGCAAAGACCAAGGAACAGTCGAAACAGTAGATTTTACCCGGCGAACGTGCTCCAAAGAAGGCGAAGACTGTCCTATCGACCGGAAAGGTAATAGTCACCGTTTTCTGGGATTCACAAGGTTTGATCTTCATCGACTACCTGGAGAAGGGTTAAACGATGACAAGGCTCTACTATGCCAAATTATTGGGTCGTTTCGACCCCGAATTGCAGAAAAAACGGCCCCATTCGACGAAGAAAAAGTGATCTTCCACCATGACAATGCACCGGCTCACACCTCCGTTGTCGCCACGGCCAAATTGGCCAAATAGGGCTACGAACTGCTGCTCTATCCAGCGTATTCTCTAGATTTGGCTCCGTGCGACTTCTTTCTGTTTCCAAACTTGAAAAAATCACTCGCTGGGCAGAAATTTGAGTCGAATGAGGAGGGCATTGCCGCCACGGAAGCTTACTTTGCAGACCTCAAGAAAACGTTTTTTTTAGACAGGTTAAAGAAGTTGGAGAATCGCTGGTTTAACTGTATCGAGCTAAAAGAAGACCATGTTGAAAAATAAATTGCCACTTTTCCAAAATTTCCGTTTTTTCTATTGTAGGCTAAGTACTTATCGGACCGCCCTCGTATATGGACAATTTGTAAAGCGCCGTTTACTCATAACATGACCTCAAGGGCGCCGTATACCGCGTCTATCACCCGAAACTCCCAGCAAAAAGATGCGTCTTTAGCCCTCTTTTAAAGCTCTCTCCATTCACCTCCTCTCGCAGACACAGAGTACTACTTGTGTATATAATAGTTCTATTACATTATTATAAAATGTCATATTATGTTATTAATATGTGAAGTATTTTCATAACAATAGTGTAGGTGTTTAGGGAAAAAAATATCGTATATGAGAAGTACTAAGTACTTACATAAATATGTTTAGACCGTACGAATACAACATAAATCGTTGAAACGTTGTTAAGTGTGTTTATTTTTAGATATTTTTATACCTACCTAAAAATAATCTACTCTTCCTCTTACGTGATTATTCCTCTTAAATGGCTAGAAAGAGTATAGATATGTTATGTTATTTATGAAGCAGGACGAACAATGTACAAATCAAGTAAAAAGTGAAGTTAGACAGGTAGGTAGGTAGGTAGATTCTGTCTCATCTATTCCAGCGGCCAGCCATATTTGATCTCCCGCAATACAAGCTAAGTTAGTTACATATACGATTTTTGAATTATACACACACCTATGTAAATTATGTAATCTATATCTACATATGTATATTGACTAGTTTTAAAACTTGGTTCACTCGGGAAATAATCATTGATTTTGAAACTCAAATTATAAAGTTTTGACAATTGACTTGTAATATAGTATAGCATACCTGTCACGGGTATTGACAAATTGTTCATGTTCAATTTATTTTGTTTTTTGTTATATATAAGTACCTACCTGATGTTATTATAATTTGAATTTTTAAATGTTATCGTTATGCGCTATAGATATTTTATATTATCTCTTTTGTAATGGTGAAACCGGTGTATGAACGAATAAATAAATTATACATGTTGAAAACGTTCGGTATTACCGGAGATTTAATATCTTTTTTATTAAATTATATTTAGTTATATCTTTTATCCAGGGACATATTTAAAGGATGCAAGTTTCCGTAGAGATCGTTGTTTTCCATGTTATTTGCTTATTTGTGTGGGACATAATAACTCATAAAATTTAAGAGTAAACTGTATAAAGTTGAATAATACTGCACAATGCATGCACTATGTCGTATTATAATATTATAGGTACATACATACCCCAAGTAAGGATTGCTTTTGTACAATGTCTAGGTGTGGACATGCCCACCCTTATTGAAAAGTCTGTATGGCTTCACACGCTATCGTATTATTAGATACTATTGCATGCAATGCGAGAAAACAGTACCAGGTACCTGCGATTAAGTAGAGAAGTCGCTTACCAATCACATAAAGTTACTTTTGTAAATCAGTCCAGTATTTATGTATAGAAGTGCGTATATGATGCAAGTATGATGCGCCTCGTTGTTGAACATAAATTAATGATTGACATTGGAAGTTCAATTCTTTTTCAGATTCGTGCTTCGAACAAGTGATTATTCGGATCATGTGTTATGTGGGTTTAAAAACATTTTTATTTGGATTCTCCGACATTGTGTACTGTAACATAACTATATAACTACACAATATGTCACATTGTATAAGTGCTGGGTTTGTTATGAACCGTGGGTCATCGCTAAGGTGATATAATTATTATATGATTGTGTTCGCGGACGATAATTATGTATTTAGTTAGGTGTTAACTACAAACCGAGTGACGGATAGGAAAGTACATTCAACATTCAATCGCTAAATTAATAATGTGCTATTCAAATGTAGTACACAACATCTTCAATAGTTTGTTTCGATCTTACACCGAGTTGAGATAAATATGAAAATAAACGCCACATACCATTTATAATCGTATAGCCTGTAGTAGTAATTTCTGTATGTATATATTAATTCATGCACGACTTTTTAATATTCCCTTCAACAACCATTTCTCTTGAGTGAATGAATCAACGATCGTCAACTAGGTATAGCAATTATTACTATGATTTTTTCACTCGACCAGAATGGTTGTATGGTGAAATGTGACTTTTTAAGTACATTCATTATCTTGCATTGTCACAACAGCAAAAAACTTACATCAGGTACTCAGTTATGTAGGTATTTGCGGTTCAGACTATCGAGAGTGTGCTGCATATTAGAATCTCTATATATTGTATTGGTAGATACCTAATAATATAATATGTATATGTCTGTGATTGGTGGCAGTTATGAGAATTAAATAGGTATGTTATTGTCGCTTTATTGTGAATTATTCTCAGAGCTGATGTCACCAGCTTTAGAATTATTACTGACCACTCACTCACTCACTATGTAGGTAAGTACTGTTACTATTATTATTAATAAAATTCTATCTACTACTACTACTATACCATCACGGCATATCCCACAAGTGGGGTAGCCAGCAGATCAGCTGCATGTAAGAAACATGCAAACTGTCCTCTTCGTGCCAGTATAAAATCAAGACATTCAGGATGGGTGGCAAGCCTCATCGCTGAATTTAAGATGTAAAATGTCTTACTTTTTTCGAACACCTGCCAATAAACATGTGAAAAGTCAACGTACGTAAAATAACACATGCTTGACGATTAAACACTCACCGAACGCAATATGCTTGTGTCGCAAAGGATGAAAGTGAAACACACTAAGCGCACGTAATAAACACGCCAGTCGTAATCTCCATGTCAACAAATAGGTGTTTTATTTATTTATTCATTCTTTAATGTTGATTGTTGTACTGTACATTGATTAAAAACAATTACATAAAAGGTATACATTCAAATTAAATACAATCAATATACAGAGGGCGAGTTTATCGCAAAGGCGCGATCTCATCCAACGAACCCAAACAGGAAAGGTGTTGACAATCAACGATAGATTGTTAACAGCCTCGAACACATTCACAAAGATGGTTACTGTGTGTTGACATGTATGCACAACAAATGTTGAAACAGGAATTTGTGAACGTACCATGGGTAAAGTGCACTTAAACCAGCCTAACCCGATTCGTAAGCATCGGAACACCTTTCCTGTTTCATACTAAGGAGTTTGCACAAACTGTTGGTTGTGCCGAAGAGGTGTCTGTTGAATAATATTCTGATGTAAATATTTTTTTTACATAAATACCCACATACAAATTATTTTAACCAATTTCAATGAACATAATAATAATAATATCTAGTACATACCTTCCCTTTCCTCTGATTTCACTCTATTCAAGAGGTTATATTATAATGGGGCACAACCCTCATTACGTACTCGAAAATCATTTGAATAGTTCTACCTAGATTAAACTAACTGTACAGTAGTATGTAGGCATTATGAAATTAATATCTTGCTTTGTTAGTAAAATATAATAGATATTACAGTCGGAATAAAAATGGTTTATTTTTTTAATTGGGGGCTTATATCGGTTGTATTCTTATTAAGAGCATAATTCTACTTATAAAATGTATACAGATTTTGAATGAAAGTATATTATTAAAATTCAACATACCTATCAAACTATTAATATTTGAACGGTAATCGGTATGGTATTTTATTTCATTTTACGGCAATGCACCCGCAATCGAGTGAATTATGATCGGTATGGTATCAGAAAAAAAGAATTACTTAAATTTATTTGATATCATACGCATACATATAAACATGCGATGTGATGCATTGTTATATAAATATAATTATTCTATTGCTAATAATAGTCCCGTGGAGCACCCGGTAAAGAATTGGTCTCCCACTCTTCTCCGTAAGTTTTCGAGTGTCCTGTAAAAGGCAGGTGTTCGAAAAAATTAAGACATTTTACATCTTAAATTCAGCGATGAGGTTTGCCACCCATCCTGAATGTCTTGATTTTATATTGGCACGGAGAGGACAGCTTGTATGTTTATTACATGCAGCTGGTCTGCTGGCTACCCCACTTGTGGGATATGCCGTGATGGTATAGTAGTAGTAGTAGTAGTAGTAGCTAATAATAATTGTTAACCTATGTTTTGCACTAAACATTACGTGTAATGAAACTATTTCTGTAACTTACTTGTAATGTTGATAAAAAATTAGATATTCTTGTTATTATTTCATCACCAAAATCGGCACCTTCATGTGATGAAAATTATTACTCATTCATTAATTCATACCATCACTGCATGTAATAAACATGCAATTTTTCCTCTCCGAGCTAATAAATGTAAAGACATTCACAATGGGTGGCATACTTCATCGCTCCATTGGAGGTTTTGAATATCCAAAACGTGATGTTTTACATGTACCTGGATTTTACATGACACTCAAAAACTTGCAACAAAATGTGGGAAACCTATTCTTTGCCTGGGACTTCACGGGAAGAACATGAAAATTATGTTAAAACTAATATTTTTTCAGACTTTGAATCTGCTTGCATAAATTATGTCAAGTACATTTTTCATTGTAAGTACCTATTACGTATCTGCTCAATTTTGGGTGTATGAAAAAGTATGTAAATGTATCTTAATTGGATAAATGTAAATGTTAAATAATTAAAAAATAATAAGTTATTTGAAATAATCAGTTAATTGACAAAAGGAAAAAAGTATGAAATTTTTAGTGACAGATAATAAATTAATTATACTGCCTCAGAACAGACTCAAGTCTAGTGAGGTGGTAAATTCCATTTTGTATAATTGTTAAAAGAATATGTTTTAAGATATAAATAATATTTCTGGAAATTACATTATTTATAGACAGTCACATAGGTTTGGTCTCAGGGATATAGGTAATTAAGTTGTCAATATGTTTGTTGTTATGTAAATATTTAACAGAAAACGTTCAAAAGTGCGTTGATAACAAACAATAAGATAAGTTGGCAGTAAATAAATATTTTTCTGTTTTGATGGCGGCCGCAGGACTGGAACTGGTGCCGCAAACTAATAAAGATATAGAACACTTTCCACATCCGGACGATAAGTTGTCATTGAGAATCGATACAATTGTATTATGTTGAGTTGCATAGATTATTATTTGGTTTCACTATCATTTACATGGGCATCAGCATACTATCTTATTTATCATAATCTTTATGCAAACTCATACATAGGTAAGTGCCTACGTATGGGTTAGTTGGAAGTTAAATTTGCATATATATATTAGTCTGTAAAACAACCATATAAAATAAATCCAGAACCGTTTTCAACAAATGTGTTCATTGAGAAAATACAAATATAATAAACACGAACGGACTAATATATTTATGTATGAATTATAACCTCATTGAGAGATAATTATCCGAAAAATAGCAGTTGCCTACCTACTTAATACGTATAATTAGTGTAAGTACTTACTAAGAAATAACATAGAGCTTGTGTAATTATTACATTTTGTATAATCACATGTTCCGCCCTCATCTCATTGATAGGAACTTCTCCGCTTCGCATTACATTATTTATATTTATGTATTACATCAGTGATTAATCCAAGATATGTATATATTATATTATATTATTACATTACACCGTATCTATTATTAGGTCACTGTTACACAACGTGTTTGAATTATAATTTATTATTGTTATGATTTACACGCTGTATTACGGTATTCATTTTGCAAAACGATACGATAGATTAATTTGACGTATATATTTATTGTAGGTATATTAAATATGTACCTACCTATTTATATCGGATTATTGTCCAATCGACAATCGGCACATTTTACCTTCGTATAAAACTCCATTCTGTCTCCGAACATACTCTGTTGAGTCTGTACCTACAATATATCGATAGCAAAACTATAAAGAGACAGAGTGTCATTACGCACGTGAGTTTGTTTTAGCCGGTTTCGTTTATGACGAGGAAAATAATGTGTATGTGTTGTATGTATAATGCAGTGTACCTAGTACGAAAGCTTAATGAAGCATGTTAACGCGGTACTGGTATTGGTGATGTAGTAGGTATGTGGCAGAGATAGTAGTCCATCGGAGTCCACCAGACGTGAACAGACAGTAGGTAGGCACAATTTGCAAATGAACCGGTTGTGTTACATAGGTATTACATTATATTCAAGTGACCTATGAGTTGAAGGTTTTCACGGTGCTGAACACTCGAGAGCAGTAAGCGCATGTACGGACATACTCTCAATATATACATATTTAATATTGAACTGCTCATCTTCTCCATTCTCCAGAACACGCGGCAGCGACGGCTGGAAGATTCGGTGTTATTGGACGTTTGGCACAACTCCAAGTAGTCTCGCTCAGATATAGAGCCATGTCCGGAATTCCATGCATTATAAGACCTACTGGTACTGTTTGTTACCTACATGTATACTATAAATACCTACTCTCTTTGTACAGTAGGTACACTGACCGGCATCGTACGGATTACACTCAACATACTAAACATAATATGTTATATTATAATGTTTGAATCAATCAATATTGAATACATATTAAATAATCGTTTCAAACACATTGTTATTATTGATAGGTACATATTATTTCAGCGACTTGGTGTAGCATCCACGTATCCCGAAATATCTTCTATGGTAGTATTTTACGGCCATTATATTTCAACCACACGTCATGGAAACAGAATGTTCTGTGTGGTGACTGTTGCAAACTAATAGCAATATTGTTTATGTGCTGGAAGATCAGCGGAGTCGTTCGCCAGATTATATTGCGGAAGTTCGTTCGGAATGTTGGCACAAAAAAGATTTAGCAAGTTCAATAGTGTTTGTATAAAATATTAAGCTTGTTTTCATTTTTATATTGTTATATTTCTAATAATACAGCTTGACATGCTACTGGCCTGCTTCGCCTTCACGTATAGGCATATTGGAATTTAAGTGGATGTGTGGTGGTCTGGTGGTGTATTAGAATTGACAACATCCAACAAGGCACGGGAAAATATAGTACATGGCTGTTTAAATTCTTTTCCCCCATCGAGAATTGAACCTGGGACCTTCTTTGCATTATCATTACCTGTTCTGCATGACTCAGAATATTTATTTATTTATTCTTTTTGCACATTATCATTATACAACAAATTATGCAAAATAATATGGAATACATATTATAAAATATAATGAGATGATGTAGCGGCGAGATTATCACAATGTAACGATTTCTCAACACGTCTCAAATTTTTTTTAATGATATAGTTCAACTCGATATGGAATGCATGAAAAAAAAACCATGCATTCCATATCATATTTAATATTTATGTTGGATAATTTTGAGTGGTTCAAAATAAATAAATATACTTATTATTTATTTATTTTATTCTTTACTGTACATTGCATTGGTTACAATATTACAAAATAAAACTGTGTCATATAAATATCAGTTATACAATTCAATGTACAGAGGGCGAGTTTATCCCTAAAATGCGATGTCTTCCAACTAACCCGATTAACATTTTTCAACATATATTTTGATACATTTGTTTTATTGTGGCTATTTCAGCATCTTATTTAATTATATATGACTTTATTTATATTGTGACATCACTACTACATATACAATATTTTATTATACATTACTTTATGATACTACATATAATCAAACTTGGGTGTATTGCTCGGAATTATGATTATATTTACTAATGACTTGAATATGACGTTTTTTGGAACGTCTAAGAAAGTACTTTTGTAGAAGATATTATACACATCGTTGTGTACACAATGTCATTGTCTTATTGTTTTTCGTGTTTTTTTTCCAATGTATATACTTATGTATAAATATCATTTTGGTGAATTCGACCTCTTAAGATTGCCGTTTTATATCATTATTGTTTATAGAGACTGATCTTCTATTCATTCCTTAAGGTTTTTAGTGTCCTGTAAAAGGCGGGTGTTTGAAAAGTAGATATTTTTACATCTTGAATTCAGATATGGGGTTTTTCACTCATCTGAAGTGTTTTATTTTTTTTTGTTGGCATGGAGAGGATAGCTTTTATGTCTATTAAACGCAGCTTGTTTTCTGGCTACCCCACTTGTGGGATATTTCGTGATGAGATAGTACTTGTAGTAGAGAAATTGATCCTTAGAATGTTTGGTTGGTTTATTGATCGTTATCTGTGAGATATCGTTTCCAATACTGCACATATACCTATGTATAAGTAAATAAAGCAAGCTTTACATAATATGTATGTACATATATACATACCTACCTTACCTGTCTCTATGTTCCCATATTATCTACACAAGTATATGAATACAGTAATATGGGTGTGATCCTATAGGCAATACGATTATCCAAAAGCGTAGCGAATACCTTGAATTGCACATAATATCTGTTCATCATCATCATCGCCCTCAACGCTCCTCTCGGGAGCACAGGGCAGAAACCAGCCTCCTCCATTCAGAGCGTCTCTGTGCCAATTGCGTCACCTCTTCCCACGACATTCCTTGCGCTCTGATATCGTTGTCATAGGAACGGTGTATTGTGAAAGAGGGACGCCCGGGCCTACGGAACCCCTGCGGACGGAAGAACAGTGCTCTTTTTGGCCAACTATCACTGGGCATTCTCAAAACATGTCCCAGCCAGGACCATCGTCTCTCTTGTATTACGGAGATTACAGGTCTCTGCTGGGTGCGCCGGCGCACAGCATCATTTGTAACATGTTCATACCATCTGACATCCAAAATCCTTCTAAGACACTTGTTTTCAAAGCTTAGTATCTTCCGCTCTTGAGCCTTGGTTAAGTGCCAAGACTCGCAGCCATCTGTTCATATGCCTTTTATTATTGTTTGTAAATTTATTTTATTTATTTTCTGAGTTTAAGAAGGCTTCAGCCGTATGATGGGTGAAATTTTATCTTATTTCATAGATGTATGTGTACTAATGTACGTATATGTTTTTTTTTCAGTGGGATTACGTTGAAAGGGAACAAATTTTGGTGAGTAAGTTCATATTTTATGCAATTATTTTGGTGGTTTTCCTCGTAAACATTTTTACGATATGATCGTCTACTCCGCACTCTATTTTGTAGTTGAAATTGAAGTAGGTCACGCGTTTACTAAATGTAGTTGTAGTTACTTTATTACATTTATTTCTATTTACTTGGGGACAGAGCAAAAATAAAGGCTTGGTTTATTTTACCACTGGAATGTAAGATTAGCACACTCCTAACAAGTTCGAACATTTGGATATATGTATACACAACAAGTACAGTTTTTTTTTAAGATTTTAACTGTAATAAAATAACATCACTAAACGTTGTGTCATATATGTATTTATATGAGACTGAAATTATGTGTTCAAGATGCTGAAACAAGCTGCCTCTGGGTCTGCGAAAGGAAGCAAATAAAGGGCTTCAGAAAAAAGCTGAAATTGAACCTTTTTGCAGGAAGTTTCGGACGATAGTCGTACAATATGGTACCCTTGAGGTCATATTATGAGTAATCTGCGTTGTCGGTGAATCTTAGACCCGTGTGGAAGCATTAGAAAGGGAGCACAGTTCGCATTGCGGAATTGGACCAACCCGTCAATTACATATTGTAGAGTGAAATTATTTCTTCCAAACCATGTAGGTATGTTTATTAGGAATGTGCCATGATGATGTTTTGTATGATTTGTTACTTTAACACCGTTTTTCGATAGTTCTACCTTCTTGATGGGGCTGTATAAACTGTGTGTTATGTGTTATGATTGCAACTGTTTGAGGCCAATAGAATAGTCGTCTATACTCAATACTTATTTCTCAGTTTTGTTATATTTAAGCAGTTTTTTTAATGTTATTTTACTCGTCTGCTTTTTAGCTAATCAGTATTGTAATAAATAAATAAAATTAATGCGCGTTAAAGAAAGTACTAAAAACCCATTCTGAATGTTTTTACTGTTATCGGCATTGAGAGAACGGTCTGCATGTTTATTACATGTTGTTAGTCCGCCGGCTACCCCGCTTTTTGGAAAACCCGCAATGATATACATATATGTACGTATGTACTAAAAATCGTATTGTTCGCTAACGAATGTGAATATAACATATCAGTATGGAGAATTATTCTACTGATCGAGCTAGTCTAAACTTTATAAATATATATATATATAAAACATTAAAAAAAAGGTGAATTACATCAATATAGGTTATCCAGTAGTACACAGTACGAAAATATAATATATTGATGATTGATTATTATAGTTGTATTTATAATTTATTATCTTTCACTAATATGTAACTGTAATGTAGGCAGAGTAATCTCCGTTGAGTGTATTAATAATAATAATCTTTATTGCACAAAATTTGTATACAAAGAATAAAAAAGAACATGACAACATTATCACTGAATACATAATTTTGCGCAATGGGCGAGTTTATCGCTGAAGCGCAATATCTTCCAACTAACCCATTAAACAAAAAAAAAACAATTTATAAAATAATAATAATATATAAATAAATAAAACAAAATAAAATAATTTAAGATATATAGATAAATAAATAAATACATAAGTATACCAAAATAAAAATACAAACAAAATAAACAACATCGGATAAGCAACTCGACACAGATGTTGAGAAGGGAGGGTTGGGATAGAGAGGAAGGGATGGGGTAGGACTGCTCATCGTGTTTGGATACACGAAAAAAAAAAAAAAAAATAAATCTTGAAAACCCTGGTAATTTTTATAAATGTAAACGCAACGGAAGACTAGCGACCATTCACCTCCTTCCTGAAAGTATAAAAAGAAGTGCAAGTGCGAATTCTTTGCGGCAGCTGGTTCCACAACCTAGCACCATGAACTGAAAAAGAATCGTTGTAGTAGCAGAGTTGTATTGACTCTAGCGATATAATAATATATGTGTAATATTATTAGATACGTGCCACACATTCCTGAAGAAGAAAGGAACTTTTGGGAATATAATCAATATGTACAAGTTTATCTGTAGCGGTGTCTATTATCGTATATTATCTGGTGTCGTATGTACTATATAATTATGTGTGCGTTGGTGCGTATTGCGTGTCACACTAGAAGAGAATGTCTAGTGCAAGCTGTGTAAGCGACATTCAACTTGAAACTGTGAGATAGTCTAACACTTATTTTATGTAATATATTTACCAATATGTTACCCACACACCTTATTTTTCATTGCAATGTATTGATATAATAATATTACAATTGTATTATTATAATTATTTTAAGAATTTGAGATAAAGTAATGTTTAGTTAATAGATTTTTGTGGTTATTTAGGTTTATATTTCTGGAAATAAATAAATATAAACATAGTATAAATTGTTTTCTAGATTAAAGTAAAATATATATTATTCACTTTACTTAACCTTTCGCATTGAAATCTAGGACTTGGGATGCACTGAATTCTGTGCGATATTGTCGGGATTTGATTTTTAGATATACCTACGGGGTGGTGCTTACAAGAACAGACTCTTTTCAATGGGAGTCAACCAGAGAAGCGTTTTAAAGATAATACTTGGACAGCCTTTTGACAACCCAACCTTGAAACTTTTTGAGAAGCTTGCGGTCCCCTCCTTAGATGGTATCTATACGGGGAAGGCAGTATGCCAAGTTTATAATAAATAAGTACCTGTCCTATGAGTTTAGTGGTTGTATGTTCATATTTTAGTTTTTTTAGTGTGATATAATATATTAGTTTTAATATTGCAATGACTAATCGAATTTATCTATACTAATATTATAAAGAGGATAGATTTGATTGTTTGCGTCGAATAGGCTCCGAAACTATTGAACCGATTTGAAAAACTCTTTCACTAATAGGAAGCTACACTATCCCCGGGTGACATCGGCTATACAGTATTATGTTTTCAAAAAAAATGGGATCCTTACTAAAACTCAAAATTCCAACAATGTAAAAAAAATACCTAAAATATTCTTTATATCGCGTGCGCTACGAAAACTATTGATGATAGAATAAAATAATGTACTACAATTTTGCAGAACACATAATTATTTTCAAAAAATGTCTCGACATTATATGTCTAACTATTATAGTTATGCCACAATAAGTGTTCTCTTCTTTTAAAAATTTAATTGAAGTCCTGCTGCTAGAAAAGGCAATTTATATTTTGGTATTAATCCTTATCAAAATAAATTACTTCATATTCAAGACTGCTTCAATACCTTTATATAACTTTTTTAATTATTCAATTCGGACATTCCATTCGAAAAATATTACGAGTTTAAATATGTAAGTAGGGTTATTCCGTGTCAAATCATCACACTGATTCAGACTTGATATCTCAGAATTTCATGATTTTTTTTATGCAGCAATATATCATAGACTTATGAAAAAATACCAAATTTCAGCTATGTAGCACATTTATTTTTGAAGTTATTAATTTTTAAAGTTTTCAGCTTCTCTGGCTGGCGGTCTAAAACACATAAAAATCAGAAAGATAAAAGTCGAAAAGTTGAACGAGATAGAGTGTAGGGAAAAGTATGAAAGAGAAACATGAATGAAATTTGATGCAAATGAAGGTAATGATTTGAATGTAGATGAGAGATGGAGTGTGATGAAACAAGTGCTAGTAGATTGTGCTAAAGATATCTGTGGAGAAACTGTGATTGGACGGAAAAAAGGTGATGCATGGTGGGATGATGATGATAAAGACGCAGTTATGAGAAAGAAGAATGCATGGAAAGGTGTGCTAGCCTCACGTAATCTAGATCAAGGAAAAAATGAGAGTGCTAGAGAAGTGTACAAGGAATGTAAGAAAGTTGTAAAAGAACTGATAAAGGAAAAAAAGAAATTAGTGGATGAGGCGGAGTGTAAGAAATTGTCTGAAAGTGTGAAAGAAAATATGAAAATGTTTTGGAAAGAAGTTAAGCGTAAAAGAAGCAACAATGAGGTAAATAGTATGAATGCGATCAGAAATAAAGACGGATGTATGTTGATGAATGGTGTTGACGTTGTGAATAGATGGAAAGAATATTTTGAGGAGCTGTTTGAAAGTGGAGGTGAATGTCCAAGCCAGAACAGTGAAAGGGAAAACGCGAATGAAACAAGGGATGATGAAATAACTATGGATGAGATTAAGAATGAATGGAAAAAAGCAAAGAATGGCAAAGCGGTTGGATATGATATGATCTCTACGGAATTCATCAGTCTGAGTGGGCTGAGGAATCTCGAATGGTGTCATGCTCTCTTTAACCAGTGTTGGAGGGAAAGTTGCACGCCAGAAGACTGGCGAAAAGCTGTGATATGCCCGCTATACAAAGGAAAGGGGTCAAGACTAGAATGCGGGAGTTATCGGGCCATCAGTTTGCTGAGCTCGGTGGGGAAACTGTATGCAAGAATATTGATTGAAAGAGTTCGAAAAGTAACTGAGACGAATGTATGGGATGTGCAAGGTGCCTTTCAGAGTGGTAGAGGGTGTGTGGATCAGATCTTCTCCCTGCGAATGGTGACAGAGAAGCTCCTGGAGAAACACCAGAAGCTTTTCTGCGCGTTTGTTGATCTAGAAAAGGCTTATGATAGAGTAGATCGTGAGAAAATGTGGCAAGTACTATCAATGTGTGGGTTAGGTAGTCAGCTAATTCGCGCCATTGCGTCCCTATATACAGGAAGTTCTGCGTGTGTTAGAGTGACCAATAACCTGTCGGAATGGTTCACACTGACCAAAGGAGTAAAACAAGGGTGCGTTATGTCGCCATGGCTTTTTAACCTATACATTGATCATTGTATTCGTCCGTTGAAAGAAATGAATGTAGGTGTTGATATGAATGGGATGAATGTAAGAGCGTTAATGTTTGCCGATGATTTGGTATTGATGGCTGAAAGTGAAAGTGATCTACAGCGAATGATGACGTGTGTGTATGAAAATTGTGCGATTAATGGATTGAGAATGAATGCAAAAAAGACAAAAATCATGGTGTTTGAAAGAGGAAGTGAGAGAACAGTATGCCAGGTAATGATTGACAACGAAGTGTTAGAGCAAGTTGACGAATGTGTGTACTTAGGTAGTTTGTTCACGAGAGATGGGAAGTGTGAAAGCGATATTGAAAGGAGAAAAGTTGCTGGCAATAAGGTAAATGGTGTAATCCGACCAATAATTGCAAATAGAAATATATCTACCACAGCTAAAAGGTTGGTGCACTCTGCTATCTTAGTGCCAACACTTATGTATGCAAGTGAGACGTGGACACGGTTAAAGAAGGATGAAAGTGGCATTAATGCAGTAGAAATGAGATCGTTGAGAAGGATGTGTGGTAAAAGTCTGAGAGATCGTGTGCGTAACAGTGATATACGAAAGGAATGTGGAATGAAAGTGGGTGTAATAACAAGGATGAATGTAAATAAGTTAAGATGGTTTGGGCACGTGGAAAGAATGAATGAGGACAGAATGACTAAGAAGATATATTTGGCTGAGAGGAATGGTGCTCGGAGACGTGGACGTCCTAGGATTAAATGGCAAGATCATTTAAATCAAATCCTACAGGACGGTCACGTGTTGAGCACATTGAACAGGAGAGCATGCATGAGGAATTGTATGACAGTGATGGAAGCGAAAGATGTATGCAAGGATAGAAGGAAGTGGCACTCGATCCTTTCTGCCTACCCTGCGAGGGAAGCGGCGTGATGGTATGTATGTATAATTTTTATGAAAAAATCTCATGTCTAGGCACCTTTGGATGCCTATAGACTGGCAACCAGTGATGATATAAACCTGGGAGAGGTCTTGTTTTAAAGCTGTTGAATGGGGCTTTAATCTGATGTGCCACAGAATAGAGGTCACGGTTTGAAAAAGAATTTAAATTTTAAAATTAAATTTTTCAAAAAGTGACTATTTGAAAAATTTCAAAAAATTGTCAAGAATAGTTTGTAATGTATTTACCAAAATTCTATTATAGGATCTCAATGGGATCAGGAGATACAGGGCTTCAGAAATCCCATGATAAAATTTTACTATAAATGTGTTAAGATAAGTATGTTTACGAGGGATGGAAGATGCGATAGGGACATTGAAAGAAGGAAAGTGGCCGGTGCTAGAGTAAACGGTGCACTTCGACCCATTGTCAGCAATGACAATGTGTCGAACATGGCTAAAATGCTGGTGCACAATACCATTCTGGTACCGTCACTTACGTATGCAAGCGAGACATGGACGTGGTTGAAGAAGGACGGAAGTGGAATAAATGCAGTAGAGATGCGATCGTTGAGGAGAATGGTTGGTAAAACGCTGCGTGATAGAGTGAAGAATGAGGATATTAGAAGAATGAGCGGATGCAAGAAGACTGTTGTGGACAGAATGCGCGTGAATAAACTACGGTGGTTTGGGCATGTTGAACGAATGAACGAGGTAAGAATGACAAAGAGGATATACTTATCTGAAAGAAAGGGTGTGAGGAAACGCGGGCGTCCGAGAACCACGTGGCTTGATCACGTGGATCAAATTCTCAAGGACGGCCGCGTGTTGAGTAAGAGGAACCGACGTGCGTGTATGAGGAACTGTATGAATGTGGAGGAAGCGAAGGAAGTGTGTAAAGATAGATCTGTTTGGCGTTCCGTTCTCTCTGCCTACCCCACTTGGGACACGGCGTGAGGGTATAGATAGATATAGATATAGAATGTGTTAAGACATTACAAACTTTTTTTGAGAATTTTTTTAAATTTTTAAATTACCATTTTTTGATTTTTTTTTTTTATAATTTAACCCCTATCTTGTGGCATATCATAGTAAAGCCCTATTCAACCCCTTTAAAATAAGACCACTCCCAGGTTTATATCATCATTGGTTGCCAGTCTAATAGGCATCCAAAGGTGTCAAAACACGCAATATCACGATGCATGCATTTCTGAAGCCCTGTATTTCCTGATCCCATAATAGAATTTTGGCATATGTATCAATACATTACAAACTATTTTTGTCAATTTTTTGTAATTTTTCAAATTGTCACTTTTTGAAAAATTTAATTTTTAATATTTTTTTTTTTTCAAACCGTGACCCTATCCTGTGGCACATCAGATTAAAGTCCCATTCAACAGCTTTAAAACGAGACCTCTCCCAGGTTTATATCATCACTGGTTGCCAGTCTATAGGCATCCAAAGGTGCCAAGATATGAGATTTTTCATAAAAATTGAAAACTTAAAAAATTAATAACTTCAAAAATAATTGTGCTACATAGCTAAAATTTGGTATTTTTTTCATAAGTCTATGATATATTGCTGCATGAAAAAAATCATGAAAATCTGAGACATCAAGTCTGAAAATCTCCCAAAATTGTGTTGAATTGACACGGAATGACCCAGTAGTAGAAAAAAGTTGCTTTGGCGCCGCTCACCCCGCCGGCTAGCTAGGCAGCACCTTATGCGATGTAGGCATCACTGGGGTACGGGCCGTACGGGATGGGATTCAATGTCAAGAAATAAAGTGCTGGCTCCCTACGCAAATACTGAAACTTGAGGAAGGAATCTTTCCCACTCCAAATTTTAGCATATCCTTCTGGATGAGTCTCTAGGCCAAATAGTTCATAATTTAGAAATTTTAATAGATGCAGTATAGCCCTCCGAGGATGTGCAATGGGACAAGGCTGCTTATTAAAGAATTGAAGGATAATTTAATTGTAGCGACCATTATCACCGGCCCAGCAGCTGGTCAACTGGCTCATATACCAAGGATACCGATGACTCCAACTGATTTGCCAATCCCATTTAAACGGCTTCAATTTCTGGTAAAAATTCCTATCGCCTTAACTATTAACAAGTCCCAAGGCTAAACCTTCGAATTAGTAGGGATTGACCTACGAAAATAATGTTTTACTCATGGTCAACTGTATGTTGGCCTATTGCGGGTTGGAGCTCCTGAAAGTCAATTTATTTTGCTGCCACAAAATAAAATAACGACAAATATCGTTTACAGGGAAGATCTGATTCAATAAATTTAATGGTTTTTGTTTTGTATGTATGATCTTTTTACAAAAATTTGAATTTTTTTTTATGATCTGGGAAGATCTGATTCAGTAAATTTAATGGTTTTTGTTTTGTATGTATGATCTTTTTACAAAAATTTTAATTTTTAATGATCTGTGTAAAAACTAAATTATTTTTTTAAATACCTATCTACCCGTGCGAAGCCGGGGTGGACCGCTATTAAATATAAAGAAATAACCCTAAAATTCCTCAAAGCACGAACTCTGCTCAAATTCGAGGGTTAAAGAAATAATTATAAAAAAATGTATAATTGTGTTAATGCATTATAAACTTAAATGTATTATGTATAATATTATTTCCGTAAAAAAATAATTTGAATTTATTCTTGGACACTCAATGTGGATCTAACTTCTGCATGAAAGAATATTCTTCTGATATATTCTTACGTATTGTTTAAAGTCTGTAACTCATTATTTGACACTCCTGAGCTTCTTGAGAATATATGCATTCATACTGCTTCTAGAACTCGGAACAAGTAATTTATTTTATATGCCGACTGCGACTAAAAATGCAGGACTGCGATGACCTCTAATGGCCGGTTTCAATAATCTATCTATCCGCTACTGTCGATTCAAATCTATTGTGTTCTATATTTTAAATCATACATTTCAATCGACAGTCACGGATAGATAGGTTATTGAAACCGACCATAAATAGAATTACTTTATTGTAGAATACTCGAGACACCCCACCGGTGGGGCATCACGCCTCAGAGGTGGAGCACCACGCTTTCAAATATTATTGAAAATTTACCAACTCTTTAATTAAAAAAGATGTCGGTGGGGCATGGCATGAAGAAGGTTGGGAAACACTCCTCTAGATAGACGTTGATGTATTCGAATTATCTTTGAATGCACATAAGAGGCAGGCAGGTATTCAGAAAACTCACTTTCCCTGTGTAGGGGTACTCTGTGTATGTAGTCATGTTAGGATGACCGGATTGTTATGTACCTATATATAATGAGTTACAATCCATTGGATTGGTCTGCAACGAGTTTGGTTTTTCTTCTCCATTCGTCTCTATTCTCAGCCAGTCTTTTCAGCTCTACGTATGAGCCACAGTTCGTGTCCCTATTCAGTTGGTCCATATACGCGTCTCTTGGTCGGCCTCTGCCATTTGTCCCCTCGGTTTTACCCTCCGCGATGGCGATGAGTAGTCCTGGGTGCCTGATGTTGTGGCCAATCCAGTTAGCTCGTTGTTGGCCGATTCTCTTAAGAAGTTGCCTTTTTTCACCTACCCTGGTTAATACTTCTTCGTTTTCGACGTGTTCCGACCAATGGATCTTAAGCATGCGTCTGTAGCACCACATCTCAAAGGCCGCCAATCGTCGGCTTTCACTCTTGCTGATAGTCCACGTCTCACAACCATAAAGCAGAATGCTCCATACAAAGGCTTTAGTAAGGTTCTTCCTTACGCTTAAATCAATATTTGGGGATTCCAATATCTTCGATTTTTTGTTAAAGGCAATCCTTGCCTGGTTTATTCTGCTCACAATTTCCGATTTGGAGCGTCCATCCTGGTTTATTCTGCTGCCCAAGTACACGAATTCTTTTACTTGTTTGATGCTCACTCCATTTATGGCAATGTTCGCAGTCGCTTCCTCTTTTCCAACGACGATACATTTTGTTTTTATGTACCTATATCTTTTAAAATTAACTTGGTGTATGGTGTTGGATGATCATTGAACTTCAAAGGTTTATGTTTTCTGTACTTATATAATTATGTACTTATTTTCTGTTGTGTGCCTGTAAATAAATAAATATATTTTATATATACTATACAGTACCTTTGATAGTTTTTCACCCAGTTTCATGGTTGCAAATTGAATATTTGAACAAAAAGTGATCCTTTCTATCAGAATAAATTATAATATATCCAATAATTGTGTTATTATGACCTTACATACTAATATTATTTTTGACTATGAAACATTATCGCCAGTATCTAATGGCATCATTAGAATTAGATTAATCTCAATTCATACACACACACATTTATGAATGATTTATGATCAAGTTAGAGCATGCAGAAAACCAACATGCATTCAATGGACGAAAGATCATATGATTTTACGCAGGAGATACTTGAAAACTTTACTTCAGTGAGACCTCTCACAGACCAAATGATTTTGGGAGGTTCCGCAAAGCCCGAGGAATCCTAAGACGTTTTTTTAATTGGTTGTGGATGTGTGGGTTCACGAACAATTAAATTCTCGTTGAGAGCTTCTGCGTCAGCCGGGTTCACCGCCGTCTGACTTGGGAGAGTCTTAAGACGCCCATTGCGACCTTGGCGTGATAAGGAACTCGTTGTATCGTCCTGTCTTCCTTGATGGATAGTAGGTTTAGGGAGTATGTTCCTTTTGATAGGGTTTAATGTTGTCACACTTGCAGGCGCTGGCGACTCTGGGGTTCGCGCCCTCTGAATGTTTTTAACAAATCTCTGGACTCCCCACCTCACAAATAGTATATTTTTTTTTCCGTGTCATTCATGTTTTATTACTGTTTATGCCATTCTTGTCCTATTTTATTTTATTCTCTCAATTTTATTTAAATATTATTTTTTATTCTTTTCTGAAAGTTTACTCACTTTCAAAAGGGACATTGAAGCATTATAAAAGATTTCCACGTCGGCGATTTTAGCCGGCTGGCCCTTCACGCTTGCCCAATGGCCCCCCCGTTAGCACAATTTTGGTTTGAATGTGAGAATAAATAGGAGTCTACGACTCCTGAGTAATCCGGGTGTGAGGTGCGTCTCTCTTCTGTGTGAATATATTTGAAGATATGTTATGTATTAAGTAGTTAATGTTAATATGTACACATTATTGCACAGCGCCATAATACATACTATACCTAGGTACAGTAGATGTGTACATAATTAAATTATTATATTGTTTGTTACTGGACGTACCTACGTATTATATTATATTTTTTTCATCATACATCTCTGACAGATATGATTATTTAATAGCAGGTGTAGTATTATATGTGTAACATACTTGTATTTTTGTACATATTGTATTAGGTACTACAGTATATTATTATATTTATATACTATAATATTGTCGGCTTATAAGTTTTGTTGTGTTATATGGCGGTTACCTTGTTACGCTTTGTTACATACAAAATACATGATGATGACATAAGTGTACAAACTACTCGTAGGGTAGGTACAACATGTACATAAATATGATAATATAATGTAGGGAATTTATCAGGATTGTGATTTGGTAATGTGTAAAAATGCAGGTGTTGAAAACTTAAAAAAGTAGGAGAACAAATTCATCGCCGGGTGCTCCACGGCTTAATTTAATATTATTAACCCTTTAGGAATAACAATAATATCGTAATAATCTATGCTTTGAAATATGTTCAAAATATTATTATGAATGTACCCTGAATAAGACACCGTTCACATAATATTTGAATTATTTTATTCTAAAGTACGCCATAAGAGTTGACTGGAACTCTTAAATTTCATCACTTTGTTTTGTTTACAAATAGGTATATTTCTTTGTGTTATAATGATGTATTATGGTTTAATTATAAAACGCAAATATTGATGTTTACTGTGATCATTTATTATTACATCACGTATAGGTACTCCTCATGTTTTACAAAATATTGCATTGCATTATTCCATAGACATGTATAACTATTGAGTATTCACAAAATTTTCATATCTGAGATAACCTATTCCTGCTGTCTAAATGTGTAATTTAGAAATTAAAACTAACTAAAGTCGTGGCTGCGCAACATACATGCAGAGAGACTTTATTACGGCATACGTGATACGGCACTCTTAGAAGAAGTTAGAAGGAAATAGAGATTTCAAAGTAACCTATGAAAAAATATTGATGAATACAGTAGACAGCAAACAACGTGAAGTTAGCACATTATTCAAAGCATTTTCTCGCATGCTGTGTATTTTGTGCTATGTCTATGAAATATACCTACAGTTGTGACGCTCACATATGACCAATTATGTTCCGTTTACTCGAAGTGTGCGACTTTATTCAGGGCACATGCCCGTCCACTAAGTGTTAAAGTTATTTTGCTTTATAGCTAGTCTACAGTTATATATTATGCACTGCCTGTTGTGCATTATCTAAGGTATCTGATTTGATTGACTGTATATTGGATTTTTTCTGCCAATTTATCGCACGGAGCGCATCTCCATGACAACGCTTTGGTAGGTACAATCAGCGGCAGTAGCTCTTATATTGTGCGGTAGACCAAACATTCCCCCATTTTAAAAGCTAGGAAACTGAACATTTACACACATATTTTTTTTTTTTTTTTAAAAAAAGATATATCTGGGTTTTTTGTTATAAACCCAAATACAACTTTATACACCTTCCACAGTAAGCTAAAAGCTTGTGTCGTTCTCTTAATATTCTCAATAGACTATCAATACATTCCGCCTACTACCTTTACATAGTACTTGTTACGTTGTTACGATACCGATGACTTCATCCTAATATTTCATGCATTACCCTTTACCTAAATATTTAATAGTACGCCCCTCGATAATGGTATATTGTAATATTTTTTTACTAGTATTATTATTGATGCAATATTTCCTTCAGGTTAATGAATTTTATCTGATTTTAGGGTAAGTAATCTCATAAGTAGGGTAGCCAGTAGACGCACTATATGTAATGAACATATTATAGTTCATCGTACTCAATAAAAAAAAGTACGCTAATGACCTTTGCCTGAGAAGAAGTTGTCGTAAGATTGTACAGTAACTACTCATTATTACTCATCTCCTGGTCCACATTATATCCTCGAGAAGTGGAGGAATTGATGGAATGATTCCACTAATGCAGATGTGTAATGTGATCATCTCAACCTCAACATGCAATCGCTCTCTTATTCCAAACTTCCTTTGTTTCTTCAAGGTAAGGGTCAACCACCTCCACAAGTATAAGTACATAAAATATAAACTATTCGTAGTTGTAGAAGTACGCGCAGGTACTTTTGGTATCTAACAATAACAATACAATGGATTAGACACCGACTCGTATAATTATTATTTAACTATCTCTGGATGGTATGGGAACATATATTGACATTAAATCTGCGTGGTTGTGCCTCCGATTTATGTTGTGAATTATAGTCTATTTTGTTGTTTGGAGATAATATTGTACATAGTGATCTTTAATAATAGACTGAAAATTAAAAAGGAAAATTGGTAATGCGACCAATATAATTTCTTATCCACCAGTTTTAGACTTGCGTTGGTTCTAAAAGATACGTTCTATCTCCCTCGAGTCCTCCGTTGTAGATGCATTTATAAAAAAATGTTCGTGTTAATTCAGAATATTATGTTTATAGTTGACATAATATATTTCACGTTGCAGACTAGAATTATGCAGGCTTTTCAAGCATAAAGCATGTCCTATACTTGAGCATTAGCAGGAAAGAGATTAATGTTATGGAGTGAAACAGCAAATTGTTACTTTTATTATTAATTTTGTTACATACCTAATTTTATTGCGTTGCCAGTCTGGTAATTCTATGGTTTTACAGCGATTATGTGACAAGAGGAAGATGACAACACACATACTGAGTGTAAATGTTAATGTTATTTGAGATGTATTACATGAAAAGTGTTACGTAATGGTGGTTTCCATATATTTATGGAATAAGTAGTATACTTTATTACCTCTAAATCACATACATATCTGCATGAATATTTATGGTAATTTGTCTTTTGAAGATTTCAAGGTAGACGTGGAGTCGTAGTGTTGTGAATCAATCTATTTAGTTATAATAAGTGTAATAAATACCTACTAAACTTTACGCAAACTTTTTTATCTATGAATTCTTTATGCAAAATAAGCACGATGTCTGATTTAAATATGTACATATTATTTTTAGTTCGGTACTGGGCGCCTTCTGCTGAGATGATTACGCGTGCAACGAACTCCATGAATAGTTTTAATAGGAAATAGTAATTGTAATAATAAATGATAATGATATACCTACCTACATAATGAACACATAACTGTCGATGTCGATCAATGGATGATTCACACTAATTACAATAATATACTTTATATTTATTTTCTTGACCATTATTGATCTTCATGTCAACATCCTATCACTACCTAGACAAAAGTTCACGGTTTTATCAAGTGTTATTGAGGAAGTTGTGATTATTCATAAACGCCGAGTTATTTTTCTCTCTATTGAGTACAAAAATGAAACAATACGCTGTATTTAAGATAGTATGACTCATCATGCATAATAGTACTTACTCGAAACAATGGAAACATGTTGGATGATTTTGTGGTAAATATGTTATTGTATCTGTTATGGTCTTCTATCGTTAGGTAATATTTAATAACAAGTTGGTTAGAGTTGATGTAGCGTATTGATTCGCTCTTCCAGTCTTCTCTACTAACAGATACTGTATTACTACTGATATAGGTAATGTAGGTACTGTATATAGATGGCATAACGTACTTCGTTACACTTGCAGCATCCTGTGCTCCCCTCACTTCCGACATGTTCATCCACTGCCGCTTCTGAGGTTTGATTCCAATCAACACACATCCCGAGCCTATTCCAATCGCAATGAAAAGAGCCTCATTATTGAAAGGTGATAATACGTAGACAAACAAATGTAACACAAACATGATTACACGTAGGCTGTTTACTGAACTTAATACTTATCTACATACAGTCTGTAGACGAGCCCTGCAGAGTTAATGAAGAAAGTGATAAGATGATTATATATAACAATAAGTACTTACATGTGTAATTTAAATAGTCTTTCATCATATTCAGTATAGTACCTATTGTATCTGATAATATTATACTTTTTATGTTATTATGATAATACAGAACGTGATTAGTTGATCTAATAAAGCACGTCTTGAACGATTTGTATCCCTCATAGTAGCCAGTATTTGCTGTCAAGCGATTCACTAATTGCCGCGTACAGACAGCTGGATGCGAACGTCAATCATCAAGCATCAAGCAAAAATCTTAAATCTTTCGGCGACAATTCGGAGCATTCTCCGAAGAAATATTCGAATGAATGCCTTCGTTACGTCTCATGGAATGGTAACGAAGGCATTCATTCGAATATTTCTTCTGAGAATGCTCCGAATTGTCGCCGTAAGATTTAAGATTTTTGTTTGATGATTGACGTTCGCATCCAGCTGTCTGTACACGGCAAATGATAAATTTCATTTTTGCTCTATCGTCTAGTAGCAATGGCGTTCTGTTCTCTCTGCCTACCCCACTTGAGAGTATAGTAGTAGTACAGTCTAATAGCAAGCATCCAGCATTCATGTAACTCTGGAATGATTATTTTCCATTATTTTAATTAGATCCACGAAAATATTTTATATACAGTACAAGTTCCGCCTGTGTAGCGAACATTTCTGGAGGTCAACATTAATTGCAGTGATATTTGTATTGTTTTGTTTTTACTATAGGAACAAATATAAGTACATATTAACAACCACTATTTAACGTATGCGTCCAATGCGATGTACGCAATATTTTTGTAAAATATTCCGTGGTTCAAGCCAGGTTCGTCATTTTTAGGGTAGGTATATGTTTTTCATACATTATTTATGTTCGCACATTTTCTATCTTTGTTATTTTAGTGGATATTGATTGAATTCGTTGTGTGGAGTATGATGCGAATATTGTTTTATTCCTTGGCCCTCACAGAAAGCGTACTATGAAGGACTTTGAAGTGTTTTGTCGTAGTTATGAGTGATATTTGTTAGTCATATGTTATGCTATCGTTATCAACATTGTATAATAATATATCTACCCAACTATATTCTTTCATAGCTTACTACATTTACATTACAGTAATAAATTCGCACTTCCGTTAGTGTCCGCTAGAGTACCTAGACCTGTACTTACTACTCGTCATCTGTTACATTACATTAGTGTTGTGTTGTGTTATGTTATGCATGTCTACTACTATTGGATGATACGGCAACATAGAGGCGAACATACTGTTTTGTATAGAAGCTGTGTAGAAGAGAATATATTATATTATATCATGTAGCGTGCTAATCTCTGATGATCTCATCGCCGCGCCGATGTAATATAAATAGTGTACTAATTTACTTACTTTATATTATTACCTACATTAATCTGCTTGTTGCCAGTGCGTGGCATTGCCGCTTCTAACGTCCAATTCAGTGTTGTCCTTTTCACAACCAATTTCCTGCACTTTTTGTTACAATGCATGAACTCTGATCGAATGTAAATACATACACATACATAAGTACAAATAATGTTATATTCCTTCCTTTTGTCCAGTTTCTGTATGTGCCAGCGTTTTTAATAATACAAACATACATATATTATACGTACGTGATACATATAGGAATATGTAATCAAATCCGTAGTACCAGCGGCCGATATATCAATGGCCATTCCATCTGTTACATCTCACAGTGTCGGTGTATCCTAATTCTAATAAAATAATCACCGTTCATTACCATTCCACTGAACATTTTGTATATATTGCTGGTTATGTGTTGTAAGCGATGTTGTAATCCATTATTAAGTTAAATAAGGTCCAACGTGTATGCATAGATATAGGTATAGGACTATGGGTATAATGTATAATGTTCATCTTTGTGAGGTATTCCTTTTGTACATTGATTTCGTGTCATATTCTCTTTATATTATTTTACCTGATTGCAAATTATATTACATAGAAAGTATATTCAGCATATCGGTTATCAATACATCCAAGTGTGGTGCCGACAGCTAATCCACGCGGCCACGGACCCTCCCTTTATAGGAGCTCAGCTCTTGAAACATCCAGGGGAAAGTGGTGGGAAACCCTTAATGCTTGATTGCAATATTTTTTTACAAACTACCGATGTGGGCGAGAGTGCATTGTTCAGTCAGAGATAAAATAAATAAAATATTTTATTGTTGACATGTTATTTACGTGTATTGTACTTGGTATAATTATGTAGTAGGTAGCCGTATTATTTATTATTAGTATTTTTCCTTCACACACTTTCCCTGTTCTACTTTCCTAGGTTTCTTCTTTTAGATTTGCATTACTATAATTTTATTATTATTATTATTATTTCATTAACACACTTTCGGATTCGTCTGCGCTTATTTTTACACTTCACTCGTTATTACAGAACATAGACGTAATACAGTCCTATATTTGATTCTATCTGAGATGTATTGGCTCATTATTGTTCGCCAGATGTAAACTTATGATGCTTTGGATCGATTAGTTGGAAAAATAATCGAGGTTTTGTATGGTTAATTAAGTGAGTTCAAAAACAGCGTTAGAAAATGCATGATACATAATTTCTCTTCATATAAATTTTTGAGAATGGTTTTAAGGACTAAATTACACTAATGCAAATTATAACACCAATAAAAGCTACGAAAATGTGTTGTAGTCTTCTAATTCAGATCCATCTATTTTGAAAATTTATACATACATCCATATACCTACACACTATAAATAGAAAATACTACAAACAGCTACTTAGATTTATAGACTTTAAGTCTAGTGAGGCAGTAAATACCATTTCTTGGCTATGCAAAATTTTGACGCGCGTTTTTGAATCGTGACTAGAAATCCTTATATTTACCATACAACCGTTCACATGAACATCAACGCGCGTCAGGGTTGCCAGATTGTGTTGCCAAAATTACCTTACTTCGGTGAAAAAAATACCGTACACATCGGAAATACAACAGTACCTTTTCAAAATGTAACGGGTATTTCTACCCCCCCACCCCCGGTCGCCAAATTTTTGAAATGGTATAGCTACTACTACTACTACTATACCATCACGGCATATCCCACAAGTGGGGTAGCCAGCAGATCAGCTGCATGTAAGAAACATGCAAACTGTCCTCTTCGTGCCAATATATAATCAAGACATTCAGGATGGGTGGCAAGCCTCATCGCTGAATTTAAGAAGTAAAATGTCTTAATTTTTTTCGAACACCTGCCTTTTACAGGACACTTGAAAACTTACGCAGAAGAGTGGGAGACCAATTCTTTACCGGGTGCTCAAATGGTATAGGAATTTGGAATATTTCAAAAACTCCTCGGTTTTCTTAATGAATATTTTCTCACACAGTACCTTTTTTTACAATGTAACGGGTATTTGGACCGATGATTGTTTATGTCAATATGTTAGTCGTACGGTAATTTGTTAAAATTATTACCGTACGGGGAATGAAATTACATAAAATTACCGTACGCCTGGCAACGCTGACGCGCGTTGACGCGCGCTCATGTGAACGGTTGTTAGATAAATAAAATGGTTTCTAGACGCGCGATTCGATAACGCGCGTTACATGTGAACTTAGGCTTATTGTTTTTAGAGCACATGTTATTAGTTTAGAATGTTTACTAATTTTTTTATTATTTAACCGGATTTGGGTGCAGATGACAAAACCAATCAGAAACCTCTGTAGAATCATGTCCACACAATGCAACATTGTGTAAAATCTAATCGGAAGAAGTGAGAAAGGTGTCCCAACGCTTACGAATTGGCTCTAGACTGGCTTTTGTGATCACTTTCCACCATTCTCACTGTCACGATGTAAAGTCCACCAATCGAGAGACGCTTTATGCAAACCTTTGTTGCTGACTGGTCGAACTAGCAGCCGATAAAGTATTGAACTTAATTGTTCCGGCGCCATTTAGACGGGAGATTGCGATCCATTTGAGATCTGAAAAATGAGATCCCAAAAAGATGATTGCTTCTAAGGTTTGCATCTCTCGATTGGTGGACCTTACATCGTGACAGTTAGAATGGTGGAATTGGTGAACGTTGTCCATGGACACCGAAAGTGATAACTTAAGCCAGCCTAGAGCCAATTCGTAAGGTTATGATGGCGGTTTGAAAGAATTATCGGAGTATTTTTTTCTTTATGCAACTCGCAAAACTATCTTGCCTTTAAAATGATTTTCACCGAACCCCTGGGGTTCGATCGAACCCAGGTTAAGAACCACTGCACTAGTTATTGAGAGCTATAAAATCTACGGGACGGAGCAAAGATTCAAATTTCAAATTTCAAATTTCAAATTTTTTATTGAGATAATAATAAACACATACAAATATACAATAAGCACAATTATACAAATCTTTATATTATCTGTTTTTTTTTTTTTTTTTTTTTTTTTTTACCCTCAAAATTGAGCAGAGCTCGTGCTTTGTTTTCAATTCGTTTCAATTGTTTGGATTACTATAGATATATGAATGGTTTTGAAACTACAAATACGAATCTAAGCAATGTCATCATTTTTTTAAGTATTGCGATATTTTTTTGATTCCGTCCATGATGTAACCGAGGGTGACAAATAAAAAACATATTCTCGCCCTCGTGCACAAGAGGTGCGCGGTTCAATCCCAGGTGCCGCCAAACACCCCTTTCACGACACAAACTTTTAGCTTACTGTGAAAGGTGTACAAGGTTGTATTTGGGAATTTGGGATTATAACAAAAACCCATATTTATTGATAAAAGGATATATTACCTATAGGGGCATTTGGTGTACCTTAGGACAGTTTTACCTTTGGACAGTTGTAATTTTAATAGGTTGCCATAGATTTAAAAATCTGCAAATTCACAAAAATTTAACATTTTTGTGATGTCGCCACTTAATCGTGTTTGGTATGACATAAGTGCATTAATTTGTCTGGGATAACAGTTTGAAGATTTTTTGATCAAAAAGTAAATTTTTCACTCATTTATATTGTTTCTATTATTCTGGTTGTTTTGTTGGTGTGTGACATATACAATATGAATATCAAATCTTACAAGTTTTACCTTTGTGAATACATTATTGGTTTACCGCTGTCATAACTCCAACTTGTTTTGCGCCCCAAAATACCTGTCAGTATCGAAATTTTTGTTATGTTGTACCTAGTGATGTGAGTAGAGAAAATTCTCCGGAGAAATTTCTCGAGAACGAGAAATTTCTCCGAGAATTTCTCCTCTGAATGAAGAGAAATTTCTCTGATTTTTTCCCATGGGGATTCCCCTATTATTTATTGGCGATAATGCGGCGGAATTCCCCTACAAAATATATGAAAAAATATCCGGTATTGACTAACTTTAATTGTAGCAATATTGGTGAAGTTTTTTTCGCATCGGAGCACTGTGGAAGGCGGACGTGTCGACGATACAACATTCAGATAAAATTTTGATTTATTATAAAACATAATTACTTTGAAACTAACATAAGTTTATCATATTTTTTTCTTTTCTTTTCTTCTTAATACTAACTATACTAACAGTACGAGTTCCGTACTTAATTATAAATTTATTTTGTTTATTTTTTCATTTTTATATCGTGAAATATAATTGTTTGTTTACCAACGGAGAGCGGCGAGCGCCTGCGTGTAGTTCGGCCTATTTAGAGGTCATTGAACCGCCGGTGCGGTTTATCCGATTAAATAAATTTTGTACGATACACATAATTTTTATATTTTTTGTTATTTTTGCATTTTGATTGCAAATTCTGTTTGATTTTTTTCTGGATTTTTTCTTTTCTTATATTATCGTTTTATACACTGAGTTAAAATAAACTATTAAGGATGAATGAAGCAGAGCCCCCGGACACCGGGGGTGTTAACCGAAAACGCGGAAGATTTGAATCGATCGATGCCTGTAATCTCGCTGAAGATTCCAAAAATAAGCCAGTATCTTTAGATGATATCTCTCTGCATTCTGCGACCAACAAAGCCAATTCAAACTCTTCCAATATGTATTCCCTTACGTCTCAGTCTCCATACCTAGTAGTAGTAGAGAATGAGATGGGCGGCAAACCTATTCATCCCATGTTTATCGGGGAAATATGCGCGAAGGGAAATATAACTGGCATTGTCCCCGGAGGCGTGCGTTCAGATAGTAGAACGAAAATCGTCATTACCTTCAACTCCCCACAAAATGCAAATAACTTTCTATCGAATAAGATCATCACTGAAAATCACTTAAAAGCATTTATTCCAAACTATAAGCTATACAAACTAGGTATCGTCCGCGGTGTCCGTCTTGAACTTACAGATGAGGATATTTTGCAAAACATCGTTGTACCTTCTCCTTTTGGCAAAGTTGTCAAACTGCGTAGGCTCAACCGAAAAGTCACTACCTCTGACTCGTCAGAATGGAAACCTTCCACAACGATCTTATTAACGTTTGAGGGTCAATCTTTGCCAGAGCGCGTCTTTTTGTTTTACAATTCTTTGAGAGTTGAACAGTACATATACCCAAGCTACATGTGCCACAATTGCCTGAGGTATGGACATACTAAGGCTAGATGTACATCGACCGCCAGATGTGCAAAGTGTGGTAATACTCATTTAGAAACAGATTGTCCTTTAAAAGAATCTACACCAAACTGCGTTAACTGCAAAGGTTCTCATGTAGCCACCAGCAATTCACGTCCAGAATTTCTCCGACAAAAAGAAATAAAGAAGACCATGGCTGATGAAAATGTCTCCTTCTCTTACGCAGCAAAAATAATCCCAAAACGCAGTAATTTGTATAGCAATGTGACAAGAAATTCCACAAAAGTAGCTTCAGCTGACACTAAAACTACAACTACCCCTCGGCCTTCTGCGTTTAAGCAAAACTTAGACAAAAAGATGATCGATGGCCTTCTATCTTATACAAACGGACAACCATCGAATCCCCAAAATGGTTGTGCTTTGAATGCAAGCTCATCTTCAATCTCATCTTCAACCCCACCTACTCTTTCTTCTACCAAAAATACTCCCAACAAGTACTGAACCCCATATTATTATAAATTTGCTCGTCCAAATATTAACAATGCTGATATCCAACTCTGAGAATAAACTGAATACAGAAATTTTTCCTTCCTTAACGAATTTATTAAATTTAATTTCAAACAATAACGGCAATGAGTAATCAGACACCAGTTAACCTTCTGCAATGGAATGCTCGTAGCGCAGTCTCTAATAAACATGAAATAATCACATTATTAAACCAAAATTCCATAGACTTAGCTGCAATAAGTGAGACTTGGTTACAACCACATTATACCTTTAAAGTCCCAGGATATAGCTGTATAAGGGCAGATCGTTCTGTGGGTCGCGGTGGCGGTGCTGCTGTGATCATCAACAGCTCAATTCCCTTTTCTATTATATCACTTCCTCTCAATCCTTTTCTGGAAATAGTAGCAGTCAAAATTAACGACATTGGCTTCGTATCTGTATATATTCCCCCAAATTCTGGCTTCGACATCTCCTATTTCGATTCTATCATTCCTCTCCTCCCATCTAGTTTCCTGATTCTAGGAGATCTCAATGCCCACTCCTCATCTTGGGGATGCTCAATAACAGACAGATCTGGGAATTGTGTCCTCTCCTTTTTGGATAAACACAATTTGTGCATCATAAACGATGGTTCGCCTACTAGAATAACCTCTCCATCCCAAAACCTCAGTGCTATTGATTTGAGTATATGCACAAGTGATTTATTCCCCTCTATCGACTGGCGTATTTCGGAAGACGCTTGTTCAAGCGATCACTATCCAATATTTATGACTCTACTCACAAAACCAATAAGGAACATCCCAATCACAAGAATTCTTTATAACACCCGTAAGGCTAACTGGGATGTTTACCAGAAAAAGCTGGATTTATGTTCATCAACTCTTGAATCTCGTTTATCTCAATCGAATTGTATAGATACTAAGTACAAATATATAACAGACGAAATATATAAAGCGGCAGACAGTAGTATGCCTCTGAAAACTAACCACAAGCGAGCAAAAAATGCTCCCTGGTGGGATGATGAGTGTTCTAATCTGATAAACGAGAGAAGACAAGCTATGCATCAATTACGAAAAAATTTTAGCATGCACACCTTCCTCCAAGCTAAAGCCATACAAGCCAAAGTTAGAAAAGTATTAAGACAGAAGAAGCGCAAAGGATGGCAGACCTTTTGTTCCAATTTATCTCCCCATACACCTTCAACAATCGTATGGCAGATGATCAGGAGATTCAAAGGATCTCTAATTCCTCCTAAAGTATGCGGATCTAGATCAGCATGGCTTCCAAACTTTGTTGATAAATTGGCCCCTTCTCACGTCCCCGTCAAAGACCCACCTATTGTGTCAATACCAAATAATAACACCGATAATTTAACTTCTCCATTCTCACTCAACGAGCTTCAAACTTGCCTTCACTCGTTAAAACCTAATAGTTCTCCTGGTACTGATAAAATACCTTACACACTTTTCCAAAAATTCCCAAAGCATTTTCTTGATATCTTTCTTGGCTTTCTAAACGAAATATTTTGTTTAGGAACAATTCCAACACCTTGGAAGCAGCAATTGATATTACCAATATTAAAACAAGGTAAAGATCCCAATTCGGGCTCTTCTTACCGACCAATAGCTATGTCCTCCTGTGCACTAAAACTCTTTGAACATTTGATTAAAAATAGGTTGGTCTGGTATATAGAGCATAATTGCTTGCTCTCTGTAAGTCAATTTGGTTTCAGAAGATCACTTTCATGTGCAGATAATCTTAGTATACTCATCACAGACATACATATTGCCTTTACTAATAAAGAACACGTAGCAGCCGTTTTCTTGGACATAAATTCAGCTTTTGACAACGTATGTATTTCCACACTTTACCAAAAACTCATAAATATTAATCTTCCTCTCCCATTTTGCAATATAATATACAACATGTTCTCTGACAGAGAAATAGTCATCGATGACGGTCTTGGGGGCACTCGTAGAAAGGTATGGAAGGGTCTCCCGCAAGGTTCCGTTTTAAGCCCAGTGCTTTTTAATATTTATTGCTCTGACTTGGATCAAGTCCTTCCTAGTGGCGTTAAAATAATTCAATACGCAGACGATCTGGCCCTCTATGCAGCAAACAAAAATATCGATAGTGCAGTTGCTCTAATACAAACAGCTTTGGAGAACATTAACAATTGGATGAATAAAAATTCTTTCTGTATTTCTGCTTCCAAATCCAAATCTATTCTTTTTTCAAGAAAACACAACATTCCCTCCGTTTCCCTTGATGTGGATGGAACACCAATCCCCCAAGTGAATGAACTCAAATTTTTGGGTCTACATATGGAACGAAAACTATGTTGGAGATCCCAAATTAACCATGTTGCAGAAAAATGCGAGATCTCTATAAATTTACTGAGGGCGATCACTGGTGTATCTTGGGGTAGTCATCCCACCTCTATGAAGAATATTTACAATGCACTTGTTCGTTGTCACTTGGATTACGCGAGCTTCCTTTTTTGCCCACTTCCGAAATATTTGGAAAATAAGTTGGAGAGAATTCAATCCAAATCCCTCAGACTAATAGTCGGAGCCATGCAGTCTACTCCTATTAACTCGCTTCAAGTAGAGTGCGTGGATATGCCACTTCCACTCAGAAGACAATACTTATCAGACACTTTTATTCTAAAAAGACTTAAATACTCCAATCATCCTCTTCTGAAAAGCCTTCATATTCTGAAAACTCTCTACGAAACAAACAGATACTGGTCCAATAAGCCTGCTCCTCACCTGTGCAATAGTATAAATAAATATAATGTTTCATTCAACGTAAAACAGTTTCCGTTCCCTTCACCTTTTTACGATTCCGCATTTGAACTTCTGCAATTTATGCCTAATGTGATTGATAACATAGGATTGAACAAATATACTAAATTATCTGAAGAGTGCATAAATCGAAGTTTTCTTTCCATAGTGGCCGACAAGTGGCCTAATCACGTAACGATATTTACAGATGGTTCAAAGCTTTCTGCAAGTGAATGCACTGGAGCTGCAGCCCTCATACCTTCTCTAAATATTTCCTCTCAATTGAAATTGACATCTAAATCAGTTTTCACGGCGGAATGCGCTGCGATAATTGAAGCCTTGTGCCTATCAAATACGCATAATATCGTGAAATGCGTCATTTTTACTGACTCTCTGTCTCTTGTTCAAACTCTTATGTCCCCTTCTTCGACTCTCAGTGATAATCCGAATATTATGCGCATTAGAAACCTTATGTACTATCGATCCTCATCCAATCAAGATACCATTATCGCATGGATTCCGGCACATTGTGGTATCCGCCACAACGAATCTGTCGATGAATTGGCTAAAACTGCTTGCACCCTCGGAACAACGATGGAAGATTTCATCCTTCCAGACGATGACATAAAGCGAACCGTAGAAGCTGATGCTCGTAAAAGGTGGAGTGAATTGTGGATGGACGTATCACTCATAAAAGGAAAAAGATATAGGTCGATCCAGGTCCAAATCGCAAGAAAACCTTGGTTCCACAAATCGAAATTCAACAGATCTGAAATTACTGCCATATGTCGAATGCGATTAGGACACTGTAGACTGGACGCTCATCTTTTTAAAATCCAACTTGTTGAAAGTCCATACTGCGAGTGCGGCCTGGACGAGGAGACCCTTGACCATGTTTTCCTGGGGTGCCCTATCAGGGATGCGTATGATATTTTCGTTGATGCTCTTCAGAACGATTGCCAATTTCCTTTGAGTATTGAATCATTGCTGAGTATGACATCCGAATCAATCCATTTGTCCCTTCTCAAATCAATGAAGGCCAATTTTATTATTCTGTGATGACTGTCTTCTTGACTATTTAACTATACTTGGAGACTGTTTTTGGCACAAATCATCCTCGTAGGATGCTATGCCATAAATGAAGGAAAAAAAAAAAAAAAATGGTGATAAATTGTCTCAACATTTGTACATTGTTATTGATTGATTGAATAAAGTACTGATTTATTATTTTACTGTTAAATAAATTTAAAAAAAAATTCTCGGTAAATTCTCTACTTCGAGAAATTTACCGAGAAATTTCTCGGTAAATTTCTCCAAAAATTATTTCTTGAGAATTCCACAACACTAGTTGTACCTATGGACAACGCTGCTGTTGTACCTCTGGACGCGTCCAAAGGTACACAATCATTCGACAGCTTTCGTTTGGTAGAATTATATTTTGATAAATAGAATAAATTTATTAAATATTAATGAATTTGCAACATTTTTATGAATTAATGAAAGAATAAAATAAATAAAAAAAAATAAAAAAAATGTAGATTTAATTTTGTAAATTGTGTATAATTCATATTTGCATCAACATCACAATATAATATTATTTTTAGCGCCGCAAAGTAAAAAAGGTGTAAAAAGGATTCAACCCTTTGTAGAAGATATAATAAATGCAATTAATGAGTGTAAGTAAGGTGAAAGCATACGAAAAGTAGCAGCAAAGTATAAATTATCTAAATCGACACTTCATCATTATTTAAAAAAAGCTCAAAACCACGATTACGTTTTACCAAATTACGCTGTTAAGTGCTGAAGAACTCAAGCTTTATGGCTATTTAGAAAAAGCTGCGTTCTTCAATTTTGGGTTAACTGTGGCATGAGAAAGGGAGATGGCATTCCAGTTTGCTGTTGCCAAAAATAAAAATATGGCACAATCATGGAACATAAAAAATTCGATTTTGGAATGCGTTTGTGGAGTTAGAAAACGTTTTCTTCAGCTATCGTTGAGAAAACCAGAGTCAACAAGCTTAGCGAGAGCAACTATATAGTGAGTTACAATCCATCGGGTTGGTCTGCAACAAGTGCAGATATTCTTCTCCATTCCTCCCTATTTTCAGCTAATCTCTTTAGTCTTACGTATGTGCCACAGTTCAAGTCCTTCTTCTCCTCTTTTTGTTGCCTCCTTTTGCCTACCCTGTTTAACACCTCTTCGTTTTCGACCTGTTCCAATCAATGGATCTTCAGCATGCGTCTGTAGCACCACATCTCAAAGGCCACCAACCGTCTGTTTTCACTCGTGCTGATGGTCCACGACTCGCAACCATATAACTTTTATAAAACAAACGTTGTCCAATTCTTTGATAATTTGAAAATGTCGAGATACAATTTAGATGAAACGGGCAACTCCAACGTTCACAAACCTGGTAAAGTCTTAGCTCCCAAAAGTTTAAGAAAACTTGGAACCATGACAGTAGCAGAAAGAGGAGTAAATGTCACAATGATTGTTTGCATCGATACCAATGGAAATTATAGCATTGCTCCGATGCTTATTTTCCAAGGGTATATTTTAAAAGCTATATGCTGTTAAGCGACCCACTTAGATGTATTGGTAGTGCAAATCCAAGTGGTTGGTCAAACGAAAAAAAAATCTGGTTTAAATAATCCGGTGTTATTGATTATTGACACGAATCTCATAATCGATTGAAATTATTGATAAAGCTAGAGATTCAGGAATAGTAATTTTGACTCTTCATCTACATACTTCCCACAGAATACAACCGTTAAAAAAGTGTCTTTGGAACACATAAAACAATTTACCACAATGCTGCAGAAGAATATAATATGATCATGAATCCAGGGAAATCCATATCGATATACGAAATTAGAGGATTGGTTGGGAAATCATATCTCCGGTCATTCACAATAGGGAACATTGTGTCAGGGTTTAAAAACATTGGAAATACATAGAAATATTAAAAATATAGTAAATATTCAAATATCCCATTCATCACCATTGTTGAAACCAATTGTTCATCCACCATTGTCTTAACTACTCCTACTTCCTTACCCCTTCTTTTCTGTTTTTTAACTTGGCGACCGGTGTGGCGCGGAGGCTAACGCACTTGCCTTTGAGTCACGAGGTCCCGGGTTCGATTCCCGGCCAGGGCAAAATGAAGAATGACCTTTTTCAGATTGTCCTGGGTCTGGGTGTTACATGTATATGTGTTTAGTGCATTGTATATGTGTATCGCCGTGTTAGTACCCATAATACAAGATTCATATCTTAGTTTGGGACTAGCTCGGTCTGTGTGAATTGTCTACACGTGTTATGTTATGTTATGTTTTTAGGTACCTACATATAAAAAATATTGTTGTTGCATGTGAAAAAAATTTCTTGTAATTAGTTCTCTTGAAAATGTCAAGCTAACTTGACGAAAGCGCTTGAGTAATAATAAATTAATAGTGAAAAGTAAAACAGTGTTTTATTGATATCAAATATGTTTTGGATATAAATATTTTTAAAGAGGGACATTTTTCAGCAATCTAAATTAATTCTTTGATTCACATCCACTTTTCTGTCCTAAGGTACATAACGGGTTGTTCAACAAGAACTTTGTTTTTTAATTGTGGCAACACCAGCAACATGATAGTTTTGACATTTAATTTTTTGACGTATTCGTAGTGGATGCATTGGCAATTGTTGCAATGAATTCAATTTCGCTTGAAAATCGCATTACAATAATAATTAAAATCCATTATGAAAATGGTGGTTCTGCTAAAGTGACATTTCGTCAAATTCGTGATATTTTCGGACAACATAATCGTCCTTCTGAGATCGCTATTAAGAATTTGGTCGCACATACAAAATGTGTTAACACCAACGCGTGTACGACCGGGTCGTTCAACTGAAAACATCGCAGCCGTGAGCCACAGTGTTGAAGCAGATCCAAATTTGTCAATTCCTCGACGTTCTCGACAATTGGGGTTATCCAAAACCACCACATGGCGAATTTTGCGTAAGGATTTGGCTTTGAAGCCTTACAAGGTTCAACTGGTGCAGGAATTGAAGCCGAACGACCATTCAAATCGCCGTAGATTCGCTCAATTCATTCAGGAACAACCCGCTGGTTTTTCTGAAAAAATCATTTTTTCAGACGAAGCCCATTTTCACTTGTCAGGGTACGTCAACAAGCAAAATTGCCGCATTTGGGCTTCTGAAAATCCTAGAGCAATTATTGAGAAGCCGTTGCATGCTCAGCGTGTCACTGTATGGTGCGCTATGTGGTCTGGAGGCGTGATTGGGCCGTTTTTTTTCGAAGATGAGACTGGAAATGCGGTAACGGTCAATGGATCACGCTATCGCAAGATGTTGACAACTCAATTTTGGCCTATTATTGATGACGTGGATATCACTGACATGTGGTTTCAACAGGACGGTGCCACATGTCACACAGCCAATGAAACGATCAATTTATTGCAAACCAAATTTCCCGATCGCATGATTTCACGAAACTCAGCTGTTAAGTGGCCAGCCAGATCGTGTGATTTAACGCCACTGGATTATTTTTTGTGGGGCTATGTTAAGGACAGAGTCTATACGGAGCCAATCGAATCGATTGCAGCCTTAAAACTCAAAATCCGTGATGTGATTAGCGAAATAGTCCCGCCATTTTGCCAAAAAGTGATTAAAACTTTGATGAAAGAATCGACATCTGTCAGCGTGCTCGTGGTGGACATATGTCAGATATCATTTTTCATGCATAATTGCCAAACTTTTCTCTTTGTAATTCAATAAAATTTTTAATCATCTTCATCAAATTTTTTTGTTTTATTTTGTTTTAAAAAACAAAGTCCTTGTTGAAAAACCCTTTACATAGCTGTCCGAAGGTACAACCTGTCGTACCTTTGGACAAAAATGAATGATTTCAGAAAAACGCAAATTTTGTCGATAAATAAAAAATGTAAGAAATGACAAAAAAAAATTGATGACAGAAATATTTTCAGACTACTTATATAAAAAAACTATTTACCAATATCTCATTTCGTTTAAGAGAAAAAAAATATTGAATGTGAAAAAAAATAATTTGTCCTAAGGTACAACAAATGACCCTATTTTTATTGGTTCCGGTTTCATACCATAGGTAATATTATTATATAACCACCACCAAAGGGTCATTCATTGTATATTTATTAATTCTATTTGTTTAATCACATGAACGGCTAATGCCTTATACATTCAATCATACATTACATAATAAAAAATAATAATAAAAAAAAAAAAACAAATTTCTCAATTAATCGAAGCATTTATCCACAAACTACATAAACAGTAACATTTAAATTATTCACTGATTTATTTTAATATTTTGCACATCATCAGTTCCATACCAAAATCAACTAATCACTTTACATTAAAAAAATATGTGATTATGTGCAGTGGCATGATTATCACTATAATAGTGATTTTTTCCATGTCACTACCATAATATAAGATCCTGCTTTATAGTAAATCCAGGGTAGTTGAAAGACATCGCATCTTAGCGATAAACCCGCCCTCTGTACATTGAATGGTATGGCTGATATTTTTATGATATTTGTTTTATTTTGTAATATCCTATCCAATGTACAGTGAAGAATAAAATAAATAAATAAAAAATCATTCAAAATCCCAAATATATACCTATCAGAGATATGTTATACCATATCACTGATATACATACATGGTCCATTATGAAAGTAATGCACATTTTTTGGGAAAAATATATTTTTTGATCCTATCGGTACAAATGCTTCAAAATCTTCGACATTGTCCTTTCCTGCATTAATGTACTTGCGGAGACGTGTCTTCCACCCCTGGAAGGCACCCTGAAACTCCTCCTCAGGAATGCCTTTCAAGAACGTTGTAACACGCATTTGGATGTTTTACGCAGACTCCCAATGCTTTCCTTTCAGCTCTGTCTTCAGTCAAGGGAACAAAAAAAGTTACAGGCATTTAAATCGGGACTGCAAGGGGGCTGGAGAACCAGTGGAGTACTGCTCCGGGCCAGGAAGTTGTCTAAGATGAAGGCCATGTGGAATTTCTTTGTGTTCGCATTTGCAAATCCTCAGTCACAATCCTATGAACCACAAATGAGGACAAGTTTAGTGGTCAGCGATTTACTGGATGCTCAATCGACGGTCAGATGCAAAACTTGGCGCACGTGCGTCACGTTTTCTTCGGTTCTGGCCTTCGTTGGCGACCAGAATGGTGTTCTTCAAGGACATTTTCCTGGTCCTCCTTGAACGCCTTGCGCTGCCTCCCGGGTTGTGATCTTGAAATGCAGTCGTCCTTAAAGGCCTCTTGAAAAATCTGGAATGTTTCGGTAGCATTCTTTCATTCATTCTTTCCAAGCCGCACGCAAAGCTTGATACCGTACCGCTGTTCAAGAGAACCACCTATCACTTCTCGGAGCGTAATTAAACCATGCGCGTTTGAACGGGCAGACCTCACGCACATTTACCGACTAGTCCGAGTGTGCTGCGATGGATAGTCGCGTCACAATAAAATCATGTGCATTACTTTCATAATGGACTACTTATGTCTGCATTTTCAGACACTATATGGTTCAGTATGGAATGATAATCATGCAGTACAAATATATACATAATTCTCTTAGTTCGTACAATACACCATCACACTCTAGAAAAGAATATTATTAATATATTCCACAAAGCAACCAATTACATATCGACTGTGCTCAGGACAAAGGATTCAAACCACATTGGTCAAATTTTATAGGAGAAGCAAAAAACTGTAGGATAAAGAAAATTTCAAATTATTGTAATTATTATTTTACCAACTTTTTGTAATGTAGTTTTTTTATTATGTCATAAAAATTTAAGAGAAAATATTCAGAAATTACCAAGTTATATGCAAAAAATTAACAAAAATGTGGATTAAATCCTTTGTCCTGACAAACTTTAGCAACATGTTAAAGAGATATGTATGTCGCATGTTTGGGGTTATGTGGTTTGATGCCTTTTACCTCGCCGTAAAATTATGTCTGGATGAATTTTTTTGGTGTTAATAATGAAACTCATGCTGTTTGAGTCCTTTGTCCTATTGGATATTTGCAATTAACCCCTAGCTAAAAAAGAATATTTAGCATTTTTTATAAAAACTAGACATTTGGGAATTCAATGCTTTTGCCAGAATGTGTAAAAGACACAAATGATTGACTTTAAAACATAAAATGACTTTTGTCAAAATTGTGGTTTGATGCCTTTGTCCTGAGCACAGTCGATTATTTATGTGCATTGCTATCTATTTATTCGATAAACAACAATATTGAATCATTATGCAGTCTTAACACCTTTGTAGCAACAATAAAATTTAGAAAATTAAAATATAAACAGCGATTTCGCGAAACAAACAGAGGTGATATTCAAAATCTTTATGTGTGTTTTCGAATGGACACGCCAACGAAATATTGAAATCCAAACTATCTTTGGTGTAGATCAATCCCATGCCCCACAGTAGTCTTTTCAAAAGTCATATGCCCCACCGGCCTCTTTTTTAATTAGTAAAATTTCAATAATGTGGAAGCGCGGTGCCCCACCTCTGAGGCGTGATGCCCTACCTTGGGAAGCATTGGTATAGATATTTTTCGTTATTCAGACGCAAGTTATAGATAGATAGAATTTGATAGTTAATCGCAGGTAATTGTCAAAGATAGGAAATTGGAATCGGCCATTAATCAAATGGGACATTGATCTCTTGTCACGACTTTCCACCCGTTACCCGTTAGTAATAATATACCTACCTACTTATACTATCTCCTCGTCACTCAATATTACAATACAAACCATGTACGCTGGAGTCACACTACAATACCTTTGTGATAATTGCATTTATTTTTATTTATTTATTATTCATCACTTTTACAAAACATTTGAGAACACATATGTACAGAGATATACACATAATCACAAAGTAAAGACAATGCATCATCCTACTTAACCCGCACTCGTGATCTAACCCTTTGCTATACAATACCAAGCCCACAAGTTTGTCATTTATTACACAAGTTATACAAAAAAAAAAAAAAACACCTGCATAAAAGGCAGCCAAAACAGACAATGTGACTCAGCGTGCGCGGATTTACCCGGATACATACTTTGTAAGTGAATTTAAATAATACCGAATACCTGGCGCATATATTTAATACGGCACCACGTGCTCAAGTGCACTGTGTAGGGGTTGTTCACCCCCGCATACATTACGATAATATGTAAGTAGTAATAATAATAATGCTTGATACAGTATTATGACACTCCATACAAATTATTGTCATATACACACAGTAAATACTCGGTGTATGTATATTGTATATGACAACAGTTATTATCGAGTGTTGACTATCTGTTCTGTTTACTAGTATCTTTTTTGTTCTGGTTGATGTTAGGATATGTTACACACGTAATTAATAATCATTAATACATTGTCCTGTAGATATCAGGGTTGGTTGACTGAAAGACGTTGCTCAGCAACAAGTCCGCCCTTTGGTCCAAGTGATTTTAATTATCATGTTGTGTATTTATTGTACCTACCTATATTTATTTTAAACTTGGCCAATAAAGAGAATTTAAAGTTATTTGAATTAATGAATAAGAGTTATTTGAAAAAAATTATTCATTGGTTATTGAATATACCCTTAGATAAGGAAGAATTCAATAAAGAATTAAATATTATCAAACAGCTAGCAATAGTTCGGTTACGATGAAAAAGTAGTTGGGTTATTCCGTGTCAAATTTTTAAAATTGTCACTTTTTGAAAAATTTAATTTTAAAATTTAATTTTTTTTCAAACCGTGACCCCTATCCTGTGGCACATCAGATTAAAGCCCCATTCAACAGATTTAAAACGAGACCTCTCCCAGGTTTATATCATCACTGGTTGCCAGTCTATAGGCATCCAAAGGTGCCAAGACATGAGATTTTTTCATAAAAATTGTGATTTTTAAAAATTAATTACTTCAAAAATAAATGTGCTACCTACATAACTGAAATTTGGTATTTTTTCATAAGTCTATGATATATTGCTGCATAAAAAAAATCATGAAAATCTGAGACATCAAGTCTGAAAATCTCTCAAAATTGTGTTGAATTGACACGGAATGACCCAGTTATGAATATTTTGAATAGGAAAAAAAATCAATAAATATATCTAGGTAGGTATATATCTCCAATAAACCGTGGAGAAAATTAGCGTATATCGGTAGAATTTCTACAAGTAGGTATTGCAAATGTCTTAAAACGTGATTATCGTTGTACTTTTTATACATGGGACAAACAGGAAGAGCTATCAATACGAGGTTAAAGGAACATCGTAGAGCGTTCAGGGGATTTTCTGGACTTTCAGAAATGGCAGATCATTGTGCTGAGAACGAACATTCTTTTAATATTGTAAATGTAATGGTCTTACATTCTGAGGGTAAGGGACGTAAACTGAAAGTTCTAGAATCATTGGAGATTAGTAAATGTCTATCTAACAAAGTGGACATTATTAATATCCGGACTCCTTTAACTTCGCCATTGCTTTGTTCTAAAGTATATATAGACGTTGTTCTCTCATCTAAATTTAGTTAATACTCCGCCCTGATGATGCCAATGTATTGGTGAAAGCGCTCGGCGTAATTGTGCTACCTATACTTTGTATACATTTATGTGAAACAAAAAACTGTGTTTTTTTATATTTTATATTATTAAAGAGTTATTTATTTATTATTATATTATTTTATTCGAAGATGTGTATATATTTATTCAAATACATATTTCTATGAATCATTTTCTTTCGTGATTTCAAGATGATGACCATTTTTGAGTACAGGGACAACTTCACATAGTTAAATGTAAAATAGCTTTAATCACCTTATTTTATTTCCTTTTACTCTTATATACAGTAAATATTCTTTCTCTATATCAGAGCTATGAAGTAGGGGGTCAAGAAAAAATCACTCTGTCTTTTCCTCTTCTCAAATTGCTCCGGAGGTGTGACTAACCGTCATAAATTTTATATTCCTATCTCCTACATAATAATATCCTATATGTTACTATGTCAAGGTACATCATGTATAATGCATGGTAGAGTACATAAAATGTATCATAATATTGTTATTCCTTGCGATTCTGAGTATTTCACAGCCGCCGACGTTATGCTTTCCGTCGCATAAATAATTCAGGAAGTTCTATTCATCATCACGCTATCCAGCAGCACAGAGCACTACTATGCATCCTCGTATTCAACCTCATGTTTGCTTAGTCTTGAGAGTTTAGTTTCTTCAGTTTATTATAACTTTACAACAGACATCACACTGTTCATCATATAGTCATTTTATTTGTAATGTTTTAAAGTTGAGTTCGTCGGTAGCCTGGGGGTAGAGTCTCGGCCTTCAGAACAAGGGGTCCGTGGTTCGATCCCAGGTGCGGGCAAACTCACCTTTCACGGCACAAGCTTTTAGCTTAGTGTGAAAGGTGTATAAGGTTGTATTTGGGTTTATAACGAAACCCAGATATATATTAAAAAAAAATGATGTTTTATTAATGTGTACGTACATTTTACATGCTAATCTTTCTTCGCTGCTTATGTAGATATCCTGTTGACGTACATACTAACTTAGGTTATTATATTGTTTCGCAGTTAAAGGCTTTGCATTGTGATTTAATCCTCCCTCTTCTTTCTTCTTTTATTTCTGCGTAGTTAGTAGGTAGGTATTCCACTGCCCCAATTGCCTCCCTCTCCCTGTCACCTCTCACCTCGCAGCCCCAGTGAACCCATTAAGTCTAGACAAAGGAATTTTCCCAGTTCGTGCAACGCTTTATACATTCGATGTTTTTTCTTCATTTTCCGTACTACACGAACGTTCAAAGTAAACAATGCTGTCGTTTCTTATAATAATATGTCGTGTGTGATTTTTTGCATACAGCGAAATAAAAATTGAACTATGTATGTTTATTATACATTTTGTCATAAATCTATCCCACCCCAGTGCAATGCCCTCTGTGCTGAATTGTTTATTTTTTGTAAAGTAAAACATAATCGCATACCTGACGCTGTATGTAATCTTTATTTAATTGCTACCAAATTTTATTTTATTTTAGAATGTCTGTATAATGTACGTTTATATTGTAGATATATATTTAACTTTTTAGGTCTAGACGTCTCATTAGTACAAAATGTGTTCTCTTGTTTAATTTGACAGTCATTGTATTGTGCAGTGCGCACTGCTGCTACTACAATGGAAACCTTTCCCTTATAAGACTAGTCCTAGTGTACGGAGTGGGGATAGAATTGTCTTCATGACCCATTGTCCTCCTAATTATCACAATAGGTACGCGCCCAGACGCCTATCTTCTTCATTCGAAACAATTGACGTGTAATTTATTGGTTCCGGTTTAATTCAAAGTTTCTGTGTAGTACTTATCTGAAATATTGTTATAGTGACTAACAATGTTATTGTTCTAATATTCACTGGTCTCACTGATCATATCGGTGAGTATTTCAGTACAAGCTTATTGGTTATCAACCGAAACCGAATTTACGAATTTATTCTACTTTCGACTGAAAGGGATTTGAATTGCTTTAGGCCTGCAAATAATTTACGTGCCTATGCTTGCCAGAAATCATCCGAACTTCATATCAATCTTCTTCTTTCTCTTTTTCTAGACCCCTGGGAGTGTATTTGCAGAGGTGCCTTCCTGCTTAAGGAAGGTCGGGGAAAAAGTCTTTTCGCATATAGTGTATATAAACTTGTAATAAAATATCTCTGGCTGTACCTACTATTTGTATCTGGCTGGTTTTCATGACATTAAAAAGGTGACATTTCAAAAAAAGAATCAAATTAGGAAAATTTTGTTTCCCGCTATTTTTCATTTGTTTTTCTTTCTGTCAAAATGAGCAAATCGAATGAAGAAATAAGAAACATTTTTAAAAAAAATGTGACGTTTATTGACCTTATGCAGTGTCACTAAGAGTAGAACAATATTGGTTTAACCGTTTTCAATCCAGGAATTTTGATGTCAAAGATGCACCTCGCTCTGGTGCCCTGTTACAAATAAAATGGATGCTATTTTTGAAAAAGTGAAGCAAGATCGGCATATTAGTAGTTACGACATAGCTGAAGAACTGGAAATTGACCACAAAACAGTTTTGACCCATTTGAAAAAAGCTGAGTACACCAAAAATCTCGATATTTGGGTGCCACACAAGCTCACTGAAAAAAACCTAATGAATCGTGTACTCGTTTGCAATTCTTTATTGAGACGTAATGAAACCGAACCGTTTTTGAAAAGATTAATAACTGGTTATGAAAAGTAGATCACGTATGACAAGAACGTGCGAAACAGGTCGTGATCAAAGGTCGGTCAGGCTTCAAAGACTGACAAAACCTGTGTGGTCTTTCATCACGATAACGCTAGACCACATACAACTTTAGCCACTCAGCAAAAATTAAGAGAGTTTGGCTGGGAGGTGTTAATGCATCCACCATATAGTCCTGACTTTGCACCTTCAGATTTCCATCTGTTTCGGTGTCTTTAGAATTCTTTAGGCAGTGTCAGGTGAACACCAAGACAGGACTGCGAAAACTACTTGTTGCGTTTTTTTTTATCAGAAGTCCCAAAATTTCTACAGCAACGGGAACATGTCTCTACCTACAAGATGGCAGAAAGTCTACAAACAAAATGGCATATATATATATACTGTCATAAAATGTAAATTATCTTTGAAAAAAAAATGTCTTGAATTTTCATATAAAATGCGAAGAAACTTTTTCCCTGACCTATTATGTATCAAGTAAAAATATATTAGTCAAATTTTAGTCTAAACCAATATCAAAACCATTTTCGACCCAAACTGATATTTCAGTTGTATTAATACCTTCACATAATACGTAGTGTCATATCTCTAGGGCAAGGTGCAGCAGCTTGTCAAATTATAATAAGAATTTGAAATGTTTCAAATTCCAATATCTTTTCGTTTTTGTCAAATAATATTTTAGAACAACCTATGTTTTACCTGACAGCTGTCAAAATCTGTGGAATTTTTTTTAGTCTTCGTTTTCATTTATGGTATTGGCTTACATGTAAAATTTTCATTATTGACATTTTGTTATAGAAGTTGTTTCACGTTCTCACTTCTATTGAACAATTTTAGAGTCATCTGATATTTAGTCTGACATCTAGAGAAGACAGCTTCCCACTTTGATGCCAATTTTGCCATACTATTCCAATGCTTTAATAATAATTTAGTCCACTTTTATAATATTTTTTATATTTCCGGGTACGCCCATGTGTAGTTCTGTAGGTACATTTGGACGGCGTTATGCAGAAAACATCCAACCCACAAAACACCATTCTGAGAAAATGGCGTTTCAAAAATCAACTTTACAAAAACATCTCACGACCATACAAATGCATATGAGTATATTTTTCTCACGTAGTATCAGCTGTTACAAGTTCCTAATTATTCTGTAATTGTCAAAAAACGTGTAATGTCAATTTTTAGGTATTTAAATAGTATTTATTAGGTTGGATGGATTCTACAAATTAGGTGCAACCTCAATATTCTTTTGACATTTTTATATAAGTGGGTTGGATGCATTCTGCAAATAAATGCAACCCCGATAATCTATTGTATTTTTTTATAGAAGTGGATTGATTGTACTAAAAAAGTGCAATTTTTTCATCATTGGATACCTATTTTGCAAAATCTTTCAAAGGAATTGTATGTTTAAGAAATACTTACCTGCCTAGAAAAACTCAATAAAATAAACAGTTATCTATATACCTTATGTAACATACACTATCTATTTTTTTATATCTTGGGGTATAGTATGCACTGCGACCTATAAGATCTATTGTACTCCCCCTACTAAGCTTTCCTGGTGTTGCCAGTCAAAGCGAATCCTCAAGTCCTAGACATCTTATGAAGTCCAGGATCTTGAGGGGATCCAAGGTGTGGAGAGTGGGGTATAGTATACACTGCGACCTATAAGATCTATTGTACTCCCCCTACTAAGCTTTCCTGGTGTTGCCAGTCAAAGCGAATCCTCAAGTCCTAGACATCTTATGAAGTCCAGGATCTTGAGGGGTTCCAAGATGTGGAGAGACTCCGCTTCTTCAAGGGCTTTGATTCTTGCTTATCCCACGGCATTGCAAGTCCGCCAAGAGATGTCGAGGAGTCTCGGCCTCTTCTTCACAGAATCTACAGGTGCCGTCTTCTTCAAGTCCCAGTTTGCGTAAGTGTTCCCTGAGTCTGCAGTGACCCGTTAGGAAGCCCGTCACTTGTCTTACTTAGGTTAGTGCAAGCCTTGGATCTTCTGAAGTTATATCCTCCGAGTAGTTTCTTGGCATGCCTAAGCCTTTCCATACTTCATTTCATTCCAGTCTCCCTTTCTTATTGATTCCCTCTTGGAAAAACGTATGTCCCGAACCACAGAATGGTTCTGGTTCATAGAGTTGCGTTGCCACACCCTTTCTTGCCAGCTTATCAACTCGTTCATTTCCCTCAAGCCCGATGTGTCCGGGTACTCAAAAGGGGATGACTAAATTCTTCTTGCCTAACTCGTTAATTTTGAGGAGGCATGTCCAAACCATTTTCGACTACTTTGTCGACGTGTCTATTCCACAGCAGCTTTTTGTTTAGTGTGACACATAGATATTTTGCTGTATCACTCCATTCTACAACAGCTCCACCTTAAAAGATTTTTTGGTGTTCTGGAGTTTCTTTGCCAAACTGCAAATATATTTTCCTCTGTTCATGGTATGAAATCTTACGGACCAGCGTTAGCGTTCTTCAGCAGCTGTCTACTGCAATTGGCTCTTCTCAAAACCTCCGAGCTGCTGACCAAATCTGTCCATGGTATGCGAAGCATTCTCCTGTGCAACCACATCTCGAATGCCTCCAACCAATATCTGGGTCACGTTCTACGGGGCGATAAGTATAGTTTGCTCCAGCTGATACTGATGGGGACGATTGAGCGGCAGCGTGGTCCTGGTAGAAGACAAACGTCTTGGCTGCGCAACATAAGAGTCTGGACCGGGATGAGACATGTGGGGGAGCTGTTCCGGGTCGTGCAAGATAGAGAAGCCTTCGCCAGAGTGATTGCCAACGTCGGGGGGACCTGATACGGCACGAAAAGAAGAAGAAGTTCATGGTATCAAACGGTTGATTTTTATAAAAAAAAACTAGTCATACGTTAAATTTTTTTATTTATTTATTTTATTCTTCTTGCACATCATCATTCATATAACAAAATAAATAAAGAAATATATAAATATTCACTTTAATTTAAAATAAAAACAAGTAAAACGCCAAGCGATATCGAAACTGACAATGCAAATGGCACTATAAACAATTCATAGAAAACATCTATGTGGGATAGATGTTTCTAGATTAAATGCGTGCATAGACGAATAACAGTCGTGGAGTATGTAAGAAACGTCCAACCCACATGGACGTATTTCGTAAATGGTTTAACAGGTTTATTTTTATTCCGTTGATAACGTTTATACCACATGGACGCTTTCTCACTTAAATTTTGTATGGCAATATTTGCACACCAATAAAAAGCAAAATACATTCAAACCACATGGATGCCTTTTACGTTATTTTATCTCATATAATTAGGGTGTGGGTTAGAAAAAATAGAAATGACAGCTTATTGAGGTTAGATGGGGGTTGGATGTTTTCAGCAAATAAAGATTTCATGTTTGGCTATTTGATGACATATCTAACTCATTTTCGACAAATTGTGGGTTGGATGCTTTCTGCATAACGCCGTCCATTTGTATTGCCCGTTTCAACTACCGGTTGCTCATCTATGCCCTTTACATTTCCTCTACATCCGTCCTTACGCTATTAACATTTAAATGAACCTTGTTTAACCTTTCATTGTACCCAAATTGTAGTGCAACAAGTTACTACGTATTGAAATATCTTGGTTATATTAGTTGAAAGATGGTAAAGCACCAGGTATTGATCCAATTCCATCAGAATTGCTCAATTACGATAAAAGTGACATGTTTGATACATAGTACATATAAACTTGCCTGCAAAATATATAATAGGTATAGGAGAGACACCTGAGAACTTTGCCAAATTCCTGATTCGAGCGTTACCCTTAGGTAAAACAGGCGCAACTAAGTGCGAACAGCATAAAACTTTAAGCACCTGTATTATAATGAAAATGGTAGAAAATAATATCAATAAAAGTCTTTCAGAAGATCAATTTGGATTCCGCAAAGAGACAGATGCAAGAAATGTAATCTTGAGTTTAAGACTTGTTCTATAGAAAATATTAAATAAAAACACATAGCTTGATGTTCTTGACCGAAGGTTGGAAGTCCATTTCAAGATAAAATTGAAAAAACAAAACACAATATATAGTTAACTTCCAACTAATTTTTTTTAAACATATTTGATATAAATAAAACTTTTCTTAACTTCGCGTACTAGTATTCAGAGACTCTCGACTCCATCATCAGGCGATTAGTAAAAGGTGAAATAAGATACAGAGACAAACAGTATTTATAGAACATTATCATGTACAGCGTCCTCGAGGTGCTATGGCACAAAGATGGCTCTTTAAATACTCTCCGTTATTATTATTATTATAGGATTTGAGCAAAAGAATGCTGGGACAAGCCCGTGTTGATAAGAAAGTAATTATAATTCATTGATTGCATTCATCGACCTAGATAAGGTGCTCTAAATCAAGTAGGAATGAGTTATAAGTTAAATATACAAGAGCAATCTGGGGCTTGTGTAGGAATGAAATGGCTGTAATAAAAAACAGAGAGAGAGAGAGAGAGAGAGAGCTGCTGAGAAGCAAGGGTCGAACAACGTGTAAGTCAGGGGTGGTCCATGTCGCCAGCACTTACTATGATATACAGCGAGCCATTGATGAATTGAGAGTGGAAATGAGGAACTGGACAGGAGTAAAGGTAGATGGAATAAAAAATTGACATGCTTCGATATGCATGAGAGGAATGGAAAAGAAAAATACAAAATCTTTGCAAACCAATGCAATGGATTGTAATCCACTATATATACATACTTATGTTGAAAGTATACTTTGATCTTTTTGTAGATATTTCCTACCGTTTGATACTGTCAAAGGGACTATGATAAAGGTGATTTGTTCATTTCTAGTATTATTTTATTTTGTTGTAACCTCGCGAATGCTGTTTCGTACATCTTAACTTATACACTTTATTTACTTGATGTTATGTACGTACTTATTTCTCTTCAATACCTCTCTGTATGGTGGATATGTGTCAACAAAAACATATTAGATATGCATATAACATAACAATATCACTATGTGTCAAACAAAACCTAAGTGCTAATATGCCTGTGCCACAATTAGGTCATTGTTCCCAGAGATAGTTGGATGGGCGGCAGTATTGCCTGTATAATATATATATATAATGGATGTTTATACTTGAAATAAAGCAATCAGTGTTTTTCTGAAATAATATCAAAAATTTATTAAAAACATTATTTAAACTAAAGAAACTAAATATTACTAAAAATAAAATAAACAATAATAAAACAATTACCTGAAATAATATCAAAAAAACAACATTTAAAGTCTTTACTTCAGGTCTTTCAAAACTAACACAAAATTACAAACAAAATTACTTTACCAACTGTCAAAACAAAAATTCTAAATTCAAATAAATAAACTAAAGGAAATCACTCCTATGAGTAGGTAGGTGGTTTTCTTTACACCTCCCCTCCAAGAAAAAAACAATTACAAGTGAAAACGTACGTAATTGTTCACTTAATAACAAATACTGGAAAAAGTTTCGTAATGTGGTAGAAATTTGACTCTGTTTTCTTGTGTCCGGTATCAACTTCATAGATTGAGTTTGAAATTTTCTTTAAAATTTTGTATGGTCCAATCTTTAATTCATCCATTTTCTTCCTATTTAGTCGATTTCCATTTTCTACGTAAACTCTGTCTCCCACTTCCAATTTATATTCTTCCCTATGCAAGTCGAATATATTCTTATTATAATTGTGAGATTTTATTGTATTTTCAAGGGCTAGTTTTCTGTCTCTATTCAAATCTTCTTTTGTAAATTTTGATTTTAATTCTAGTGGTAAAATATTAACATTTTCGCCTTCCAAAAGGTATTTTGGAGCAAACTTAGTGACTGTGTGTTCTGTTTCATTATATTTTTCTACACATTTCTGTGCAACAGTAGTCCATGCTGTTTTCCTATCACTTTCATTTATTTTACATCTTATTTTATTTACTAAGGTTTGATTTAACCTTTCATTGATCCCATTCGAAAAAGGTGAATCCACAGCAGTGAAAACTATTCTTATGTTTTCCATTTTTAGAAATTCTTTAAATTCTTTTGAATTTATGCCAGGATATTGGTCTGTTAGTACCATATCAATATTGTAGTTTTGTGTCACATTTTTTATCAGTTTAATAAAATCATTTGCGGTTTGGTTTTTCGATGTGAGAATGTAAGCATATCTCGTGAAATGATCTACCAACAGATGTAAATATTTTTTTGTTGATCGTGATCCTCCAAACCCTCCTATGGTATCAATAGATATAATTTCAAATGGGCGTGTAGCTGGTCCTAAATGTGACATTAAACCATATTTTGATTTCCTCCTTGATTTGTTTTTTATACAAATTTCACACTCATCGCAAATTTGTTTAATGTTTGTGATGATATTCTTTGCAGTATAGCATGGTGTTATTTTATTTATCATTTGTGTTCTTCCAATGTGGCAGTAGGTATCATGGACATCTTTTATTATTGTTTTACTATATTCTTCTGATAGTATGATTTTTTTCCTTTTTTTATACATTTTGTAGTAAATATCATTCTCCAATATAAATTTGCTATTTTGTAGTTCCATATTCATGTGTTGGTCATTTTTTATATCTTGCAGGTTTACTAAATTTACTACTTTTATAAAATCGTCATTATTTTCATTTGGTTCTAGAACTGGATTTCTGCTTAAACAGTCTGCTTCTTGATTTAATCTTCCTGGGTTATATTTTATCTTAAAATTATATTGAGATAAATAATACATCAAATCCCCTAATTCCTCATCAGTTCTGGCCTTGATGTTCATATTTTCTAATGGTTTATGATCTGAGTACACTATAAATTCTTTTCCCATTAGCCAGTGTTGCCAATATTTCACAGCTTCTTTTATTGCCAGACATTCTAGATAAATTGCCTTCTTCTTTTTTTGTGCTTCAGTTAATTTTTTTGAAAAATAAGCAACCGGCTTACTGTTTTCGTTTTTATCTTCTTGTTTCAACACTGCTCCCACTCCTTTGATACTAGCATCCGTGTAAATGTATATTGGTAATTCAGGGTCAAAAATATTCAGGATTGGCTCTGAACACAGCAATTCTTTAATTTTTTCAAATGATTTCTGGCATTTGTCGGACCATATGAATTTCACATCTTTTCGTAATAAATTGTGTAACGGGTCCAGAATAATTGCGCTGTTTGGTAAAAATTTATGATGAAAATTTATTTTTCCTAAGAATTGACGTATATTTTTTCTTGTTTCTGGTATTGGAAAATTTTTCACAGCGGTTAAATAATCTTTCAGAGGTCTTACTGAATTATTTTGTATTATGTGACCTAAATATTTGGCATAATTATTTGCAAAAGTACATTTGGAAAATTTTAGTCTAAAACCTTCTGTTATTATTGCCTCCAGTAGTCTTGTTAGATGTAGTATATGTTCTTGAAAAGTTTTCGAAAAAATTAAAATATCGTCTATAAAATTTACTGCAAAATCAGAGAGTTTGTATTTCCTTATGATGTTACTCAATATTCTTTGGAAGATAGCTGGAGCAGTCTTTAATCCAAACGGAAGACACGTCCATTGGTAATGGCCTTCTTGTGTAACAAATGCAGTTTTGTGTCTATCTTCAATCTTCAAAGGTATCGACCAAAATGCTGAATTTACATCAAAAGTAGAAAAATATTTGCAGTTTACAGTTTTCACCTTCAAATCCTCAATTAATGGAAATGGTTGTGATTGAGGTACGACAATTTTATTCAATTCTCTGAAATCTATACATAATCTTGTTTTCTTGTTATCTTCTTTTTTATAAGCCAGAGTTACTGGAGCAGCAAATGGGCTATAAGATTCCTCAATCAGATTCTTCTTTAATAGTTGTGATATTTGATCTTCTATTTCTTTTCTATCTTCAGCTGTGCATCTATATGGACGTTTGTAACAGTATTTATCCACCATTAAATCAATATGAGCCTCATAATCTCGCACAGTACCTATGTCATATTTATCTTTTGCAAAGACTGATTTGTATTTTTCTATCAACTTATCGATTTGTGATTTTTCATATAAATCTAGATGGTTTACAAACATTTCAAAACCATCTGAGTTAATATGTTCATTGAAATTTATTTTACATTGGTTTGATTGTTTGTTTTCTCGTTGTAATACCTCAGTGGGTAGAAAAACATCTTCTTTATTCTTGTCACCTAGTACATCAGGAATATCGACATTTTGAATATTTGAAGTTTCTCTTTCATTTAAACTTAATATGTAATTTTCTTTTTTATCATTACATTGCATTATCTTTAATTCTTCATTTTGTGTTAATCTGAAGTTTTTGATGCAATCCAATCCAATTAGAAAATCATAATTAAAATTTTCATTATCTATTATGAAAATATCCATAATCTTTTCAATATTGAAAATCTTTATTTTAAGTGTTACCATACCTTTAGTTTTCTTCTCACCATTAATAGTTTTCAAGTTAACCATTTGTATATCTCTTGTATCTGGTTTTTGTTGTATTTTTAATAATTTAGCATTAATTAATGATACATTTGAACCCGAATCATAAATTCCAGAAACATTTAAAGCATCATTTATTATTAACTTTACTTTTATTAATGGTGGCATATCTAGTTTTTTGGATTCTTTTCATTCAATTCTATTTCCAATTCTGAGTTATTTACAGTTACAATAGAATTTTGACTTTTAAACCAGCAATTTTCTTCAGAATGGTAACGTTTTCCTTTTTTCTCATTAGCACAGATTTTGCATGGTTTTTTGTATTCATTTTTATTTAATTGAGTGTCAGGATATGAAACCCTTTTTTTAACATATTTATTCTTCCCAACAAGATATTCTAATTTTCCTAATGCATTGTATAGATCTTCCGTTCCTTGTAAAGCTTCTCTATCAATTTTATCAGCAACATAATTTGGTAGTCCAAATGCTATGAGGTCTACAAGTGTTCCAGTATCAATTGATTTTCTCACTCTCAACAATAGTTTTTCTTTTTTTAAAGCATACTCAATTAACGGGCCTGTTTGATAATTAAAAGCGAGAGCGTATCTAATAGGTGACCATCCTTTGTTTTCAAAAGTCACGCAAAAACTTTTTTCCCACTCTTCCCATCTCGATTCCACTGTATGTTTAATCAACATACAGCTGTACCAATCTTGACTGGAGTATTCCAAAAAGGCTTTTAATATTTCAATTTTTTTTATATCATCCTCGATTTGAAATCGTTTACATTCTAAATTAAAATCTTTCATCCACTGGCATGCATTTGTATTTTCTGCCTGTAAATTTTTCAATCATGAATTTCTCTGCAATTTTTCCCAAATTTGGATTTTCATATTTTGTTTGCTTATCTTCAACTAATTTTGTTAACAGTTTTTCCAACGTTTCATTTAGTTTATCCATGGTGTTAAATATTATCAATAAATGTTGTTTTATAATGGATGTTTATACTTGAAATAAAGCAATCAGTGTTTTTCTGAAATAATATCAAAAATTTATTAAAAACATTATTTAAACTAAAGAAACTAAATATTACTAAAAATAAAATAAACAATAATAAAACAATTACCTGAAATAATATCAAAAAAACAACATTTAAAGTCTTTACTTCAGGTCTTTCAAAACTAACACAAAATTACAAACAAAATTACTTTACCAACTGTCAAAACAAAAATTCTAAATTCAAATAAATAAACTAAAGGAAATCACTCCTATGAGTAGGTAGGTGGTTTTCTTTACATATATATATTATGTACCAGTACCTATATAGTTTCAGGGATAGTAACGGTGTGCTATCGATCCGCCCACCCCTCCCAGAAACAAGTGGCCTTACTAGTAACTGCCGCGAGGTAGGTACTCACTATAATGGTACTAAGGAAGTGGATATTGCTGGGCTGCAGGCAGTCGCTTCGCCTACCGACCCGCCAAACAGGCGCCCCAGCTGCACCCCTCACTCGACTGTAGTTTGCACCCGTATATAATGTATAAAGTTTGACAAACAAATCCCGATAAAAAATGTATGCTAACCGAGAGACGTCAGTCACTACCTGTTTGTTATGAACAAAGTTGATTCAAATGTTAAATTAAGGAATAATGTCGTTATTCCGTAAATATTATATACTAGAGCATACTAGAGCATGTACGAGTATGTGCCAAATAGTAATTATTTTCGTTCCTCATACACAACTTAGGTATTTAAATGTATTTCATTGTTTTATATTTCAAAATAAAAGTTGAATATAGGTAGATGAATAAATAAATGAAATAACAATTATTTTGATTCTGCTTGAAAATATTTTGTTTCATACGTAGTTTATATGTTTGTACAATCTTAAATGTTTATTTATTTATTTATTCATTCTTTACTGTACATTGATAAAAAAACAACTGCATAAAAGGTATACATTCAAATCAATATACAGAGGGCGAGTTTATCGCAAAGGCGCGATCTATTCCAACTAACCCAAAAGTATTAACTTAAGTATTAACTTAAAAAAAAACATATGATAAAAATAAAATCAATAATCCAAAACAATTTGGATAAAAAAAGAGAGAGAAAAAAATACATACACATATAAATATAAAAAGGGAGAGAATGAAAAAAAAGATACAAACATACATGCATAAAAGGAAAGGAAAAAAGGGGGGGGTTTAGGAGTTTATAGGTCATTTGCATTTTTATCTTGGAGACAGCAATGTATATTGTCGTATTAATAATTGCTTTGCTTACTTACTTGGTGCTATTATAGTCGTGGTTAATAAATATTTATCTACGTATGAAGCGATTCCATATGCGTTTGTTTGTTCTAGAGCAGTGTTTCCCAACCGGTGGTTCGCTATGTCTACAAAAGGGTTTCGCGAAAATAATATCGTAATGACGGGATTTTAAATGGCCAAAGAAAAATAAAAGGAAAAAAAAACAAAAAACACATTTAAAAAAAAAAAAAAAACTCACCAAATGCAATGCAGATTGCACGCTGTTGTTTCGAACGTATGCATACTGCCTATATCTTATGCAGCATACAAAGAATTTTTTTTTTTTTTTGCCTATCATTAACGACTACATAGGGGGTTCGCCAAATTCTGTTGGATATTACTTTTGGTTCGCGAGGAGAAGAAGGTTGGTAATCACTGTTCTAGAGCAAAGTAAATAGGTAATGTAGGTATTATTGCGTTTACTTGATAGATTCCAGCACCTATATAGTATATACGCACGCTGATAATTAACGCAACACTGCAACATGATAGCTTTGCAGATATTAATTATCACTCAATACATTCACAATATTACATGCATGTGGTATATACTTACAATATTATTGTTTTTGTCGTGCGTTTATGTAAGTAACTACATAGTCTAATGTTGCGTTGGTTTGCCTCATTAGGAATCTAGTCCACCTGAATATGAATTGTGTAAAATATCTACTACTACTATACCATCACGGCATATCCCACAAGTGGGGTAGCCAGCAGATCAGCTGCATGTAAGAAACATGCAAACTGTCCTCTTCGTGCCAATATAAAATCAAGACATTCAGGATGGGTGGCAAGCCTCATCGCTGAATTTAAGAAGTAAAATGTCTTAATTTTTTCGAACACCTGCCTTTTACAGGACACTCGAAAACTTACGCAGAAGAGTGGGAGACCAATTCTTTACCGGGTGCTCCACGGGATTGTGTAAAATATTATATATGTAAAAACTATTTAATAATATTCACATCCCTTGAACTACATATGTATTCAGTATTTATTTATTTTATGTTTATTTTAATAAAATATACCACTGCCAGCTTGACAGTTGTTTAACCTAAATGCTGGACAGTGGACAAAATATTACATATTATAAACTATGAAAATAAAAATAAAAACTACAAAAAGAACTTGCAGTCTTTGGTAAAACACTACCATATAAATAAATCTATCGATTTTGCTTGGTGGTAAGCTTTCGACTGCGCGCGGGCCGTCATTTTCAAACCAAAATCGATAGATTCATAAATACCTCGTCGCGAAAAACTTATAAACAACATATTTAATATTTGAATTTAGACTCCCATCCTTGTTTTGTCCCAGGAAGGCTGAAAAGCTGAAAAATTAATGAAAATCAATGGTCACGCTGTTTCACTACATTCATAATTGTATACCGTAATATGTTCTAAATAATGCGTTCAGGGCATATGTTAGCAACATTCTCTTGGCGATAGGAAGATAATAATTATTATTATAGTACCGCCATTACCAACTTACCTATCTACTACGTATATTGCATACAAGGATTTGGACTGGGAACCTGTTTTTCATGTCTGGTAATATAATGATGGACAGCCTAACCTCCTTCACACATAATACCTATACATAAAATTATCTATTATGTATCCACATCTTCCTCTTGTGTAAGGCTATTACTGTCCTCGGAGTGTGTTTATTCCAATGTTCTCAAATTGACTTCTAGTTAGCGCCCAATGTTTTTGGACGCGTTGTTTCAATAATGTGTTTGTCCAACCACAAAAATGTCCGTATACCTTACTTAATATTCATACATATGAATTGTGTAACATCTCGGTAAATACAATTGTCTGCAGTCTGTGGTTAAAATATAAAAACTAATGACTCATTAGAAATTTTGATAGTTGTCTATGCGGAAGACGATTACTGTAGAAACTAATTACGTAACGTAAGGTTATTTAATTGTACACATCATTGACAACACATATACATCATTGCCAAGTGAGATTATTCTGTTCGATGCAGTTGAAAATAGACAAGATTCTGTTTATCAGATCACTTTTCATATAATTATTATAGGTACTGTTATTGTACGATAATTTTACACGTAAACAATGTAATTATATAAACATATGTGCAGAACCACAGAGGGTCGTCTAACTTATTAGGATCTAAATGTGATTAATGTTTAACAACTACAGTATATTGATTATAAATTCAGTTAATTTTATTTATTTGTTTATTTATTACAATATACGCTATGAACCTTTTACATGTACCTATAAATTATAGAAAATGCATGACAGACATCATAAAAAGTACATTCAAACTAGACAAGGAGTAACTATGAAAAAAGGACAATACAAAATAATAAAAAAACAGTATGATAAATAATATAATACATGTAAACCATTCAATAACTATACCATCACGGCATATCCCACAAGTGGGGCAGCCAGTAGACCAACTGCATGCAAGAAACATGCAAACTGTCCTCTTCGTGCCAATATAAAATCAAGACATTCAGGATGGGTGGCCAACCTCATCGCTGAATTTAAGATGTACAATATCTTAACTTTTCGAACACCTGCCGGACACTCGAAAACTTACGGGGAAGAGTGGGAGACCAATTCTTTACCGGGTGCTCCACGGGATAGAACTTCAATAAAACTTGTTAAAAATTGATTGATAAAAGACAGAACCAGCAATAAATTATCTAAATTGGGAAATTCAACATAAGATTTGGGATTATTAAAATTTATAATTATAAAATATTTAACGTCACAAACAAATAATCAATACATATAGAGGTCAATAAACAATTAATTTAAGACATATTAACAAGAAGAAAATAATAAAAAAATAGAAATAATGGAATAAATCATAATACGCAGGCAGTCAATGTAAATAGGTTAAAATAGGCAAACAGATAATTAATTAATATAAAAGGTAGAGATAATTTTCATTCAATAATTTAAAATAATACATTAGGTAAAAACCGTTCAAAAATATTAATAAATAATCGAAATAAATAAAACACTTGTTTTATTTATTTCGATATGGAATTCTACTACCTAAACACCGACACAGTGAATTAATAAATAATATATAAAACATAGAGTTAATAACGATGGCATAGCGCACAGATGTGGTAAGTGCAGTTTTCATAGTTTTGAGATAATCAATGTTGAAAGTTTAAGATGCCATACAATTTAGTACTAACCACACATAGTTTTTGTTAAATATCTCGTGTATGACACAGAGTAACGCAATAATATTCCTAAGGAACATACTTCAGATGATATAGATTCGCATGCGTATAATAACTCATTTTCGGTAAAAACTGCACTTACCACATCTGTGCGCTATACCATCGATAATATAATTTTCAATAAATTATGCAGATACACAAATAATAATATATTTTTCAATAAATAATATAGGTATACAAAGAACAAACCAACCGCTTGGACGCAAAACTCAACTGCCCAATGTCAATTACATAGTTTTAAGTATATTTAAGTAATTGATAATATTATTATATAACCAGTTAAGAGATTTAAAGATCCCGTACGATTATTACATGAGACAGGAAAAAAACGACACTATTTAAATGAAAGATAGCTTATTTGACAATGTTTCTTCGCATAATAATTGTCCTTGCGGTTTAATGCACTTTCATATTTACCGACTTACTATTTTTCGTGAACGAATTCTAATAAGTGACAGCGAACATCGATTTTTCATCATCGCTTGGCAAAATCGGGTTTCTAGAGTTATAACCTTCTCTCATCTCCCGTGATATCATGTCGTATGTTTTTTTCAATGTTTTTTGGGTGTAGTCGAACTTCAGGACAAAATATCATACAAATGGTCATTTTCGTATTTTACACGCGTTTCATATAGAGTTTTCTCTGTCCATTGATGATTGAAATAAAAAACAAAGTTCACTCCCATTTTACCACGATTTCAATTAAATTAGGTAGAGGTAAAAAGTTAAAGCTGATTTCTCAGACCAATAAGGGGGAATGTTTTTGTTATGATTTTATTTATTTTATATTCTGTTCGCTCGAAATCTGCTTTGCGTATTTGAAAAATATTACCGGTATAAAATGCCCTCTAGCTAACTGTCTTTTAACAGTTTTCAATAATATCACGATTATTGAATAAGTATGTACGCATTTTGGTAAAAAAAAAAAAAAAAAAGATTTTATAGTTTGTTAAGAAAGAGCACGTAACGTAATTTTTTGCGTCCCTCACAATAAGATGAAATACATAAAAAAAAATGTTTGATAAAGTGTTTGGGATAGTATTTATTTTTAGTCTGTTTTTTAAATTTTTTATTTTTAGAGTTTTTTTTGTATTGTTGTTGCATACATTTGGGGAGTGTGAATGTGTTTGTGCGAACGAATGTATTATGTGTGCGAAATTGGGTGAGTGGGTGTATTGTGAATGAATGTATTGTGTGTAAGATTTTCTATAATTGTTTTGTGTGTTATTGCTGAAGTGTGCACTTTTTGGATGTAAGACTATTGGAATGTTTTTGGGCTTACATGTTGTGTACCATGCAAATGAATAAATAAATAAATCAGTAATTCGGTAAAAGTACCAGATACTTACCCGGTACATTGTGAAAAAAGGTACTGCTAGAAAATATTCTTTAAGAAAACCGAGGAGTTTTGAAATATTTCAAATTCCTTTACCATTTTGAAATTTCGGCGACGGGGGGGTTGAATTTTTTTATGTTTGAGCAATATTGTAGAAATTTAAGCAAGTCAATATTCGCTATTCGCATTCGCGAATATCCAAAATCACACATTCGTTACATCACTAGTACATATGTATACTATGTATGTACCTTATAATACAGTGAAACCTCTATCTATCGTTTTTGAAGGGACCTATTGAAATAAACTATGGATGCGGGAAAACAATGAATGCGGGAGTATAGAAAAAATCACATTAATATGTATTTTAATGTTTAATATGTAGGTACATAGAGTACATATATAGGTTTTATAAAAATGATACATGTTTCAAAAGTTATAAATCAATTTGTTGATTAAAAATATAGTAACAAAATAAAAAAGAAAGCTGCATGGAGAACAAAATCATACTTTATATTGTATGTAATCTTTCATCGTCATTTCCTTTTTTATTGTACCTACTGACGTACTATAATAAAAGACAGCCGACAGAATCAACAAACTGTTCTTTCTTTCTCACTCTCTCTCCAATGTTTTTATACATTATATACGATTTTTTTGTGTAATTTAAACGGTCAATGCGATAAAATCATATAGAAAAACGATGAATGCGATATATTTTTACATGTTTTGTATGGAACTAATTCGGAACTGTAAAAAATAACGACAAATACGGGAAAACAATTATTCGAGGAACGATAGATAGAGGTTTCACTGTATTGTATTTTTCATCTTATTTTGTTTTATTTCACTTTGATTTATTTTATTTTACTTAGTATTGTATTTATTAAACTTAAAGTAGGTGCGTTAACGTTGTGAAATTTCATTTTAAGATGAGTTTTAAAATGTTAAACTAAACACTGTTTAATAAAATAATAAAACTAAAGAATAAAACAAGTAACTTTAAGTAACTCTTGCCCTGAAGATGCCGCAAGGCGAAAGCGCTCGGCAATTAGAATTTAGTCATTATTAATTGACTCAATAATCATACGTGAAAATTAAACAGTGATTAGTTTAACATTTTAAAACTCATCTTAAAATGAAATTTCACAACGTTAACGCACCTACTTTAAATTTAATAAATACAATACTAAATAAAATAAAATAAATCAAAGTGAAATAAAACAAAATAAGATGAAATGCAATATTATTCATAATTTTCGTAACTATTGTGTACTTATCTTAGCAACGAAATTGACACTTGCTTGTAACTTCATCTATACTCGAACGTTAACGGAACGAAAACGTAACGTGTAAATGTGTTATTGACTCAGGCCCCTGGATTGCCAAATTGCTTGCAGTGTTGCCTGTCTTATTACTTTTCTGCCGCACCATGTATAATATGAAATGATCAAAACACGAGCTCTGCTCGAATTTAATGGAATCAATTATTTTTTAATGTATATTATTTATAAAGAAAATTACTTTTATTTAAAATAAAATATACATTTTTTCCATTAGGTATATAGACATTTCAAGTGAATTTGAAAATAGATACATACATACATACATACATCTTCTTCCCCTTGTCCTAGTTGGGTCGGGGGCCCATTGCGCCTAGGTACTTCCTCCAGAGATCCCTGTCCACTGCTGCTTCCAGGACCTCTGGCCACTCCAAACCAAACCTTTCAACACACAAGTTTGACACCTGCCCTTGCCAGCTTCTTCTAGGACTTGAAAATAGATACGTTATATATTTACTAAATACATATTTGATATACAAAGGAAACCGTGTATTTGTGTATAGTTATTTGTTTATGAAATATAAAGAGTGGTGTTGATTAGGAATGTATGATGAAACTGGACAGTGATTATTATTATAATTTGGTTTATTATTATACCTAACGGTTATTCTGTCTGAAGCTCCCTCATCATAATAATATATTCATATAATATGTACTTCATACTACTACCAACATTGTATATTATGCCTTATAAATTGTAGAAACTTCTCTGGACCTCAGCCACAATTACTCAGCTCCGTATTATTGGTTAGTTGCATTATCGACACTAATATACGCATAAATATTTTTATTATATGGAATCATTAGTGTATTTATTTTCCGGAGTATTGAAAATCGTCGATTATTCGGATGAATTAAAATACCTTCGATGATTGTGCCTATGTAAAATGTTAAAAGAAAAACGAATGGATAAGTTTTTAGGTTCTCTAATTGTTGTATTTTATTACCTTTTTTTACTAATACTTTTTGTGAAATAATTATATTCACTTTGTTTTGTATTATCTAATTTGATGTAGTTGTGTGTGTGTGTGTGTGTGTGTGTGTGTGTGTGTGTGTGTGTGTGTGTGTGTGTGTGTGTGTGTGTGTGTGTGTGTGTGTGTGTGAGGGTGTGTGTGTGTGTGTGAGGGTGTGTGTGTGTGTGTATAATGTAATTTTTCATTTGTCAAATGTTATAAAGTCTTTCAATAAGGTAGGTACTATAAAAGGCAAATGTCGTATATATCAAAAATAAAATAATAAAAAATAAAATAGCTTAGATTATAAGAGGGAATTCCTCAAACATTGAGCATTCAAATGTGGAACTCTGAATTATAACAATTTATTGATAGCGATAGAATTAAGTCTCCATTATATCTATCTATATAAATAAAAATGAGTTGACAATGTATGTTCCCCCATAACTTGAGAACGGCTGAACCGAATTGGCTGATTCTTTTTTTGTTGTGTTCGTTATTATCAGGACGGTTTGTATGAAAGAATATTTTTGGAAAATCCAACGGAAAAGTCGGAAATTTGGATGGTATATTTGTATGAATGTGACGTTTGTATGACAGTTCCACTGTCACGTGTTGCCATAACGAAAAATTTTACGAATTTCACTCTGGCGACGCCGGGTAGGAACATCTAGTATATATATATATAAATAGTTTTAGTTTATTGGTTGATTGACCCATTGATCTCGCGGGTGAGTGCGGGTCACGTGTCTAGTGTAGGAATGTGTCTTTGGCTCTGTGTGGCCGCCCCTTGTTACTAATCAAATAAAGGTGGCTCTCTCGCCATCATGGTCTCTTCATTACCATACAAACGCTAATTATCTTTAGACCTGTACATGTGAGCATATTGTGTTACTAGATATGAATTGCGTTTGCACTTCTATAGCTGTTAGTAGGTAGAGTATACGCGTAATAATAATTGGACAATTTGTACATGGCGCCGTTTAATGATTCGTGATCATCTCAAGGACTTTTCCTGAAGAGTAGCGTTTTTAACATGTTCCTAAATATGGCTGTTGACTGATTTTCTCCTCTTAGGTCTTCGGGAAATCTATTCCTGGCAGTTGGCGTGGCGTTCTGAAGCTCCTTTCTGCGAATTTGTAGATGTTCGCCCTATTGGGTTCCACGAGTTTGTTGACAGTAGTAGAAGCTGAGCGCAGTGGTTGCTTCGGAGTTTCGTCAACAGAACAGAATTCAGTAAGACATGTAGGTGCCGTGCCGTTTGAAGATTTGTGGACAGTGAGACACAATTTAAACTACACTCTGGGACACTCAGCCGGTGTAGATCTCCTATTAGGGGAGTGTCTCCTATTTTGTTGATATGTATATAAATAAGTGTATTGAAATAATAATAATAAACTTTATTGCACAATAAGGAGCATACATAATTACCAAGTTATAAAACAATGTGATACAAATAAATGATATTGTGCAATGGGCGAGCTTATCACAGAAGCGATATTTTCCAACTAACCCATAATATTATAAACAGTAGGTACTGCCACTTAAATTAAAATAATAAAAAATACAATTTGTCCGGTATATGAATATACGTTTAAAGGTTTACACAATTCGTAAGCCACTAAATAGAATTAAGATTTGAAAGAATTAACTTAATAATGTAATACATATGCATATCATCTATAATGAATATGATAACCAACCGATTACAATTAAATGCAGGCGAATATATCACACTAGAATAATTTCATAGCTGAATACTGTACCTACATAAATAATGTTCATAATGATTGAGAAGTAAAGCTTCACCCAGAAAGAGTGTACACTGTACATTAATTAAGTTGAAAGTAATTTTGTATAATAGGTACATATGAGTCATCATCGGAGACTGGGTCACTTTACTATACAGTGCAGTATTACGTACATAGTTATGTATGTATGGTATGGTATGGTGTGATATGAAGCTATAACTCGTAGCAGTAGTAGTAGAACATAACTACCACTTTCATCTTCAATCAGAGCACGGGGCTCACACACTTTTATAATACAGTACATATACCTAATTTTAATATTATTATACTAGATGTTCCTACCCGGAGTCGCCACTTTGAATTTCATGTCTCTCCAATGGTTTAGGCTCTGCAGTTAGTTGAGAAGTGATTCATTCAACCGAATCTTCCCTTGAATTTATGTGAATTGAAATAAAACAATTTCAGTATTTTTAACAATATAGAATTCTATTACATTCTTGTTACAAAAACACAAAAGATAAAATAAAATAGCTAAACTGGTAAATATTAATGCAATGCATGGTCAACTCATTTTTATATAAAAAAGTCTTTATGGCAATACATGACAGCGGAACTGTCATAGAAACGTTACTTTCATACAAAATACAATCCAAATTTCCGATTTTCCATAAATTTTCTTTCATACGAACCGTCTCCTGATAATTACGAACACATACATGGTCAACTCATTTTTATTTATATAGATTATGATGTATGAACACTATCTCTTGCTCTGGGTCATACTCATTGGACATTCCATTCTCCCTCTCTCATCAGACTATTATTCATTGAAAATTTATTCTGAATGTATTCTCTTTGAACTATCGTTTCCATTTCCCATGACGTGTAAGACACTTGTAATAATTGAAGGGTTTTATACAAAAACTACAAAACTGAAATTCAAAAGGCTCGAGAAGAGAACCAAAAAAAGATGGGACTTAAAGCTACTCAAACACAAGAAGTAAAAGAGAAATACGACGAAAAAACTAAGGTATGCTATTTTGAGAGCAATGAAAGTGTAAACAGAGTATGGGAGAAAATCAAAGAGAAAATAACCACAGCGGCAGACGAGGTAATAGAGAAAGGAAAGCCGCAAGCTAGGAAAGAATGGATCACGGACGACATCTTAAAAATGATCGAAGAAAGAAGGAGGCTAAAGAACTCTAAAACAGAAGAAGGAAAAAAGGAATATAAGATCTTAAGAAATAAAATTAGCAGAGAATCCAAGCTGAGAAAGGAATGTTATTTGCAAGAAAAATGCAAAAATATCAACAGAAATATAAAACAAAGGAAATTCGAAACCGCATACTCTGAAGTAAAGAATTTCTTCAATGACAAAACACAGCCACGATGTGCTATACAAGATAAAAACGGCAAACTGCTGTTTGAGGACGAAATGATCGTAAAAAGATGGAAAGAATACCTAGAACAATTGTACAAAGGAAAGACCATACTCCAGGAAAGCAAAGCACTAGAAGCAGAATATGACGTAGAAAATAATGGAGATGACATCTTAAGAAGTGAATTTGATATAAGACGGCAAAGCACCAGGTATCGACCTGATTCATCGTTATTTATTTATTTATAATAATACATACGGCTTACGCCTTTAATACATAGTTATAAACAACAATTGTACAACACCACCATCGTATCAAATTAAAATCAAAACAAAAATAAAATATACTGCATCACTTCAAATTATAAAAATAAAAATTAAACACATTGTGTCACATAAACCACATAATAAAATTACAACATATCAACAGCATCATGTCAAATCATAAAAAAAACTGTATCATATCTAACCATAAAATAAAGTTACAATACACTTAGGGGATTCGATCCCGGGATCCCGAATCCCGGGATCGCGGGATCCCGGTCGTATTTCAGTCCCGAAAATCCCGGGATTTAATTTAAGAAATCCCGGGATTTTCGGGATAAATACAATTATACAATAAGTCAAGAATTTGGGACTCTTTCGCATCAATGAATCACTGACAGCCGAAGCTTGTGTTAGTATCTTAAAGAGCGCTATTCTGAGCTCGATATCTCACTAGATATGATATTGTGGCAATAGTTACTGATGCTCCAAATTACAGTTGGAAAACTTGTTAATGCAAAGCACCTAAGTAGTTTGTTTTGCACACGGTATTCACTTAGCCGTTTGTGATTTATTGTATATAAAAATACCTGCAAATGAACCTATCAGTGATGATATTTTATTTATTTATTTATTTAATACATAAACGGCTATCGCCTTTTATTGATGATTTGGATGATGATGATAATGAAGAACTGGACTCAGTCAGAAACCTCAATTGGAAAACCATGTCTACACAATGCAACATTGTGTAAAATCTAATCGGAAGAAGTGAGAAAGGTGTCCCAACGCTTACGAATTGGCTCTAGGCTGGCTAAAGTGATCACTTCCAGTGTCCATGGACAACGTTCACCAATTCCACCATTCTCACTGTCACGATTTAAGGTCCACCAATCGAGAGATGCTTTATGCAAACCTTAGAAGCAACCATAGTAAATATTCTAAACATTTGTTGCTAATTTGTCGAACTAGCAGCCGATAAAGTATTGAACTTAATTGTTCCAGCGCCATTTAGACGGGAGATCGCGATCTATTTGAGATCTGAAAAATGAGATCCCAAAAAGATGGTTGCTTCTAAGGTTTGCATAAAGCATCTCTCGATTGGTGGACCTTAAATCGTGACAGTGAGAATGGTGGAATTGGTGAACGTTGTCTATGGACACTGAAAGTTGTCACTTAAGCCAGCCTAGAGCCGATTCGTAAGCGTTGGGACACCTTTCTCACTTCTTCCGATTAGATTTTAGACAATGTTGCATTGTGTAGACATGGTTCTCCAATTAAAGTTTCTGATTGGTTTTGTCATCTGCATCCAAATTCGGTTAAACAATAAAAAATTAGTAAATATTCTAAATAACTGGTCTCAGGATTAATCTATAAAACCGGTAATGGTGAGTTTGACCAATGACTGGAATATTAATGAAGTCGTAAAGAAAGTTCGTAGTGGTTCTTATTTTCAAAAGAGCATCTTTGAAGAATGATGCTTCAAAACTATATTGAAAAGGAACATGGAAGAGAGCTTAATTTATTGTTTGACTGCAAATCGCGTTGGAATAGTCTCCTAACAATGCTTGAGAGATTTGATATTTTAAAAAATATCATCAAAAAATCACTCACCTACCTAATTCAAATAAATAATTCATAAAGTCTCTGGTCAATTTAATTTAAAAATACGAGTTTAAACATTGATCCCTGTAGTATTTTTTTTTTGTTATGGGTTAAGCTAAATAAGTCTAACTAAGTTGATTTAAAAAAAATGTTCCAAAATAGTACATACAAACAAACATAAAAACAACATTATAGAATATATTGCCCCACTTAACTAAAACTGTTCTGGGTTTAACTATGAAATAAATACAAATACAAGAATACAATTTAAAAATATAAAAAAAGTTAAATTGTTAGTTTTATAAATCATAAGTGCCTTGTTTGTTTATTTTAGGAGGTATTTGAAGTATAATTTTGTTTAACCGACTTTTTGCATATTAAAAACTTAAATTCATTGCCAGATAAATAAAAAAAGCTGATTTTGACATGGTTTACTGACTTTTTGTTACCACTTTACAATACCAATACAATCCCGGGATCAACTGTAGATAATCCCGAAATCCCGGGATTAGAAAAAAGGGCCGGGATCGAATCCCCTAAATACACTGCATCACATCGAATTTCAAAATAAAACACACTGTCATGTCAAATTATAGAATAAAATTACAGCACATTCATCATGTCAAATCATAAAATAAAAATAAAACATATTGAATCATATCAAACCATAAAATAAATTTACAGCACACCACATAAAATTATAAAATAAAAAAAATAAAAATACACCGTATCATATCAAATTATAAAATAAAATAAAATTATAACATACTACATCATATCAAATCATAAAATAAAAACAAAACACATTGCATCATATAAAATTACAAATTAAAACCAAAACATATCGCATCATGTCAAATTACAACACAAAGACAAGATTAACCAAATGGGAAGGGTAGGTAAAAAAGGACAAAGTATTTATATTACGGCTTTAAAATTTAACTTTCCATCAGAGCTGCTTAAATGCGCGGGAAAAGGCATGCTTGATACATTGTATAAGCTTGTCTGCAAAATATACGACACAGGAGAGATACCTGAGGACTTTGCCAAATGTCTGATACGAGCGCTTCCTAAGAAAGCAGGCACGACAAAGTGCGAACAACACTGAACCTTAAGCATGATATCACACGCTTCTAAGATACTCACCAACATTATAATGAAAAAGGCGGAAAATAAAATAAACGAAACACTTTCAGAAGGTCAATTTGGATTCCGCAAGGAGACAGGTACAAGAGATGCAATCCTGAGTCTCAGACTTATTCTAGAAAAGAGAATAACAACTAATAAAAACACATATATTATATAGCATTCATTGACCTTGAAAAAGCATTCGATAAAGTAGAATGGGAACAACTTTTTAACACTCGAAACCAGATAGGAATGAGTTATAAAGACAGAAGGGCAATCTGGAGCTTATACAAGAACGAAATGGCTGTGATTAAAAGCGGAGAGCTGCGCAGAAGCAAGGGTCGAACAAGGTGTAAGAGAGGGATGCTCAATGTCGCCAGCTCTCTTTAACTGCTATATACAGCGAGATATTGATAAACTCAGAGAAGAAATGAAGAACTGGACAGGAGTAAAAATAAATGGGAAAAAGGTCGACATGATTAGATATGCTGACGACATAGCACTGCTCGCAGACTCCGAGATGGAGCTGAACGAAGCCTTGGGAAAAATGGAAAGTATACTGTTGTCAAAGTACAACATGAAAATAAATAAAGAAAAAACAAAATGTATGGTCGTGGGAAGAGAGGAAGCGACTGCGAACATTGCCATAAATGGAGTGAGCATCAAACAAGTAAGAGAATTCGTGTACTTGGGCAGCAGAATAAACCAGGATGGACGCTCCAAAGCAGAAATCGTAATCAGAATAAACCAGGCAAGGATTGCCTTTAACAAAAAATCGAAGATATTGGAATCCCCAAATATTGACTTAAGCGTAAGGAAGAACCTTACTAAAGCCTTTGTATGGAGCATTCTGCTTTATGGTTGTGAGACGTGGACCATCAACAAGAGTGAAAGCGGACGGTTGGCGGCCTTTGAGATGTGGTGCTATAGACGAATGCTTAAGATCCATTGGTCGGAACACGTCGAAAACGAAGAAGTTTTAACCAGGGTAGGCGAAAAAAGGCAATCTCTTAAGAGAATCGGCCAACAACGAGCTGACTGGATTGGCCACAACATCAGGCACCCAGGACTACTCATCGCCATCGCGGAGGGTAATACCGAGGTGACAAATGGCAGAGGCCGACCAAGAGACGCGTATATGGACCAACTGAAGAGGGACATGAACTGTGGCTCATACGTAGAGCTGAAAAGACTGGCTGAGAATAGAGACGAATGGAGAAGAAAAACCAAACTCGTTGCAGACCAATCCAATGGATTGTAACTTATTATATATACAAAACTGAACGCGAGGTGATTTCTCACAAATTGAAAAAAACCTTCAGGGGGGCTAAAAAGGCCACTTTATATGAATCATAATAGGATCATATTAGGAATTGCAACACAGTTGGCAATACGTATAATGAATTGCGCGCAATTCAAATCAGCAATTCATCTGCTTGACAGTTTTCTATAGAGATTCGTAAAATGGTTCACTAAATATGAATCACTTACTTCAAATAGCGGAATCACTACAATATGTTACTCCGGACTGACATTTTTCAATTCCTAATGGGAATTGCGCGCAATTCTTATCAGCAATTCGTCTGTTTGACAGTTTTTTGTAGATTTATAGAGTCATATAGCTGAATTATTAGATGTTACTACGGACTAACATCGTTCAATTCATCTTATTATTCAGTTGGCTTATTTTTTTTATTTTTTTTAGAAAAATACATTCATAATGGCAGATTTCGGCCTTTATAATTTTTTTTTGTATAATACAACCATTAGTGATAATAAGTGTCCTTGCAGTAAAATAGTGTTTCATAAAGAAATATAAGCCAAACTACAAAATTTTGTGATTATTGGACAGGAACCTTTCACTCCGAGCCACTCATAAATAAAGATAATAAGAAAATATAAGGCTACTTACATATTACCCATCTACCTTACACCATAAAGGCATCACAGTCTTAAATACAGCATATTTTATTTGCATTTCAGGTGCTAAATACATTGAGCTTTTATGTATCGGGTTCTTACCAGAGATTTATAGGAGCCAGCGCACACCACAAGATGCACAAAGTGTGTTAGGTCATTTTTTCCACATACCCAAACCATCGTAACTTATTTACATTCATCTTGCTTATTAAATTTACTTCTATTCCACATTCCTCTCATAACACACTCGATCTCTCAGACTTTCACCACACATCCTTAACGATCTCATTGCTACTGCAATTTATGCCACTTTCATCCTTCTTTAGCTATTTCTACTTCTCACTTGGATACTAACCCATTTTATTAGATTTATTATACATAAAATTCTGTTTAAATTGTTCTAAAATCAAATTTTAAATTATGGAATGAGTTGACCTAAGTAAAAGATTATATTTAAATTAAATCAAACACTGTTTTATTCCACTATGAGATTGTTCTTATTATTAAAACGTTTTCAACTACAATGTAGTCATCATCAGTAATACCACAATATTGTGATAATTAAAACAATCTCATAGTGGAATGAAACAGTGTTTGATTTAATTTGAATATAATCCTTTATAATGCATTTCCAAAAAGTTACACTTGAAAATATAGAATATTTATTGACCTAAGTATTAAATGCTTTGTTTTAAAAAATGAAATCACACACCTTAAAAGGTGTGTGATTCAGATTTGAATATTGTAAGTATTGATGGCTATTCACAGTGGGGCAAGTGATGTCTCATTTGTGTGGAACCAGCATCCGCTTAAGTCCCACTTCAAGCAACTCCACCAGGCTGAAAACAAAACATGGTGGTTCTTAGTTCATATTATCAACTTAACAACTATCAACCTAATTATCATTGACTGCAGATATATAATATAATTCTACTTACTGCAGTATTGAGTTTGTCTTGGCAGAGGCAGTGCAGCGGTAACTTCAGGGATGCTGGTGGCACTTGCCCGAATCTCCGATGTACCATCATTGGGTGAGCCTCAGACACGCTCACTGTACGTATTGCTATAATAAAATAATATTATAAATTCACAGGATTATTATGAACATATTAATTAATTAAACATTTGGAATGTCACTTTCATTTATTCATCATAATATAACACAATGTATATAAATGCATTCCCATTTATATAAATATACACATATATTAGACAGTAAAATATTAGCCCCTTCTATAATATACATTCAAAAAAAGAAGTAACAAAACAAAGTAGAGTCTCGGCCTCCAGAACAAGGGGTCCGTGGTTCGATCCCAGGTGCCGGCAAACTCCCCTTTCACGGCACAAGCTTTTAGCTTAGTGTGAAAGGTGCATAAGGTTGTATTTGGGTTTATAACAAAACCCAGATATATCTTTTATTTTAAAAAAAAAAAAAAAGACAGAGTAAAGAAACTGGAACCACATGAAAACTATTATTTGAATAATATACAAAGAGATTACGATACATAATTTCAACCACATTCTACGAACCTAACCTTACTAACTTGTACAAACGCAAACGTAAATCATGCTATTAAGTGTCAATATGAAAAGAAAATTAGAAAAAAACTAAATAAGATGAAGAAATATTCATATTGTAATAAATTAATAATATCCAATATTAACTTTGGAGTAAAAGATCGAAGTTGCAGGAACAAAAACTCCAAACGGAAAGTTTACAAACGTGGCCCATCGCAACATCTTCGGGTATGTTATTTTTTACACTAAACGAAAACAAACGTTAAACATATAAAAAAACTTCACTTAAAACATAAAACATTAATTGCTGACAATTAGAACTCAAACTTAAATGGTTTCCGAAATGCTAGGTTATTGACAAACATTGAGATTGAATATTTCACATCTTGTTGCCAGTCAAAAAAAAATTAGATATAGGTACCTAATATTTTAATTTCAGATTCATTTATTTGGTAATTGATTGTAATTTAGTACGGTATTGGCCTCTTTTAATTAAATATATGTGTTTTAACATGTAAAATATGAAATATTTTATTTTTTAAATAATGAAATCACGATGAAAACATTACCGCTACAGTGCCGGGTATTGTTTTTTTCATACGGCAACATTTTAACAAATCCGAATTGTTTGATGAATTGAATTGTGTGTGAACTGCGTACGATCGAGACGATTTTTACGAAAATTAGAGGAATCGCTACGGAATTGCTGGCAATTCTTGAAAGGAATCATCCATAGAGGAATTGCTAAATGTGGCCATTTTAGCCCTGCTGTATTTAAAAATAATTAAATATTTGGATTTTTTGTAACAAATTATTATTAAAGATGATATTACTCTTCTAAACACTTCGTTTTGTGGCCCAAAATATTGTTACCTAGTGAAATAAATGAAAAAAAGCCTTTGTCAGTTATTCTGTTTTTGTAAAATTTTGTTAGTTACGCTATTTTTGTAAAAATTATAAAGGAAAAATATGACAGTTATGTTGTTTTTGTGAAAAAAAGAAGATACTTTGCATAAATTATTTTAAAATGTAGGAAGATACTCAATTATACATTTTCGTTTTCACTGCTGTTGTCATCGTCGTCCGGTGCATTGGGGTTGATTTTTTTCAGGAGGTTTCCGTAAAACTGAAGATTACTTGGAGAGCTTTAAAAAATTTATTGGGCGTCTAAAATCAAATACTTTATTTGGATTCATGGCAATCGAATTCTCATACAAGCTTTCTAAATCTTATTCATTTGGAAGGGTCGTTTATTCCTTATAATAATCCGTTGCCAAGGACCACTGAATGCCTCTCTCATTAACACGCACTGAAAATCATTTTCAATTTTTATTTCGCGGACCTGTTTTATTTTTCATAGAAGGTTTGCTTTGTTTTAAGAAATAAGGTTCCAATGCTCTCTTTATTTAAAAAAATATATCATGTGTTGTTCTTTGAACATCAAAAATGGTGACGGATATTGGCGTACTCTTTCCATTATAATGTTTCAATCTTCAGGAACTTCAGCCGTACATTTTTTTTATTCCCGGTAAGATCAAATCTTGGTCGTTTGGCAGGTAACTATGGCCCCTAATAGAAAAATTATACTTGATAGATTTAAACAGCTTGAAAACATGTACCATTACATGCAGAAAATTTATCGTCACATAGTTTTTGTTCTGACCATCGCTGAAGAGAACAAGGCGATCACTATAAATATCATTTTCATTGAAATATTTTTACAACAGAGATGTAACATCATTCTGCCCCTTTTTTCTTTTTAAATTTGTTTTCCCTAAATGGAAGAATGGAATAAAAAAATGGAAGCGTCAAAATTTTCCCTAAATCGTGGATGCCAAAAACAAATAGCCAAAGCTATTATAACAAGATGTACCTGCATTCCGGGCCAATTTTTTGTGCTGAAATCAGTTTATTTTTGTGGTTGAAATGTTCCAATTCTTTCACTTTCTTGCTTTTTTATTAAATTCTCTTGTTTTACCCCTCGTTTTGGTTTTTTAAAAGAAACAGCACACCGATCGTCAAACTTATTTTTTTACTAAAACAACATAACTAAATTAAAATACTGTCAGGTATGTTGTTTTTGTAAAAAATTCTACTCACTTACGTTGTTTTTGTAAAATCAATGAAATTTCAATGTCATTTTTTGCCTGTTATATCGCTTTTATCAAAGAGTTACTTACACGTGCCTTTGGCATTTTTCGAGAGGAATAAAATTGCATCAAAAACTTGAAAACTGGAATTTTGTTGGTTATGCATTTTTTGTAAAAAACCCTTCAATTTATCCGAAACATTAATTTGATAGAAATAACAACAACAAAAAATCATTGTTATACAATAATACCAAAATACTGTATATAATTATGTAGGTACTATAATATAACAAAAATACATACCTACAAAATATATGTTTACACACATACACACATATTAATTAAACGTAAATGGTAATGATAAGCATGTACCGTTGATGCATGTATTATTATCGCACGTTCTGTCAGCTACATGCCATCTGTAGGTGTATTGGTGATATATTTATTTATTTAACTCATTCATATACACGCATTATTATATTATATACTATACTCGTATGTATATACCTATCACCATCACAGTACTATAATCTTGTTAGATGGAGATTGCTCTCATAAGACGTTGGTTCGGCGAACTCGCACCCAAATGGCGAAAGTGTTGCGCCATCGCTGATGCCGAAAGCGAATGTCTTGTCTTCGTAATACTTTTTGCAACAGTTTGTATAATATTACAGCATTATTTCATATCGCGTAATTCATACGCTAAGCGATATATTATTTTATTATATAGGTATTACTTGTGTGTTGTTGTTGGATAAAAATATTATGATAGATCTCATATTATGTATGTAGGTACATATGTATATTGATAGGTAACTTTCACACAATATATCGTATTATGTCACATCACACGGTGGCTATTGTTAATGTTTATATTATACAAATCTTAACTGTAGTTTGTGATATTTTCCTAGTTTGCAGAGTAGGTATTGTAATTTAGTTTACACGGCATGTTCAGTGTTGACAATCTCGCGTCATGGCCGTCATGCTCTCGTGGGAAGTGTGTAATGTGTATTCAACTTATAATTACTTGAACTAATTTATTAATGTCGTGTAGTTTGCAGAGTCGATTCCTGTTGTGTTTATTTATATTCCGTCATAGGATTATTTATTGAATTCACATCATCCTGCATTAAAAGAGTTTGTCTGTAGACAGGTTTTTTCGCGATAAACACAAGACAATATTTTGTGTGCATTAGTTTATGTTCAATAAATTTGATAAACATGCTATAAGATTTCTTCCCAGTATATATTTTCAATTCGTGATTTACGTCAAATTATTTAAGCTAGCATTACTTACCAAATATAAATTACATTTGCGTGAGTTAGGTCATGCCCCCGATGTTCCACCCCCGTATTAATGCGTTTTGTGTTTCTGGAAAATGGTGTGCTAAATAATGAAATGATATGATACTTATCTTTGTGATTATGTTGGCCTTTTGTTTTTTATCAATTCCATTACCCACCCTCCCAGTCTCGATGAGTCGGGGTCGTAAGGCGCTACTTACCACTGCTCCTGCTCACTCATACTTTCACAGACTACAAGTACATATTGTACGTACCTACTTATAATGATATATGTAGGTACCGTAATACGAGGTGTGTTCAGGGCTGGGTTCACGATAGCATAAATATCGCTCGACGTCGAGTGACCTGAGCGACCATGAAGTTGCAGTGAGTGGCGAATGTCACCCCGGATATCGTGAACAACTTTGAACTTTGGAGAGTCCGATTGTCAAATTTTTTATATTATGCTGGTATACATGCCTCTGAAGTATGATAAAATTTTCAGCTACATTCATTGTTTACTTTGTCTGTAGCAGCCGGTAAAGTTAGACGTGTTTTAAAAGCTCGGCAATTTTCGTTTGTTAAAAAAAATGGATCAAAGTATTTGTATCAAATTTAGCGTAAAAAATGTAATAAAGTATATCAAAACGTGTGAAATTTAGTTAACAAAGACCTATGGTGAATCTGTTATGAGTAAAGCAAGAGTTTACGAGTGGTATAAGCGCTTCTAAGATGGCCGTGAAGAGGACGAACGCCCCAGCACATCAACAACCGATGAAAAGGTGGAAAAAGTAAAAAAAAATGGTATAAAAGATCGCCAAATCTCAATCAGAAATGTTGCTGATGATGTTGGCGTTTCGATTGGCCCATGTCATGATTTTTTTTCGAAGGTTTTGGGTATGAAATGCGTGGCACAAAATTTGTTACAAAATTACAAAGGCTCACACTTCATTGCGTGTTCGTGCATTTTTAGCCAAAAACAATACTGTAACGATGCCTCAGCCTCCATATTCACCGGGCATGGCTCCATATGACTTTTTCTTATTTCCTAAAATAAAGAAAACCTTAAAAAACCGTCGTTTTACTAGTACTTTGATCCATTTTTTTTTAACAAACGAAAATCGCCGAGCTCCTTACAACACGTTCAACTTTAGCGGCTACCACAGACAAAATAAATAATAAATACAGCTGAATATTTTGTCATACCTCAGGGACATGTATATCAACAAAATAAAAATAAAAGTTTGACAAACGGACTCTCCAAACCCGCAAAATTCAAAATTTCCTGTTCTTTTCTGAACACACCTCGTATATGAAGGGAAATACCAATATAATTTATTCATTCTAAAGCAATGAATAAATAAAATGCATGTATAAATAAATATTGAATGAAACATACAAAAAGAAAAAAGTATAAGATAAAGATGTACGAGGGCAGTCCGATAAGTACTTAGCCTCAGCGCTCGACGGCACCACTATTGCAAGAAAAGTTTACAATCGTGTAGTACATTCAGAGATGTGCAAAATACTTCCAAAAAAGTATTTAAATACAAAATACAAATACTTTTGAATTTTTGTATTTCAAATACAAAATACTAAATACTTTTACAAAATGGTATTTAAATACAAAATACGTATTTTCAAAATACTTTTTTAAAATACCTTTTTAAAATACTTTTTACAAATAGTCGAACAAGGTGTAAGACAAAAGTATTTAATATTTAAACCATTGATGAATGAAAAAGAAATTAAAAACTGGACAAAAGTATACATAAATGGAGAAAGGGTTGACATGATTAGATATAGCATTGCTTGCAGACAATTGATGAATGAAAAACTGGACAAGAGTATACATAAATGGAGAAAGGATTTATATGATTCGATATATCATTGCCTGCAGACAATGAGGATGAGTCTTAGGAAGAACTGTCAAAAAAAAAAAAAAATTAAGTCATGACAAAATGTACCGTTGTTAGAAGAGATAAGCCGAAATTTGTCATAAATGGATTGAGTATCATCAAGCAGGTAAGAGAATTCCTGACTTGGGCTGCAAAATAAATCAGAATGGATAATCCAAATCTGAAATCGTATGGACAACTGTGAGTCCTAGAGATAGTGGTGTTTAAACTGTGTCTCACTGTCCACAAGGCAGCACACCACCCACTGAGCTGTTCCGCTGACGAAATTGTGTGGCGAAGGCTGTGATCATCTTCTTAAACTCGTTGAACTCAAAAGGGCAAATACCTCTAAATTTGCAGAAAGAAGAAACAGAGTCGCGGCGTCATCTGCCTGGAACAGATTGCCTCCAGACAAAATTGAAAATGCTACCATTCAGGAGAAATCACAGCGCCCTTGAGATGGCCATGAAACATTAAACGGCGTCATGTATAATTTGTTCAATCATCATTATTATGTGTGTATATCTCAAACATGGAGTACTCTAATGGAAACGTTGTATTTGTAATTCAACAAATTGGCAAAAAAAGCTTGCGTACGCGCATATCAATTAATGGCAGAATTTTGTTTCAAACAATAAAAAGGTATTTTGTAAAAGTATTTTGTGTAAAATACAAAATACTCAAAAAAAGTATTTCAAATAAAATACAAAATACTTTTTACAAAAAGGTATTTGAAATACAAAATACAAATACGTATTTTGTATTTGTATTTTAAATACTTTTATTTGAAATACGTCACATCTCTGAGTACATTCTTGTGGATGGCTTCTGTCAAAATTTCAGCCGAATTGGACTCATAGTTTTGTTTTGACCGCATGTGGAAGCGGGCGGGTCCACAGATTTTAGAAAAATGGAAAAAGAGCAATATCGGTTGGTGATTCGATTCTTGTTTTTGGAAGGGAAATCGCGAAGTGAAATCAAAGAGTGCTTGGATACTGTGTACGGTGACTCTCCTTCTTCGATAACAATCGTCAAAATATGGTTTACGAGTTTCGACGTGGTCCTACGTCGGTTTTTGACGAGCCACGCCCAGGTGCCCCGAAAATGGCTACCACGGAGGATAATGTGACAAAAATCCACGATATCGTATTGGCAGACCGCCAATTGAAAATGCGTGAGATAGCTAAGATAATTGGCATCTCAAAAAACTACATGGGTTATATCATTCATGAAATTTTGGGCGTGAGAAAGCTCTCGGCGCAATGGGTGCCGCGTTTTCTCACTCCGGAGAACAAGCGCAACCTTGAGACCACTTCAGAGCAGTGTTTGACGCTGTGTAAGACCAATCCGAAGGAGTTTCTGCGTCGTTTTGTGACTGTTGACAAAACATGGATTCACTGGTACCCACCAGAGACCAAGGAACAGTCGAAGCAGTATACTTTACCCGGCGAACGTACTCCGAAGATGGCGAAGACTGTATTATCGGCCGGAGAGCTAATGCCCACTGTTTTCTGGGATTCACAAGGTGTGATCTACATCCACCACCTGGAAAATTATAAAACGATCACAGGGCTCTACTATGCCGAATAATTGGGCCGATTCGGCGCCGAATCGCAGAAAAAAACGACCCCATTCGACGAAAAAAAAATTGCTCTTCCACCATGACAATGTACCGGCTCACACCATCGCCATTGCCACGGCCAAATTGTTCGAATTGGGTTACGAACTGCTGGTCCATCCACTGTATTCTCCAGATTTGGTCTCGTGCTACTTCTTTTTGTTTCCAAACTTGAAAAAGTCACTCATCGGGCAGAAATTTAAGTCGAATTAGGAGGTCATCGCCGCCACGGAGACTTATTTTGCAGACATCTAGAAAACGTAATTTTCAGACAGGTTAAAGAAGTTGGAACATCGCTGGGTCAAGTGCATCGAGCTAAAAGGAGACTATGTTGAAAAATAAATTGCCACTTTTCCAAAATTTTCATTTTTTCTTATGTAGGCTAAGTACTTATCGGACCGCCCTCGTACATAATCAACATGTTTTTATTTAATTTCTGATGAATGAAGCAGATGCGAATTCGCGAGGGGAGTATAAATTGGTGTTGGGGTCAAAATAGCTAATAATATATTATCGTGTATTACAATTTTTCTTTTATTAACATTTTTTTATATCAATTTTTTTAATTGGATAGATTGAAATTAGCGTTTATTTCTACTTTAGATTAAACTAAGAAGTGAGATACATCTTGAGACTTTGTAGATCATTATCTATCTAAATGTAATAAAGACAAAAACAGTATCATTTTTCACTGTTGCTTTAGTTTTCTAGGTGGGTAGTTAGAAAACCATTCAGATTGATAAATGATCTAAAAAGTTGAAAGAGGTCTCTCTCGTGTTTGTTTAATCTATAGTAGAAAGAAACGCTTGCTTCAATTCATCCAACTATGGAATTGTACTACTTGTGTACCAATACATTATAATATAACAATCCACACATAAATATTTGAGTCCGTTCGTATGTATGTATGTTCGTATGTCCTTAATGGACTCTGAAATTGGGAAAGACCGAAGTAAAATAATACTCTATACGAGGTCTCATCTTCTGGGCAGGTTTAAGGCTAAAAACATTTTAAATACCTTATAATATATTGATAAAGATATTACAATTTTAATGCGACAATGTCTCAAAATTGGCAACAAAATGTATGAAAAATATATGCGAGGTTTAGCAAATAGCAATATTCACAGTCAAACATTTTTCATTGTATTGAATTAATTTCAAAATGGATGTAACAATAAACACAACAATTCTGAAACTATATATTAAGGGTTTATTTTCGTAATAAAATATCGTGTTTGTTAATGAGAAATGCTCTTGAATTACGTGAGTTAAAATTGCATATTTTTGACATTTTGGGTTATTTTCATAATGGAAGACATTATGAAACCATAGAAAACTATACTGTAGAATAATAATAGTTTTACCTATAAAATCCATAAACAATGTTATATGATTTTTCAATGAGTGGGAACCTATTTATTTTCATCTAATATTTTTTGCATGCATTATGAAATATTTGATAGTAAAATATAGACCATTAAAGGATGACGTCACAGAAAAATCATTGAGGGGCATCAGGCATCCCAACACAACAGACGATTACGGTGTAATATTAGGTGGAACGCCTAAAGAATACCTAATAATCAAAAAAACTGTCAGTGTCGATTTTGTTATTATTTTGTCATCTGACTTTCTTTTTTTTCTCTTATGGCATAACATCCTACAAGGATGATTTGCGCAATCTGACTGTTTGCCCCCCAAGCAAAAGCAAATCCATAGACAAGACCACGTGACCTTTAATGGTCTATTCTTGAATATTGAAGGATGTAGATACATCCGTTCTTTAAGGGTTTTTTTGGGAATACAGAGTACATAGGTGACAATTTATTCTTGACTTTTTTTTTATTTGATAGCAAATCGATCAAATACCCATGTATGTACTGCAAGCCAAAAATACCAACATTTATGTGCCTACAATTTTTTTCACCAAATATGATATTTACCCTTTTTTATAGAAATTTGGGATGACAATCTTCAAGTTTTTACATTAAGATGAGGTTTTTAGTAGTTTTTGCACGTAGGTACCTACAAATATGCGGGGTTTCTTAACTTTTTTTCCTTGTATTTACCCCATGTATTTGCACGGTTTTCTGTTTAATTAAACCCGAGCGATGCCGGGTTACATACGCTAGTTTTTAATATATGTTTTGTATATACCATTGTAGATATCTCACAAGCTGGGTAGCCAGCAGAATAACTGTGTAAACATACAAATTAATTGTCTTCTTCTAATCCACACATAAATAAGTAAGACATTCAGGATTGGTGGCATACCTCACGTGTGTTTCAATATTTTATTTCACCTTAAAATATCTGGCTATTTTTTATATAAACGTAACTTATTTATCATAATTTTCTGAAAAATTATATTTATTTATTTTATTCTTCTTGCACATCATCATACACATAACAAAATCAACAAAGCAGTTAATATAAAAAAAATAATGTAATGATATGCAGTGGCGAGATTATCACTATATAGTGATTTCTTCCATCTAACCGCGATATTCAGAATTTAATTTGAAAAAAATTACAAATAAATAATTAAAACGTCTTAAACATTATATAAAGGGGTTTGCTGACTTGATGTATGTGAGGTCCTCTATAAGCTGACATACAGTAGTTTGATTTATAGAGATAAAGATACTTTTATCTCTGTTTTATTTTCAATGTATTCCATTATAATGTAATGGAAAATTTTGTGTCACCATGACAATTGATTTTGAAAGAATATTTTTTTGTATTTCACAATATCCCTCTTTCACAGTACACTGTTCCTATAACAACAATATCAGAGCTCTGGGTTTGTCGTAGAAGGAGGTGATGCAATTGGAGCAGAGTCACTCTGAATGGAGAAATCTGGTTTCTACCCTGTGCTCCCGAGGGGAGCTTTGAGGGTGATGAAAAAAATTCTTTAAATTAATTTGATTGGTTATAACAGTGATTGTGTATTTGTTGTTTTAGGTGGTGTGTGGTGTGCGGGACCAGTGACCTCTTGTAGGTACAGTGTTGCACTAGTAGTGCAGTAGGCAGAGTAAGATGACGGACACTTCAGTGTCTGTGGACGCCGACCCTCCCATCACCAACGGCGCCATGACACAGGAAGAAGAGGAGAGATTAAAGCAGAGGCCAGCAGATATTGATGCAGTTAGTTACACATTTGTCTATAACTTGCATTTACTTCTTGTTGAAACACCAGTGAATAGCATTTATAATTACTTCTTGAAGTATAGATTGTATGTATAGATTGTCTTTTTGCGGACACATCACGTGTTTGAGTTTTGTGGTGAGCTTTCGAATGCACCCGGGCATCCATTGTCAAACCGACTGTTGGTTTGGATGCCCGGGTAGATTGGTTTGTTTAATCTGATTGAGAAAAAATAGAGCAATAAACTAATGAGTAGAGATGATGATTATATTTACTGAATGTATTTAATCGGCACAAATCGTTCCACAAGGGAATGGAATGCCATAATCCCATAAATAATAATAGTAATGAATGTATTTACATTTTTTTTAGTATTAAATTGAGCATATCGATACCTTAATTCGCAGATTGGGTAACTCCATTTTTTGACAAAATGACTTAATGATGCCATAATGTTGACTGTATTCCAACACACATGCTAGGTAAATTTGAAGAATCCAACGTTATTACAAATGCCCTAAAAAACACCTCAAGAAAATTGGGTAACTCCAATGTTAGTATTTACAACACTGCAAATTGGGTAACTCCACCATTCTGTATGGAGACTTGCGAGAGATAGGTTGTGTATTAGGAATATTTTACAAAAAAGTGGTTTTGGATATCTTATCCTGTACAAAAATGTTAGATAACTGTAACCAAAAGTATCAGCTTTATATTCTTAAATTTTTAAAAGTTTTTTTTATCATTTGCTCCTTATGTGATGTAGTTAATATGTAAGGAACACACATTTTAAATAATGCAACTATTGCAGGAGTTACTACGTGGAATTTAATTATTACTGGATATGTTTGCGCACAAATTTTGAAGCTGATTCACTAATATTGTATTGTTTTTTAACACAATATACGGTATTATGTTATTATTTTTTAGTCAAAAAAAAATCTAGGTTTTAATACTTAAATAAAAGACTTTATTTTTTGATATATTAGGATTTGTTGAATCATGATTATTTTTAAATAAGCTCAAAATCCGAAGAACTGAACGTGTATCTACATACATTACCTACTTATCATAAGTTTAATTTCTCGACCGACGGTTCTTGGTGGAAGTTCATATTAATAATTTTTAAAATGAAACACGATATATAGTTATTCCACTATTGACATTATTTATTTTGCGAGCCGGCTTTCAAGAGCTTCCGCTCTCATCGTCAGGCAAAAGTGAAATGTTTACTTATCATTTTATAGATGAATAGCAGACTAAAGACTATGGTTAAATTAGTAACTGAAAATTGAAGGAGTGAAGAAAATCGTATAAGTGAAATAAATCCCAGAAATCATGATTTTCTACAAATTTATCAAAGACAATTCGAATTTTTATAATGGAATTGGCCCATCATATTACTTGATAGTGGTAATCTTGCAGAAATCCAAAATTAATATAAATACCTACTGATGATAATAATTTAGATAATAATGCGACACAAGGGATATTGTTAGATGCACAGGCTAATGCTATTGATCATAATATTGCAACAGAGAAGGGCAGCATAAGAGTCAACATCTCGTTAGTCCCATATTCAGAACATTCAGATTCTGATGATAACTCTGAGACTTCTCTTGGAAAAAGGATGAATCATGGAGTAATAAATATTTAAAATTTAAATTTAAAAAATCAAAAAGCGTTGTGATAAACTCGCCCTCTGTAAATTATTATTATTATTTATAAGATTACGGCAACCCGTCCCTTGTGGGACGATTTGTGCCAAGTACAATATTTTAGAATATAACACGTAATATTAAGGCATTAACTTATAAAATAATAAAATTTCTTTTGGCGGATTTTAAAATCTTGAGATATACAGAGAGGGTATCAGTGTGCAAGAGGCAAGACACTTTGATCGGATACTGGACTTCAGCTATCTCATAATACAAGTGGTAAGAGTCTCTTATTGGGTAACCGACCTCTGTATATTGATCACACCTAATTTGAATGCATTTTTTTTATAAAATTGTATATATTGTGATTAATGTACAGTAAAGAATGAATGAATAAATAAATAAATTGCCTCAAAGGAAGAAAAGCCTTGGCCCAAAAAAATATTGTCTGCTTAAATAATCTAAACGAGACTGAAAATATCTTCACGAAAATGGACTCAGGACTACCACGATTTCTAAAATAATGCTCCACACGAATTATTATTTTCACATTTTGTCACTCTTCATTATTTTTGTCTAGCTATCAACGAGTATATCTCTAAAGGTGCAACTTTTTTGTTCAACTATGTTCAACTCCATGATACAGGATAGACGATGTTCCAGGCTGGGTAATATCCTGAAAAGGCTAATTGGCCAAAAAGTGCACCGGTCTTCCGTCCGCAAGGATTCGTCAGCCCGTGATTTCCCTCTTTCACAGTACACTGTTCTTATAACGACAACAGCAGAGCGCAGGAAATATCGTAGAAAGAGGTGACGCAATTGGCGCAGAGTCGCTCTGAATGGAGGAGGCTGGTTTCTGCCCTGTCCTCCCGAGAGGAGCGTTGATGATGATGATGATGTTGGAGTATTTATTCTATATATATTACTTCAATTTAATTTGATTTTCATATAAAAAACTTTAAAAATAACATTATTATGAGACCAAACAGTATACAATACTTATAAGCAAATTGGGTAACTCCATCAATTATAGCGTTTATTTTACAAAATCTATAACAGAAAATTAGGTAACTCCAAAAAAAGGCTACAAAACCATTATAAACATAATTATGTCATGGTTATTGTGTTACGAACATGTATCTACATCATGTAGATATTTTAGAATAAGGAAAATAATAATAATAATATGCATAACAAAAATATTTAGTTTTTTGTCCGCCCTGTAAAGTAGCTATTTTGGAGTTACCCAATCTGCGAATTAAGGTATCGATATGATAAAAACAAGGTTCTGAGATAAGAGATAAAAATTTTAACCATCAAAGTAAATTGTTTTTCTTGTTGTAATTTTAGGATGTAAGGGAAATGGAAAGGCGGAAGCGAGTGGATATGATAATGTCAAGCAAACTATTTCGGGAAGAACTTGAAAGGATCCTGGACGCCCAGCTCAGGGAAGGAGGGGGTGCCGGTTTATTGCAACAGATCTCCGACATTATGGGAGTGCCAGCCTCCAGGGTGCATGCCGGCACATACAAGGTACCACAACTCTCAGATTATTTTATATTGTAGAAGATTAGTAATCACCCTGAAAATGGAGCATAGCGAGGTAGCTGGTAGTCTGATAGTCTAGTATTTTAATGGGAGTGTTTGTAGTTCATATCCTGCTGATATATTGTTACTCTATATGTGGTTACATTTATTACAAATCTAGACCACTTTAAAAAATTTGTAAAAAATACAGATATCAAGATATCTCTTTGCTGGGAAAAAGGGGTAGCATTAATAGAGAAAGTACATGTATATAGGAATGAACCAATAATCATATATTTATAAAACAAACAGTAAGATAACCATTTTTCCAGTCATCTAACTGTGTACTTCCTATCAATGACATCCGTGGCATGGATGGTATGGGATATGAAAAGGGAGAGAAGATCCTCAGATGCAAAATAGCTGCACTTTATAGACTCATGGACCTTTATGGATGGACTCAAGGTATGTGGTTAACTCAATCATTTTATCTCAGTATGGGAATTTGTATTATAGAATGAAGAGATGATTATAAAATTGTTTTATGAATTGCAATTAGAATTGAAATTTTGATTATAGAATTCATGATATGTGAGTAATTGGTAATACCTTATCAATAAAAAGTCATTTTGTTTTTAGGGTAAACCTCTTGTTCAATCTTCTCTATTTATAAAATAATTTCTAGATCCTTTTTAAACTATTATTATCATAAGAAATATATTGTCCTGCTGCTCCAATTATCAGATAGCTCATCTAAATAGAGTTTTATCATAATCTTGTTGCTTCCATATCGTATCATATAACACTAGTCCGGTCTTATTAAAAATATATAATTATTTTTGATTGGCATTTATCCAAAACATTTAATCACCATTGATGTTGTTATATTTACTGCATTGTATTGTACATAATATGTATGTTGTAGACTGGACTGGATTTGATGTTTATATTAATAATAATCATAAACTTTTTTATACAAAATATTTAAACAAAAATAATAAGCAGTAATAGGATTACAACATGGTATATACAAATAGTTTTGCACAATGATGGAGGTTGTCGCAGTGATGCTATATCTTCCAACTAACCAAAAATATTATATGTGTATTTTATTTATTAATCAATAGCACACCACAGACAATATATATACATAAAAATTCGGCACCCTTGATGTTGTGTTATTTATTTATTTATTTCAATTTTATTTATTTCAATTTTACAGGATACATACAGTTGATACAAAAAATACAATGGTCTATAACATATTTAGCAATAAGCAAACCAGTGAAGATCCCTATATTACCGTCATGTGCTCTACAAACATACATAACTAAACACAACAGATAAATCAACAAACAACAATTACAATAGAATAGAGTAAATTATGTAAAAAAAAAAATCAATAGAATAATGCTCACAAAGCAATAATCGTAGGATTAAACAATAAAACAATAAGCAATAAAAACAATACAATGAGTCATGAAAAATAAAATTAAAAATATAAAAATATCATATAAAATCTCTCAAAATTTAAAATTCAAAATTTAACATCATTTAAAATTCAATATTAAAATTTGTCATAAGCAAATAGGAATAATAATTATCCAACACATGCAAGAAATAATTACCACCTATAAAACAAAACATGCAATACCACATAGAACAAATACTAAACATAAAAAGGATTGATTTAAACAATACACGACATTAAGGGCAATCGAAACACAACGAACAAAATAGCAATAAAAAAAAATTTAAAAAAATAATGTGAAAATAGAAATCGGAAATTTACAAACAAAAGGACAAACAAAAGACCATACAGCAGGTCACCGTCATCCCTCAAACAAATTTAACACCATCAACTCTAATTAGGTGGAAGCGGAATCAATGAGGTCCTCAACGCATCGGACACAGACAATTTAAAACCTCTCAAACTCATGGCAAACACATCAAGACCCTGGAAAAATGAGTCATAGACAGAGCAAGCTCGCTTCAAGAAAGAATTCTGAACATAGTTTGTAGAGCTTATAGGGAGTCGAAACAAACGTTGTGAACGAACAACACGCGTTGGACAGTTGAATGATATTTCACCCATTAGTCTCGCAGAATCAACCATGCCATTCAGGATCTTAAATAAAAACACCATGTCAATCTCGGTTCTTCTGTTCTCGAGTGTGGGGATGCGATGGTAGTGAACAGCAGCTTTATAATCATCAAAATGTACCCCGGACAGATAATTTAAACGCTTTATGAACTTACGCTGTATGTTCTCAATTCGTTCAATATACGTAATGTACTGTGGACTCCAAATAACAGAACAGAACTCCAACTGGCTTCTGACAAATGCATAGTACAGGATTCGGAGAGTAAATGCGGATTTAAATGGTTTACCCACTCTCGACACAAAACCGAGCATCCTGTATGCCTTATCAGCTATATACTCGACATGAGTGCGAAAAAGCAGTTTCTCATCCATTATCACTCCCAAATCCCGAACCTCATCCTTTCTGTGTATCGCCTGCCGGTCAATATGATACTCGAACGAAATTCGGTGCGGCTTCCTTGTGAATGATATAGCGCAACACTTAGATATGTTCAAGTATAATTGATTTGTCTTACAATATTCCGAAAGACGTAATAAGTCTGCCTGCAAAAGCTCGCAGTCCTCGGAACTGTTAATTCTTCTATAAATTTTCGTATCATCTGCAAACAAGAGAAAATCCGAGTTACGGAAACAAGAACCTATGTCGTTGATATACAATATGAAAAGCAATGGCCCAAGATGGGAACCCTGTGGTATACCGGATGTACAATTAACAAATCGAGAAACAGCTCCACAAATTGCAACAGCCTGAGAACGACGATCCACGTAAGATGAGAGCCATCTAAGCAAATCGCCATGAATGCCATATGCCTTAAGCTTATGTATTAAAATTCTGTGATTAATCTTATCGAACGCCTTTGCATAGTCCGTGTAAACCGCGTCAACTTGCGCTCTCCGACCCATGGTATTCAATACAAAGTTCGTAAATTCCAACAAATTCGACTCCACAGACCTTTCCGCCACAAAACCATGCTGATTAGGAATGATAAAAGACCGCACAGCAGGTCCCAGTTGACTCATAACAATTTTTTCCATCAGTTTACTCATCACAGATAACTTGGATATGGGTCTATAATTCGATGCGTTATGCTTATCCCCGGATTTGTGTATCGGAGTAATATACGATTTTTTCCACTCATCCGGGAATACTCCGGCCCTGAATGATTTTCCATAAAGCAACGACAATGGCACCGACAACTCCTCACCGCAGCGGACCACTAATTCAGGCGGTATCCCATCCGGACCAGCACTCCCCCCCACATCAATACCACGAATGCAATCATACACAAGAGAAGCAGTAAACTCAATATTACCGACATCCAATTCGGCTCCACAATGCACATCCGGTAAGTCAACCTCAGCATCCACAAACACCGACTGGAAATAATCCCCAAACAGATTCGCTATAGAGTCCGCGTCCGAACCCACCCTTCCCCCATAATAGACTGTACTCGGTATCGGAGGAGTCATTTTCTTCGCTTTAACGTATGACCAAAATTTTCTGGGATCAACCCTGATCATTTTCTCTGCATTCGCTACGAATTCCAGGTAACAAGTCTTAGCAATTTGCTTTTGGCGGGCTCTAAGCAAGGAAAACGCAGAGTAATCAGACATATCTCCCGTTGCCTTCCATCACTTATGATATTTAAGTTTTTCTCTAATTATCTTTTTCAGTGACTGAGTGTACCACAATGGATATCTTGCTGTACACAAACGCTTAACAGGGACATACTCCTCAATTAACCCATTTAAGATAGAATAAAAGTAAGACACGGCCTCCGGGATACACAACTCTCTCAACTCACTCACCCAATCATGACCAGCTAAGGCTTTCTTTATTGCGTCATAGTTAGCTCTACTAAATACATACACCGACCCAGTCCGGGATGGAGCTCTCAGTTCATCAGCCAACTCAATTGACGCCACTAAGGACCTATGGTGGACATCTTCAGGCGTCAGAGGGTCAGTGCAAGCAGAGACAACACAAGACTCGACGTTAGAAATAACAAGATCAAGAATTCTATTATTGATATTGGCGTGAGAATTGTACTGCCTCAGACCGCAATAAGACATAAAATCTATTAGTGCACAGGCGGAAACATCAATAAACTCAGTTGGGTTGCAAAAATTAGTGCCCTCATTTGCTCTCCAGGCTATATTTGGAATATTAAAATCACCAACAAAGAGAAACTGGTCATTGGGATGCTCGTCCAAGAGACGAGCACCATTACTCAGCGACATCTCAAGCCTTGATTGGAAGTCGGAACATCGAGGTATATATGAGCAACATACATTCAAGTGGGTATCAGGCTTAGAGCATTTTACAGTGACCCACACATCCTCACCACTAGATCCCCACGCTTCCTGGTGAATGGCAGAGATATCACAGCGAACAGCAATTAAAACACCGCCCCCCAAGGTCTGTCCAGTTGCAGAATAATCACGGTCTCTCCTATAAACGTTATATCTACCGTCAATAATCTCCGCATCAGCAATCGAATCAACGAGCCAGGTCTCCGTGAGACAGATGATATCATAATCATTGAGCAAAACATTGTATAGGAAATCATTCGTCTTCGTCCGAAGACCCCTCACATTTTGATAATATATTGATAAACTACTCATCAAAGACCAGGAACAAAGCAAATATTATTATCATCATATATATTATATAAGACAAAACACAGCAACGCCAATCAGCAACAAGCAGAGGACCACAAAGACATGACTCAATCTGAGTCACAGAGAGACACAGAATGCACACCAAAGTCCAACAGTTCGATGAAAAGCACACATTACAGTCGACAATTACGAGTATCTCAAGTCCACTCAAACACAAACCAGGAAAGTTGCAATACCCCAAAGCTGAGGTCAAAAAAAATCGCACAACTAAGACGACACAGTCGAGAACAACAAGTGAATGTACAGAGAACAATAGCAAACACAACAAAGACAAACATCGCAACACATCACACAAAACCACACAAGAAGAAGCGTCCATAACGAAAACCAGGTCAACATAAAGATAAAAGCACAAACAATAACTCAACAACAGCAGTCAAATTATTTTTTTAAGGTCAGTGGAAGACTGAATAAGAATTGCATGAGCTTTCTCCATTTTACGTACGTAAATTCTACAGTCCTTAATCCAAACATACCTATAGTCCCTCAACCTTGCCGATTCCTTTGCTTGTCTTAGAAGTTCCTTATTCTCCTTGGTTAAATGATGGTTAATGTAGACTCGACCACCTCCACTCACTCCCAAGTCATGAGTCATCAATCCGCGCCTGCGACGAGCAGCATCAAGGAAACTATTTTTGGAATGACGATTGTTAAACTTTAATATTATTTTAGATAGTTTCTTCTCCTTCGGGTCTCTACTCCAAGTTGCAACTCTTTGCATAGATATAATGCTGCTTACGGAAGCTTCCGTATTGAGTTCAGATGATAATTTCATCACCAATGAATGGAGATTTTCACTGTTGTGTTGCGGAATTCCGGAGATTTCTACATTATTTAGACGATCGTACTGTTCTCTTTCAATGTTCTGGCGATTTAAGCTGGACAAATCTCGCTTCAACAAAGCAACCTCCTCAGTCAGTGCATCAAGTCTCTTAATTCTACCATCCATCTCCGTCAGCCTACCAGTAATCTCCTCGTATTGATTGGAGACAAATGATGCAAGAGACTTAAACTCCTGCACGTCTTCACGCAATTGTCTAAATTCTCCTCTCAGGGAGGCAAGCTCATTCAAAATCTTCTGGCACTGAGAAGCTGAGACGGGCAATAACGATAAAGATCCGCCTTCAGGAAGAACAGGTGAGTCACGAGAACCATCAGTCAGCCGTGAATCAGCACCAGACGCCGATCTCAGCGCCATTGGTGCCCCAACCTCGGGAGTTGAACCCCTTAAAGTTCTAGGATCCCTAGAGCTACAGTCCGGACAGTACCACTGTGCTCTAGATTTACTGGTCATTTTTTTAAGCACTGTTGGGGTGGTACCCTGACACGTGCAGTGAAACTTTTGACGACAACTACAACACTTCATCGTTTTTGTCGGACTCAGCGGTTGACTACACTTTTTGCAAGTGTCCATCATGAAAATGGGGTACAAAAACACTACCAATAGACACAAGAATATCAAAGGAAGTTGCAAAAGAAGAAAACAACAACACACACGATACACGTAATCAAATCAATGAATATTACAAAAAAATAACAATAATATCAATATTGAACCCAATAAAATAAAACAAAAATCATCTAGTAATAGTGAACAAAAGATAAAACAATTTACAACATAAAAAAGAAACAACAACTATTAGGCAGATATATCACTATAGTATAATCGTTAGGTACATGACAGTAAGCAAACTGATACCGCAATTCAATTAATAATTACAGTTAGGTATATCATAAAGATCCCTTCAGCATTCAATACACAGCATATGCAGTATATGTCAATACATCAGATACCCACTCATACCCAATAGAAGTTAAATAATAGATATACAGAAACACACAGCATAAAGTTTTGCACCCCTGAACAACAATAAATGAGACTAATTAAATATAAATGTATAGTAAAGTTAAAAGTGAATGCTTTTTGAAAATCATGAGATATGGGTATCTTAATGATGTTAATTGAAATCAAGTGATATTATTCAACTAAAACAAACAAAAAAAAAACTCTTCATCAATCCCAATCAACCAAATAATTCACAATGATTCAAAGTTCAATACTTCAATAATTAAAATTGATCAATAAACAATACTATAAATACCTTTGTGCATGGATGTATATAACGACGCTTGTTTGAATAAATAAACAAAATTAAAAGCAAAAGGTGGTTACAAATTAATGTTCAGTGTGAGAAAACCCACTTTAAATATTATGATTATAAATTACAAAGTACAAGATTCAAATAGGTATTCCAGCTTCAAATAAGTAGGCACAATTCAAAAGATCGTTACAAATAAATTCTCGACACAAGAAAATGTACTGTTAATATTGAAGACAAATTACAATATGAATACAAAAAGAAAGAAAAAAAAATATATATATATTTATATCTAAAATAAAATAAAAATACAAAAAGTGATGGAGATGAGATTCGATCCCAGACCCCTCGCTCGGCAGTCCGCGACAGTAACCGTTACACCACAGATGACAGTGTCGCGATCGTCAAAAATATTATATTAGTTCCATTGAACTTGTGTGCAAATCAAAGTTATCATCCAGTGAAAAATCCAGCCTACAATCTTTACAGCCTGATCAATCAATAATTTACTATTTTGTTTTACCGACAATCTCACAGATGGCGCTATAAATTATTTTTTTTATGTTCCTTGACTAGTCAATTAAACTTTACAAATGATGCAAAAACAAAAGATACAATCATAGAAACCATCACCATATATAAACAAAGTTACTTAATACCTATGATACTGAATAAAATTACATTAAAAGTATGTATGTAAATGAGTAATAATAATAATAATAATAAAGACAATTTATATTTGGCGCCATTTAATGATCCGTGACCATCTCAAGGGCGCCATGACTTTAAATGACGAGTAAATGGTGCTTTACAAATTATACATGCAACAAAGATATTGTTATATCAAAAGCCCATAAGGTTTTCACATTATAAAAGAAGATATATGTGAATCATGATTTTAACTGAGATAAGTCAAATAAAATTAGGAATACTCTGCTTATAATAAATCTTGTACTTAACTAAATTTCTATAAAACATTTTTTATAGGAAATGATAATCATATAACAGCTCGTCTGAATGCTGATGAGGAGGTGTTCCTGACTGCTCCCCGTGGGTTGCTGTGTCATGAGGTGACCGCTTCTTCCTTGGTAAAGGCAGACATGCAGGGCAATAGTATTGATTCTGGTACCACTAATTTCCCCATCAATGTCACAGGTGAGTAGAGAAAGAGAAATACAACATATTTCAATGTGTTTAGTCACTCTAGAAAAGTATAAAATATTATTTGTTCTATTAAGAATTAACATATCATCTGCCATTACTGGGTAGTAATCGTAATTTTGTGAATATCTGCTCAATTTTCATTGAGTTAGTGTATGTGCATAAATCTGAAATGTCAAAATATGTATTATAATAGAATAGTGTCCTTATATGATTTAGGAATGATATCTTGGTTGTATCTGATTTGTATCTATAGAGACCTTGAATATAAATATACAACAATTCTGCATTTACTCAAACTATACAAGTAATTCTGTAAACTGTTCTTCCATCCGCAAGGGTTCCGTCGGCCTGGGCATCCCTCTTTCACAATACACCGTTCCTATGACAACGACATCAGAGCATAGGGAATGTCGTGGGAAGGGATGACGCGATTGACACAGAGACGCTCTGATTGGAGGAGCCTGGTTTCTGCCTTGTGCTCCCGAGAGGAGCATTGAGGGGGATGATGATTCAAGTAATTAATTTATTTATGATTTTTCACATTTTTAGGTTTTATGTTGCACTCATGGGTCCATGCGGCAAGGCCTGACATCCGTTGTATAGTGCAGGTGCGCGCTCCCGCTGTGCTCACTGTAGGTGCTTTACAAGGAGGGCTACTGCCCCTCACCAAGGAAGCTGCTCTGCTTGGGGATGTTGCCACACACACACTTTCCGCTGGTAAGTACTATATATTTGCCAGATCACTAGCCTTTGTTACATCCAAAATTCTTACATTTGTAGGAGTCAGGGTGTGTGGAATATCTCTGATAAGATACAGAAGAGCAGATTACGGCCATGTGGCTGGGATGTATCGAGGTTACTGGCTCAGAGGCCAAAAAGAGAAACAAAGTGCAGATGATGTGAAGTAGTGAGACAAGACATGGGGTACTGCGATGTTTCCCACAAGGATGCACTGGATATAACCAAGTGGTGAAATAAAACAAGAAAGGCAGACCCCAACACTATGTGGGACTAACAAGTGCCCAACGAGAAGAAGAAGACTTTTTTTTTTTTTTTTTAAAAAAGATATATCTGGGTTTTGTTATAAACCCAAATACAACCTTATACACCTTTCACACTAAGCTAAAAGCTTGTGCCGTGAAAGGGGAGTTTGCCGGCACCTGGGATCGAACCACGGACCTCTTGTTCTGAAGGCCGAGACTCTACCTCCAGGCTACCGACGAACTCTTAAAAATTGTTCTGTCAAATTCCTCAAATGATGTCAAGAAAATTTATATACTACAATATTTATATGACACCTCTCATATAACAAATAAAATAACATCTAGTAGAACAGTTTTTTGTAAAATCTTCGCAGCTCCTGTAAAATCTTGATGAACGCAATATGTATTATTTTGTTTTAAAACAAATGAATGTGGCTTCATAAGAATCCCAAATACACATTTGTATGTATGTAAGAACAAGGTTTTCCACTTGAGCTCCGCTCTTCCATAATTTGTGCACACAATATTTAGATTATTTTTTACCTACGTGCACTGTCTCTTTGTTAAATAACTTAATAACCACTTAACAAAACAGGCAGTAGCCCCCAAAAAGTTTCTTTATTACACTGAGATTTTTGTATATTAAATATTTTTGGTTCATCATTGATTCCAATCTTAATAATTTTTTGCAGGTGTTTTAGACCCTGAGGAGCGTGAAAAGCTGATCAGGTCTCTGGGGCCTCGCAGTAAAGTGCTACTGATAGGAGGAGGTGGTGGTGGAGCCCTTTGCTGTGGACAGACAGCCGAGGAGGCTTGGCTACATGCTAGGTGTTTGGTCTCCGCATCAGAGGTGCAAGCACGACTGGCCGCTGTTCCACCTGAAAGGCTGGTGCAGCTCGGAGATGAGGCCAGGAAACAGGTAACAAAACCGTCAGTTAATAATATAATACAAGTTTCACTGTAATATTTGCTAATCCACACATAAATATTCTAATGCGTTCGTATGTATGTTCGTATGTCCTTAATGGACTCTGAAATAAGGAAAGACAGAAGTAAAATAATACACTCTATACGAGGTCTCATATCCTGGGCACGTTCAAGGCCAAAAACATTTAAAATATCTTATGTATTGATAAAGATATTATAATAATAAAATTTGTATGGATAAATCTATGAAAGTTTTTGTAAGTAGCAATATTCATAGTCGAACATTTTTCAGTGTACTGAATTAATTTCACAATGGATGTAACGAGAAATACATCAGTACTGAAACTAAACATATGGGGATTATTTTGGTTATAAATTATTGTGTTTGGTTATGATAAAAACTCCTGAATTATGCGAGTTAAAATTGCATATTTTTGACATCTTGGGCTAATTTCATAATGGCCGACATGAATGACATAGAATCCAATACATTAATATTTTGGTTGGTACATCGGTTCATTAGTTTGTTTGTTTTTTGACTTTTATGTCCTCTTTACGATATGTCTCATCCAGTATGCGAGCTGAAAACATTTAATAAGTATTCTTTTATAAAGATTGAATTTATAAATCATGATGTATCAACAATCTTTTGTTGATGTTTTGTAAAATCACAAAAATCTCATATTATCTACAACAATCGACAATATGTGTTCTTATTTTATTGTAGGATATTCTTAGTTTCTTCTTATTTCTAAATATAGTTATCTGTTATATCAAACACAGAGAATTTAGAAAGATTTATCATATCAAATGAAATGTATCATCCACACATAAATATTCTAAAGCGTTCGTTAGTTCGTATGTCCTCAATGGACTCTGAAATAAGGAAAGACAGAAGTAAAATAATACACTCTATACGAGGTCTCATCTCCTGGGCACGTTCAAGGCCAAAAACATTTAAAATATCTTATGTATTGATAAAGAAATTATAATAATAAAATTTGTATGGAAAAATCTATGAAAGTTTTTGTAAGTAGCAATATTCATGGTCGAACATTTTTCAATGTACTGAATTAATTTCACAATGGATGTAACGAGAAATACATCAGTACTGAAACTAAACATTTGGGGATTATTTTGGTTATAAATTATTGTGTTTGGTTATGATAAAAACTCCTGAATTACGCGAGTTAAAATTGCATATTTTTGACATCTTGAGCTAATTTCATATTGGCCGACATGAATGACATAGAATCCAATACATTAATATTTAGGTTGGTACATTGGTTCATTTGTTTGTTTGTTTTGTGATTTGTATGTTCTTATCTTATTGTAAGATGTTTAGTGTTTTTCAAAATATAGTTATCTGTAATATCAAAAACATAGAATTATTAATTCAGTGATATTTCAATGTTCTTTTGTCGAAGTATGCTAAACTTCAAAATCTTAAAAAATCTTATATATCTACAACGATACTATTAATACGTCTTCTTATTTTATTGTAAGATGTTTAGAGTTTTTCAAAATATAGTTATCTGTTATATCAAAAACATAGAATTATTAATTCAGTGATACTTCAATGTTCTATTGTCGAAGTATGCTAAACTCCAAAATCTAAAAAAATCTTATATATCGACAACGATACTATTAATACATGTTTTTATTTTATTGTAAGATATTCAGAGTTCCTTTTTATTTCAAAATATAGTTATCTGTTTTATCAAAAACTGGGATCCAACTCAAATACAATGGCATGAAATATATCATTTTTAATCATCTCATGTGCCTCATTTTTCTCATTTTTAATTAACCCATAGATAACATAAGTAAACTTGCATTTAACATAATACGGTGATAATTTAAGTAGGCACTTTTGTAATATATTACCACATATTATGCCTCCATCTATTTGTTTCATTAGAAGTATTTCATTTATTCAAAACAAGCATCTAAAAACATGAGATTTTCAAAGTTTAGATATTAAGATATTGGCTATTGATAAAGTAAATTGTTAGAATTGCATACCAGCTTTATAATTCCGTTTTAAGGCAATGTCTCACTCCAAAAATAAAATTGTAGCTAAATATAAAACGTCATTTGTGTAACATCTATTTTAGGAATATAATTACATTTCAAATAAAGAATTATGACCGCGATTTGTAATTTCACATAATAAAATTATTATTGTTTGGTTTGCGGTATTTTTAAATTTCACTGGGGTATTCTAAATTCAAAATAATTATAGAATATTATACGTTCTAAATGCAAACATCTCAAAACTGTCATATAAGTGCCACAAATGTCAAAATCCAACGCTTTATCTGGGAGGCGTTCAGGGTAACATAAATATCGCTCGATGTTCAGTGACCTGAGCGACCATGAAGTTGCAATGAGTGGTGAATGGCACCCCGGATAATCGTGAACAACTTTGAGCGTTTTTATATTATTATTATTATTTGGATGATTTGTAAAGCGCCGTTTTGTGAAAAAAAATCCACCTCAAGGGCGCTCACATCCCAAATGTCATCGTACTGGCGCCATTTTCGTAAGATTCATTCGCGGTAGTGCGTCATGCTTTACTTGATTACGTTTTTAATTTGAATAGTTAAATTGGCTTTGCTTTAAGAATGTTTTTAGGATAATGCATATTTAAACAAACCGTAAAAAATAAATTATTCACTAAAATCTGCACTAACTATTTTAATTTCTCTTTCATTTCACTTCTTGAACTAAAAAAATATGATTTTCTGTTTTGAAAAATTATATACCGACACTTATGTTTGCAAGCGAAACTTGGACGTGGTTGAAAAAGGATGAGAGTGGAATAAATGCTGTAGAGATGCGTTCACTGAGAAGAATGGTTGGTAAAACGTTGCGAGATAGAGTGAAGAATGAGGATATCAGGAGAATGAGCGGATGTGAGAGGAGTGTTGTGAACAGAATGCGTGTAAACAAGTTGAGATGGTTTGGACATGTTGAGCGAATGCAAGATGAAAGGATGACGAAGAGGATGTATTTATCTGAAAGAAGGGGTGTGAGAAAGCGCGGACGTCCAAGAGCCACGTGGCTTGATCACGTGGACCAAATTCTTAAGGACGGACGCGTGCTGAGTAAGAGAAATCAGCGTGCATGTATGAGAAACTGGATGAATGTAGAGGAAGCGAAAGAAGTATGTAAGGATAGATCTATATGGCGTTCCGTTCTCTCTGCCTACCCCTCCTGGGACATGGCGTGAGGGTATAGTATAGTAGTAGTAGTAATTATATAAGACAAGAATACACCATAATTACGATTAACTTCGCAATTGTTTTGGCAACCGTCATCACTCAAACGTCAAGGTAACTGTCAGAGTGATAATCATCTTGCTATGATTTCGGTAGATCACCCGACGACATGCCTGAACGCAACAGTGCGAGTCGTCGGGTGACTCGCTCCGGGCGCGTGAACGGATAGAGCGTCGTCGAGTGATCACTCGGTGACTGTTTGAACGCCTCCCTGGGTTGCTAGAAAATAAATGTTGCCAGAAAATTGGTTATTGGTTATGGTTATTAATCTTTACTTTATTATGGTTTTATGAGTATTCGTTACTTTAAAATCAGTACCTGAAAAATAAATAATTGTTATTGATAATACATATCACACCAACATCAGTAGATTGGATTGCAGATTCTATTTAAAATAAGTTTTTGGTATATCCTACATTGAATCCGTTTGGTAATACGTGCTTATTTATGCATGATTTTGGCACACATAGAGCAGATTATTATTATGACATATAGCTATTTTGGTGCTAAATAGATCTTAGACTTAAAGCATAATACTCAAGGTGTAACTAGACGTTAAATTAGCTGACTGAAACATAATAATTTAGATTTGTAGACTGTAACTAGAAGTCAATTTTGTACACCGTAAATATATTTCAAATTTCCAATCTGTAAACGCCAATTAATGTTTGAGGAAAATGTTTGGTTGCTCCCGGTGAATAATAATTAATATGCTTAGTTGTTACCGGTACTTAATCCTTTTTAATTAAATGACATAACATCTGATTATCTAAAGGAGCGCTCACATTTGTTCACTTCCAGTGATCACTCTGGATGATCCTCCAAAATAAAAAGGTGTGAACAGGCGTTTCATCAATAGTCAATCGTTTCATCAATCACTAGCGATTCCGGATGAAACCGATTACTACCCGACATAATGTTGACGAAAGGTCCTTTCACTGAAACGACCATAAACAAGTTTTATCCTTTAATTTGTCTTATTCTCTATGAATTTGTATTGAAAGTCAGAATCGTGTACCAAATTATCATACTTTCGTGAATTTTATTCATTTGATTTAAATTTTATTAAGTGCTATTTTTCATTTATTTTTACGACGTCAAACTACATACAACATGACCGTGAGTGTCGGATGGCAGTGAATGTATAGGATGAACAAATGTGAACAGGTGAAGCAATGTGAATGCTACTTTAGTATTACAAACTGAAAAAAATGTAGACTGAAACCAGAAGTCAAATTTGCACACAGTTACTGGATGTTAAATTTCCAACATCCAGTAACTGTAAAACGACAATTCATGTTTGAGGAGGTCGTTTGGTTGTTACCATAGAATAATAAACATACTTTGATGTTATTGGTAGTTATTTTTTTTTATAAAAGATATACCTATCTGGGTTTTGTTATTTTTTTTATTTTTTAATCTAATGACAAAACATCTGAATATCTAAGTAACTGAAAATAAAAACTTAAAATACCAATTCAAATGTGGGAAATTTTATTTAACTATGTTGGTAGGTAACCAACCAATTATTATTATTTTTTCTCAAAATAGAGCATTTACCCGTTTTTTTTCTGTTATAGGCATTTCCTAATTTTTTACTTAAATAAGGGGATGTGGGTTTTAAACACTGAGTTTTTAAATTGGGAAGAGGTTAAAGTACCTACTTTTTTTCAGGTAGGCACCTACTAATATTGACGTGTGTGATTACAAACTTCATGTTTTGAAATTGGGAAGAAATTTTTTTATATAGGTTTTGCACTTTTTATTTACTTAATCAGTTTTACGTAGTTAGTGCTTACTTCACTTTTTTCAATAAGATTGTGTAGTTTTAACACATTTATTTGGATGATTATCTGTTTTTAAACCCGAGCGATGCCGGGTTATAAAAGCTAGTATGTAATATTTGAATCTCATCACCAATATGTTTTAAACTACAATACGATTTCTGTGACAAAATTACAATGATTGCGTTTTGTTTCCAAGATGATATCAACTGTTATATAAATAATAATATTTGTATGTGACTATGCAATATTGCAAACAATGTATTTATTTTTTATTCATTTTTCATCAATCAGTGAACATAATTGTATAACTAAAATATATCTTCTCTTTTCAGATATATGATGAAGCTAGACGCCCACCAAAAGACTCTGGTCCCAAATGGAGAGTGGGAGGAGAAGAATTTGAAGCTTTGATGAGAATGTTGGATAATGCTGGCTTCCGTACAGGATACATATATAGGCAACCATTGGTTAAGGTATACTTGAATTTAACACCATAAAAACAATTATTACATTGCAAATGTTTTATACTACTTCATATATATAATACTATAAATTAGAAATCCAAGGAAAAAAAATTTTGAACATTGAAACTTATCTTAGAAAGGATGGCTTGCATGATTATTACATGTGGCTGGTCTGCTGGCTACCTGGCTGGCTGATTTATTTATTAATGAATTATTAAACAATAGAATAAAAATAGTTTACACAACACTAAATATAAACGATAGGTATTTCCCTTTTTGGAATTGTACACATAATTTCACAATTTTCTATATTTCAGTATGCCCACAAGGTTATCATTTATAATAAAAATTAGAATAAAAAAACATTAAATTAACTTGCATAAATATAGACATTGCCTTGCATTGCTTTTTCGACTGTTTTGAGAATATTGAGTTTTGTTTGGGTGTATTTATTTATAAGAGGTTGTAAGGTAGAGTAGAAATCAGCTAAGGATGCCAAAGTCAATAGTGTGACCATGATGTAAATACACAAAAATATTATAGGATTTAATTAATTTTTATCATTACTTGTGTTGAAATAATTTAAATCTACACAATATAAAATAATATTATATCTCCAAAATTATTATTTGCGCATACCAATACCTACCATCGCATCAATACCATGCGGTTTTTATGGATCCACATTATTAGAAATTTTCTGAATAGGTGAATGTATGATCTTGGGAAAGAAAAATTGAAACAAAATTCTGGAATATATTATTTATTACTTATTAATTTATTACAATTCACATTATAAAAACTATTTATTGATATATTAACGGCGGCAAACAATTGGAGCAAGATAATAACAACAAATAGCGAAGAATAAAATGTAAACAGCAATCAAATTATAACATTTTTATAATTAGCTAAGTCAAATAATTATATTATAGAAGAAAAAATCAAGATGCTGGAGTTTTGGTCATAATATTGTTAATTTCATCTTTTTATTTATATATTCACGTCGTGAGCCTCTTACATGTTATACAATACAAAAAAAATCATATTAAACAACTATAAAAGAAAAATATATCTATATATTATTATATATTAAAAACGATACACAAACTCAACCACCAAACACACTCAAGTAGGAAATAATGTCGTTGATATTTTGCTACCTACCAAGCATTATAATTTACAGCTTTGGTAGATACGTTGGACGCTTCATTGTCATAAGCATCTACAGGGTTTTCAAAGATCTGAAAAAAATGTAAAGATTCTATTTAAAAAATGCAACAATTGATTTGTGTGTAAATTAATCATTATTATTGATTGAAAAAGAAGCGTCGTACAAAAGATTATTAATGAAAATACTTTTTTTTTCATCTCTTAACACCACTTCTTGATGGCCGAAGAGTAACGATTATATAATAATATATAATTCTGTAATATATTATATTATCTAATGACATTATTATAAAATTATTCAAACTAAACGATTATTATTAGTTATTAATACATATATTTGATCAAAATAAACATTATATTGTTTATTAATAAAAATAACTTAATTCAAAATTATAATTACCTTCTTCTTCAACGTTTCACGTTTGTCTTGCATGTGTGTAAAAACATTTAAAATGACTTCTTTGGACTGTCCGCTAAAAGGTCTTCCTTTTCCTAACTTCGAACACATGGTCACACTAAAAAACGGCAAAACAACAAACGTGCACTCACTCCGATAGATAGAACGTACTGAAGTGAGAGTGGTGGTGGGTTTCTTTTGTTACTAAAATGACGTTAACCAATCAACGAGCACCATTTACTAATACATGCATGTGCGTAAATACTACACAAGACATTTTGTTTATGTGTTAAATTGGAATCCCTAATTGAATTCTACTTTAGTAAAAAATATTCTTATTTGAATTTGCAAGTTGAGTCCTGTTGAAATATTGTCTGTGGGATAGTATTTGCTAAATGACATTGTTTTGTTTTCAGGGTGATGTACCCAAACCACGTAATGATATTGAAGTTCCACCGGCTGTGTCATCTCTAGGATATCTTCTTGAAGAAGAAGAACTCTACAAACAAGGGTATGTGATGCACTCTGTACAGTCACTATGAACAGTATCTGTTAGATATGTAAACGGACAAAACAGATCAGTGTTTAATGTTTATTTTTGCAGGCTATGGAAGAAAATGGAGGGAGGACGCAAGGCTGGTGACAGGAGTCGCTGGCTCAACTCACCCAACGTTTACCAGAAGGTGGAGGTACTAGAAACAGGCACATCCGACCCCAAAAAGATCACCAAGGTAGAATATATAAAGATAGAGGCCGAGTAGGCTATTTAATATTATTGCAATCATATTTTTTCAATACCGTTTTACCTTCAACAAATGCTAACTAGTTCTGAAGCAGGTTTTCATAACATATTATTGTTTAATATAGTTACACATATTAGGCATTTTCTAGTAAGTATAATCAATATTTTAATATGAAATCTAGAATTCATTGTCAACATATCTTGAAGGGAGCATCACTAAAGAACAAAATACTTTATATCTAAAAAAGGTTTAATTAAAATTAATTGCATTACACTACACGAAGATTGATTCCACTTCCAACTCATACCATGTAATTAGCATCTGTCTCAATATGATGTTAGTCTACGCCTGTCAATATACTTTTTGACACGGTGCTCTGCTCTGTTTAATCTCTTGCATACCTTATTTACTCTTCTAATGTATATTCAATTGTTAATGCACTTTTCTTCTACAGATATCTCTACATAAATAGTTATTTGTTAATGTTAGGTATGTAATACTTGGAGATACTAATCCATGTCAGTTATGTGACACACACACAAATATTTTATGCTAATATTATATTATAATTAGCAGCTTTGGATGAGATTCACTCCACTTAATGGATTGATTTATATAGAATTATACACATGCATATTAAACCTACAAAATTATTCTCTGAAAGGACCGTCTACACACTCAGATATCTCAGAAGTCAAAGACTTCTATTTATCTGCACCTGTAAACAAAAAAAAATGCCCTCAAGGGCGAGCCACAGTGGGCAGCCTGAAAGGCCGGCCGACCAAGTGCCCCTCATAGGAATCTTTTAAACTTCTGCAAACTTTGAATATCTCAACAAGAGTGACGTAATGGTTTAACAGTGGCCGCATCCACACAGCTGGATGAAAATGTCAATCAATCTTCAATCATTCTGTGACAATTCGGAGCATTCTCCAAAGAAATATTTGAATGAATGCTGCATTTCCCAATATAATTACAATTGTTTTTGTATTTTTCCATAATATTTTCTTATTTTCTAGGCCACTATGAGCATCAGTTGTATATTTATGAATAGATTATTCTCAAATAAAATATAGACAGGATTTGACTATATAGTGTTGAAGGCCTAACACTGTATGTTGAAATAAATAAATAATGCATATGATCCCATGAAATTTCCATATAATTTACTGTATCCATTTGCTGACTGGACTATTATAGGAATTACATTCCCTACAATTATTTTCATTCATTTCATCATTCCGTTGCGAGCAAAATAATTAATAGGATTTATTTCTGTAAATGCTCAATATAAATTTTTAATATTTTTTATTTTTTAATATTGACATTTGTCTTATTCTAATTTAAGTAAAAATATATATTCATTGCATATTGTACTGCTTACATTGTATAGTGTTAAATACATAATTATATATTTCTATAGCTTTGTTTTGGAAGATGGATTCTCACACAATTATTATAATGTTGTTACATAATATATTGATGTGAGGTGAATTATTTTGGTCGTCTCATTAGTTCTGTTTATTGTGAGCTTCATGTCTTGTCTTCGCGTCCTGTAGAATATTTTGATAATGTGAATGTACGTACAACTACTAGAAGATATAGGTTAAAACACTTATCTTCTTCACACTTCACTATTTTTATATCTCCTTAGTTTTATAGAAGCAAATTAATGTATAAATCTGTTATCAGATTTTGTTTCAAAATTTATTTGCTATAAGTTCTCGTCTATTTACACAAGTAGCACAAAGAAATATATATATTAGTGTATACTCTGTTGGAATAATGTTATATCGTCTTCGGTTCTATGAAACCTCTTATGTGCTCCAAACCAATTTTTACAGGGGACGCAAAAAAACTGGTTTAAAGTCCACAGATCAACAAATGTAATCAAATTTATTATTAGTTTCATGTAAAACGTCTAAATTTTTACACGAATTTGATAATAATTTTGATTACATTTGTTGATCTGTGGACTTTAAAACAGTTTTTTTGTGTCCCCTATAAAATTTGGTTTGGAGCATATAAGAGGTTTCATAGAACCAACAACAATATATTACTAGTCTCTTTAAATATTATAATACATAGGTGCCATTATTATGATGAGTGACAGTGGATTGTATGTTTGCTTGATTATAATATATTTGTATACATATTCAACATTGAATTGTATTTTCAATTTAGGTTATACAAATTCAATACATGTTTCATAATCTACTCAGATATTCAATAATTAAATATAATAATATATTGATATTATCAGTGTGAACATAATAACTTCCCTTGTAGAAGTAACCAAACAATGTATTTTACACATACCTACATATTTTCAAACTACTTATAAACTTAAATGTTTGGGTGATTTTATTTTATATACTAGATTTTATTATATATGCAAGAGTATATAATATACAAGAGTAATTATAATATTTAAATTTTTTTATTTTATTATTATATTATATAAATAAGATTTTATTATATATGCATATGGTGAATTAAAACAAGAGTAATTTTATATTGGCACGAAGAGGACAGTTTGCATGTTTCTTACATGCAGCTGGTCTGCTGGCTACCCCACTTGTGGGATATGCCGTATAGTATATAGTATAGTAATTATAATAATAATGTAAGTTGTCATGTTTGAAAGATTTTATATATAAATAGGACAAGATGATATAACAATTTATTATATTATACATATTATATGATTATGTTACTATTTGGTATTTTGTTTGTTTGTATCTGGTTTCTGAATTATATGCTTTCATTATATTGCTGATAAATGTGAGTTTTTATTTACATCACATAGCGGAGTGCTGTATGATACCACTTTGACTTGTATAGAACAGACCTGTCACTATATTACATAAAGACGCAATATTTCCTTAGAGGCCAATGTGGTATTTTTTTTATTTTATTGGTTTCTTTAAAGCTAGTATTTTTGAGCTTTCTGTGTCTACCCCCTTTGCTGTAATTAACCAATTTATGTTTTTGTCATTCTGTTTGTTAATTTATTTTTTTGTTTTTGCCATGTGATGTGGGGTGTGTTAACTTATTTTTATTTCACACATATAACATGGATAATTTTTTTACATTTTGTTACAACTTTGATGTGCTTTTATCTATTTACTAAACATATGAAGTATCCACTTGAAAATGAGCATTTCACTGCTTAGTGGTACTCCCCCTTTGAATGATAAATAACACTATTGATTGCTTACAGCTTCATTCTGGCATCATAGTACCGAGTATAAAGTCTGACTGATAGGCTTTTAAATTATTGTTTCATATTGTCCTATAACCACTTTATACATACAGTCTGGATTATTTTTTTTGTACATTTTGTTTGTTTTTTCTTTTGTTTTCATATTGCAGTGGATCGACGCAAACACTGGCGAGGTAATTCATTGACTGATTAAAAATACTAAAACAAGTCTTTCTTACTTCACCATTTTCTCACATTCTTCTTGTCTTTCTCTTCTTGGCTATGGTTTCCTCTGTTGTTTTTTTTTAGTTTGTCTATAATTTGGCTTCTTCTCTTTTTATGAAATAACACTGAAAGTTAATTGTATTACTAGTTTTAAATGAACCAATGAAAGAAATGGTACAATCCTTGTCCAATACAACATATCTCCTTGTCCCTTTCCTCTACATGAATGTATATTTGCCATACTTACAGACAGAGTTTATTGTTGAAGGGGTAAGTAATAATGTTACAAAGTATACAAACAATAAATATAAAATGGACATGGTAATATTACAGATATTGTGTATGGAAGTTCTTCCTGTAGCAATATCATCTCAACAAAATATTTCACAATTGAAACTGTGAAATGATGTATGGTTACCTGCAAACTTTCTCTTATAATAATAGTTGTAATAGATTTTAACACAATGGAGTCGTGTCCCTCCCGCATCAACAAAACATATCCAGTTATCTCACCTGTGATTAATACGTTTATATTATATTACATATACATAGTTGTGTGCTTGGATTTATGTTCTATAACAACAACAACAACATAAATACATAAAATCATTAATAATATCACATCAGGAATTGTTATTTATAATAATGCTATTATTTTTAGTGCATGATTATGACTATCACATTTTGATTAATCTGTTATTTTGATATGTTATTACTATTCTGCGTAGTTCTCTCGTATCTCTAATACACCCCTCATTGTTTCTTTGTTGCTTGTTAATATTAACCACATTTGTCCATGAAGAGCAATGACACAGAATATTCATATTTTGTGTTTTAGTTTGTTTTGCATAAATATTTCGAAGCAGTAATAACGTATGTGAAAAATATACATTCCTTTCATATGATCCTCTCATGATCCTTCCAAACACAGCGTCCATTGCAAATTGTACCATTTTCTTTTTTTTAGCAAAGACAAACTCCAGTTAAAAGTTATTACATATAATGAAAGCATAAAATATTTTAATCCTTTATGATACGCACAAGCTTATTTTTATATTCAATGTATTGACTGATTGACTCTTTTAATTATTCACTTGGGTCACGGTCTAAAAATATTATTTGATGTTTTACTTTTAACATCAAATATAGATTTTTATATTGTTCTTATATTGAGTTGTTGTGAAGCCAGCAATACAGAATTCCATACTCATACATTTTTTTTTTTTTTTTTTTTTTAAATATTGTATACTCATACATGTGTTATAATAATAATTGCAATATTTATTCATTTGTACGGTTTGTAAACACCATGAGGTACTCAATGACTTATCAACTGTTTCTCTAATTTCTTTATCCAGTATGTTGCATATATTTATTTACTTTATTTTTATATTGCACATTTCCTCTCCATTTCCTCACACTTTCTTATTTAGGAATATTCTAATTGTAAAATTTTAGTCATATTGAGGTAGGTAGCTACTATGTGGCAAATGTGAACAAATTTTTTTTTAATGATTCCAATGTTTTGCCATCGAGTTAGACATAGTACAATACATAATATAATGCAGCATATATGTAATAAACAGCTTTACAATTGAATTGTTGAACATGTAGTCCAAAGGACTAGCGTTTTTGCAAATTTTTTCTCAATAAATTATATCTATTTTTCATCCATGTACCAGATTACATACAGTTTAAATTATCGGGTTGTGTTAATTACACTTTCACTATACAATTGAACCTTTAAAAATGACATTATTTCAAACACATATAATTGGTTGAATCCAAGCACACATACACAATATGTCGTGATGATAATGCAGTGAGATAACTGTTGTTTTTTTGTTTGATTGATTCCCAAATTGGTTGGTGTTGGAACTCAGTGGGTGTCTGATGGATCTCCAGCTCATGCAGCCAGCACACCAGTGAGGATTGAGAGTGCTTTGCAGTTTGTACCCAAGAATACAAATCCTAAGGAGTTCAAACAATTACAGCAACAGGTATGTAAAATATTATATATGAAATATTGTAACTACTTTATTCTGTAAAGAATACGTCCTACATTTCTCTATGTATAAAACACAAAGATTTTAGTCATTTTCAGCAACATCCACACCTATTAATAAAAATATTAATTTACTCATCTTTGCCCATCACAATTCTATTACGAACATTTACGGATTTCACTTTGCAACCCACAGTAAAATTATGTACGTTCAAAGGATGATATGGAAATGAGTACATATATGTTTGTGTTTTTATTAGATTAAAGACTACAGACGTGCAGACAAAATCAGTGCTGGGCCTCAGTCTCACATTCTGGAAGGAGTGACATGGGATGAGGCTAGCAAGATACAAGATGCTTCAGCCACCACTACTGGAGACCATGTGGTATGTAATCCACACATAAATATTCTAATTATAATATCAATAATAGTAATGAATGTTTCCTCTGATCCACTTCCACATGTTTCACAGCTGTAACATTTTCCCTATTTGGAATAGGTCCCAGATATGTAGATTCCTTATTTTTTTTAATACTTATTAAAAGTTCTGTGGTAGTGCACTTTATATTGAACATCTTAAATATTTTTCATTATTATTAAGCGCAATATTGGAAAATTTATACAGTAAAATAGATAAATATAGCAAATAAAAAATAATTTTAATATTAAAATCATGTGCATTGAAAATATTGAAATTTTGCATTAATGGATTAAAAGGACAATTTTCTTTTAACGAATAAAAATATGAAACGTAGGTCGCTATTATAAAGTTAATAGTAAAACTGTAAATGATATTTGTTATTAATAGATATGGAGTTTTACAAAACAAATACCAGTTAATCTATTAATATTAACTATTAAGGTATATATAATGAATTGACATTATTTGATTGTTTTGTGTAGGTGTTAATGGGTGCTGCTTCCAAAGGTATAATTCAGCGAGGCCACCAGCACAATGCTGCCGTGTACAAGGCCCCATATGCCAAGAATCCATTTGATGCAGTCACTGATGATGAACTCAATGAATACAAGAGGACCATTGAGAGGAAGGCCAAGGGCGAATGTGAGGAAATTTTTTTTTGTTTTCTTTATTTTTATGTATAGATATTCTTTGCAGTATAGCATGGTGTTATTTTATTTATCATTTGTGTTCTTCCAATGTGGCAGTAGGTATCATGGACATCTTTTATTAGTGTTTTACTATATTTTTTTTTTTTTTTTTTTTTTAATTAAAAAAAGAAAAAACAACAAGACACCAATCCAACATGCATAACAGGCAGCCAAAACAGATATGTGACTGAGTGTGCGCGCCGGAACAAGCAAGTCAATCAGGACTATGCAGTCATAACCCGCAGCAACCTCACTAGGCGAATGCCTGTATCGAGGCAAGCCGCTACAAAACATCAAGAAAGTACCGTATCTACCAATTCACCTTGAAATCGCACAAAAAATTACACAACATGTAAAAATAGCCTCTTTTTTGCTTCCTCTCTACCCGTGTCAAGCAACCAAACCTTTAGCCACCGGCTGAAGCATCTCCACCCACCGAGCAACTTTATTTGCTCGGGAACAGAGTTGTAGAGCCTCGGGGCAAGATACCTTGCCGAGCGCTGTCCCAAGGTTGTTCTCACTGGCGGAACAAACATAGTACCTCTTGTAACCGAGCGAGTACCACGCCGGTCCACCCAAGCAGCTTCTCCCGGGCAGGCTCTCCTGTAACGCGTGACAACATTTTTGATGTATGTTTGCCTGGAATCCAAGATACCATATTTCCTAAACAGTGGATCCGATGCATGCCTATAGGGCGCCCGGCTCATAACCCTCACAATCGCCTTCTGAGCCACATCAACAGGATACATGTGAACACCAGCTGCACTTCCCCAACACTCAACACCATAGCTCAGTATAGAGTCACAAAGCGCAAAATAAACAGATCTCAACCTATTATCATCCAAGACATCTCTCAATATTCCAAAAACATATATCAACTTCCTTAAGCGAACCGAAAGACCCTCCAGGTAAACATTCCATTTCAAATTCGAATCAATCGTCAGACCAAGGTATTTCATTGTCTCACAAGGTGAAATGAAGGGGCAGTCACACATTTGGCCCAGCGTATATTCTTCTGATAGTATGATTTTTTTCCTTTTTTTATACATTTTGTAGTAAATATCATTTTCCAATATAAATTTACTATTTTATAGTTCCATATTCATGTGTTGGTCATTTTTTATATCTTGCAGGTTTACTAAATTTACTACTTTTATAAAATCGTCATTATTTTCATTTGGTTCTAGAACTGGATTTCTGCTTAAACAGTCTGCTTCTTGATTTAATCTTCCTGGGTTATATTTTATCTTAAAATTATATTGAGATAAATAATACATCAAATCCCCTAATTCCTCATCAGTTCTGGCCTTGATGTTCATATTTTCTAATGGTTTATGATCTGAGTACACTATAAATTCTTTTCCCATTAGCCAGTGTTGCCAATATTTCACAGCTTCTTTTATTGCCAGACATTCTAGATAAATTGCCTTCTTCTTTTTTTGTGCTTCAGTTAATTTTTTTGAAAAATAAGCAACCGGCTTACTGTTTTCGTTTTTATCTTCTTGTTTCAACACTGCTCCCACTCCTTTGATACTAGCATCCGTGTAAATGTATATTGGTATTTCAGGGTCAAAAATATTCAGGATTGGCTCTGAACACAGCAATTCTTTTATTTTTTCAAATGATTTCTGGCATTTGTCGGACCATATGAATTTCACATCTTTTCGTAATAAATTGTGTAACGGGTCCAGAATAATTGCGCTGTTTGGTAAAAATTTATGATGAAAATTTATTTTTCCTAAGAATTGACGTATATTTTTTTTTGTTTCTGGTATTGGAAAATTTTTCACAGCGGTTAAATAATCTTTCAGAGGTCTTACTGAATTATTTTGTATTATGTGACCTAAATATTTGGCATAATTATTTGCAAAAGTACATTTGGAAAATTTTAGTCTAAAACCTTCTGTTATTATTGCCTCCAGTAGTCTTGTTAGATGTAGTATATGTTCTTGAAAAGTTTTCGAAAAAATTAAAATATCGTCTATAAAATTTACTGCAAAATCAGAGAGTTTGTATTTCCTTATGATGTTACTCAATATTCTTTGGAAGATAGCTGGAGCAGTCTTTAATCCAAACGGAAGACACGTCCATTGATAATGGCCTTCTTGTGTAACCAGAGATGTGCAAAATACTTCCAAAAAAGTATTTAAATACAAAATACAAATACTTTTGAATTTTTGTATTTCAAATACAAAATACAAAATACTTTTTCAAAATGGTATTTAAATACAAAATACGTATTTTCAAAATACTTTTTTAAAATACCTTTTTAAAATACTTTTTACAAATAGTCGAACAAGGTGTAAGACAAAAGTATTTAATATTTAAACCATTGATGAATGAAAAAGAAATTAAAAACTGGACAAAAGTATACATAAATGGAGAAAGGGTTGACATGATTAGATATAGCATTGCTTGCAGACAATTGATGAATGAAAAACTGGACAAGAGTATACATAAATGGAGAAAGGATTTATATGATTCGATATATCATTGCCTGCAGACAATGAGGATGAGTCTTAGGAAGAACTGTCAAAATAAAAAAAAAATTAAGTCATGACAAAATGTACCGTTGTTAGAAGAGATAAGCCGAAAATTGTCATAAATGGATTGAGTATCATCAAGCAGGTAAGAGAATTCCTGACTTGGGCTGCAAAATAAATCAGAATGGATAATCCAAATCTGAAATTGTATGGACTACTGTTACATCATATTATATACAGGACTGCTCCAGACTCTTCCTTATCGTCTTCAGATGGTTTTTAATGTTGCCTCCGGATCATTTACAGAGAGAATAAGAGCTGCCACATAACTTCACTACTAAGAAGTCTACACTAACTGTGAGTCCTAGAGATAGTGGTGTTTAAACTGTGTCTCACTGTCCACAAGGCAGCACACCACCCACTGAGCTGTTCCGCTGACGAAAATGTGTGGCGAAGGCTGTGCTCAGCTTCTTAAATTCATTGAACTCAAAAGGGCAAATACCTCTAAATTTGCAGAAAGAAGAAACAGAGTCGCAGCGTCATCTGCCTGGAATAGATTGCCTTCAGACAAAATTGAAAATGCTACTATTCAGGAGAAATCACAGCGCCCTTGAAATGGCCATGAAACATTAAACGGCGTCATGTATAATTTGTTCAATCATCATTATTATGTGTGTATATCTCAAACATGGAGTACTCTAATGGAAACGTTGTATTTGTAATTCAACAAATTGGCAAAAAAAGCTTGCGTACGCGCATATCAATTAATGGCAGAATTTTGTTTCAAACAATAAAAATGTATTTTGTAAAAGTATTTTGTGTAAAATACAAAATACTCAAAAAAAGTATTTCAAATAAAATACAAAATACTTTTTACAAAAAGGTATTTGAAATACAAAATACAAATACGTATTTTGTATTTGTATTTTAAATACTTTTATTTGAAATACGTCACATCTCTGTGTGTAACAAATGCAGTTTTGTGTCTATCTTCAATCTTCAAAGGTATCGACCAAAATGCTGAATTTACATCAAAAGTAGAAAAATATTTGCAGTTTACAGTTTTCACCATCAAATCCTCAATTAATGGAAATGGTTGTGATTGAGGTACGACAATTTTATTCAATTCTCTGAAATCTATACATAATCTTGTTTTCTTGTTATCTTCTTTTTTATAAGCCAGAGTTACTGGAGCAGCAAATGGGCTATAAGATTCCTCAATCAGATTCTTCTTTAATAGTTGTGATATTTGATCTTCTATTTCTTTTCTATCTTCAGCTGTGCATCTATATGGACGTTTGTAACAGTATTTATCCACCATTAAATCAATATGAGCCTCATAATCTCGCACAGTACCTATGTCATATTTATCTTTTGCAAAGACTGATTTGTATTTTTCTATCAACTTATCGATTTGTGATTTTTCATATAAATCTAGATGGTTTACAAACATTTCAAAACCATCTGAGTTAATATGTTCATTGAAATTTATTTCACATTGGTTTGATTGTTTGTTTTCTCGTTGTAATACCTCAGTGGGTAGAAAAACATCGTCTTTATTCTTGTCACCTAGTACATCAGGAATATCGACATTTTGAATATTTGAAGTTTCTCTTTCATTTAAACTTAATATGTAATTTTCTTTTTTATCATTACATTGCATTATCTTTAATTCTTCATTTTGTATTAATCTGAAGTTTTTGATGCAATCCAATCCAATTAGAAAATCATAATTAAAATTTTCATTATCTATTATGAAAATATCCATAATCTTTTCAATATTGAAAATCTTTATTTTAAGTGTTACCATACCTTTAGTTTTCTTCTCACCATTAATAGTTTTCAAGTTAACCATTTGTATATCTCTTGTATCTGGTTTTTGTTGTATTTTTAATAATTTAGCATTAATTAATGATACATTTGAACCCGAATCATAAATTCCAGAAACATTTAAAGCATCATTTATTATTAACTTTACTTTTATTAATGGTGGCACATCTAGTTTTTTGGATTCTTTTCATTCAATTCTATTTCCAATTCTGAGTTATTTACAGTTACAATAGAATTTTGACTTTTAAACCAGCAATTTTCTTCAGAATGGTAACGTTTTCCTTTTTTCTCATTAGCACAGATTTTGCATGGTTTTTTGTATTCATTTTTATTTAATTGAGTGTCAGGATATGAAACACTTTTTTTAACATATTTATTCTTCCCAACAAGATATTCTAATTTTCCTAATGCATTGTATAGATCTTCCGTTCCTTGTAAAGCTTCTCTATCAATTTTATTAGCAACATAATTTGGTAGGCCAAATGCTATGAGGTCTACAAGTGTTCCAGTATCAATTGATTTTCTCACTCTCAACAATAGTTTTTCTTTTTTTAAAGCATACTCAATTAACGGGCCTGTTTGATAATTAAAAGCGAGAGCGTATCTAATAGGTGACCATCCTTTGTTTTCAAAAGTCACGCAATAACTTTTTTCCCAGTCTTCCCATCTCGATTCCACTGTATGTTTAATCAACATACAGCTGTACCAATCTTGACTGGAGTATTCCAAAAAGGCTTTTAATATTTCAATTTTTTTATATCATCCTCGATTTGAAATCGTTTACATTCTAAATTAAAATCTTTCATCCACTGGCATGCATTTGTATTTCTGCCTGTAAATTTTTCAATCATGAATTTCTCTGCAATTTTTCCCGAATTTGGATTTTCATATTTTGTTTGCTTATCTTCAACTAATTTTGTTAACAGTTTTTCCAACGTTTCATTTAGTTTATCCATGGTGTTAAATATTATCAATAAATGTTGTTTTATAATGGATGTTTATACTTGAAATAAAGCAATCAGTGTTTTTCTGAAATAATATCAAAAATTTATTAAAAACATTATTTAAACTAAAGAAACTAAATATTACTAAAAATAAAATAAACAATAATAAAACAATTACCTGAAATAATATCAAAAAAACAACATTTAAAGTCTTTACTTCAGGTCTTTCAAAACTAACACAAAATTACAAACAAAATTACTTTACCAACTGTCAAAACAAAAATTCTAAATTCAAATAAATAAACTAAAGGAAATCACTCCTATGAGTAGGTAGGTGGTTTTCTTTACATCCATTTACTGGCTAATTTCCCAATTTAGCAATGTCTTCTGACTAGGGATCGCAAACCTGCACCGTTTTAATCCTGCAGGATTTTTGCTGGATTGAATCTTATTCAGCGGGATCCCGCACAGGTTTATAGAATAAAAAAACTTTTTTCTATGGTATGTAATAATTAGCAAAAACGGTAAAATATTCAGTTTTCAACGAATTCGATAGAAAAACTCACAAAACTTGTTGACCCTTGCGAACATTTTGATTTGATGATGTAAAAAAACAAATATTTATTACCAATATTAGTTTTTTCTTCGTCTTCCTCTTTGTTGTCGGTCCCTCAGTGCTTAGGATCGTGACCATCATTTGTATAGGTGTGGACAAAATGCTTCCAGCGACTTCGATCCTCCCCTCTTCGTAATGCCACATGCAAGGTCCCCCCGTTGCCCCCTTCACCTGCTCAATCCATCTCATTGGTTTTTTTACTTAAAAATAAATAAATAGCCGACTGACGATATTTATTTAGGTACTCTTTGTTATATCAAAATACAAACAATTTGTAAAATATATATATTTTTATTCATCCTATCAAGCATATAAATACTATAGATTTTAGCAAACTTTTTTTAGTATACAAAAAATTGAGTTCATGTGGTGATTTTTGGTTTCAAAATATGAGAAATTTTATCAAAAAAATATTTTTTAAATCGGTCAATATCCATGACAAAAAAAAAAATAGAATTTATTTGTTCTATAATTGTAATAACTATCTAAGTATTTGTAATATTAAAAAAAAAATATGAAATTTTGTACGATTATTATGAGAATTGAACGTTTTCAACTCTTGGTCATATTTTTTTGGATGCTGCAAATAAATGAACAGCTGTAATTTCACTGTGTTTTTCTTTCACTCTTCCATGTAGCGTCTCAGACAGTTCATTGCTTAAAACTGTGTCTTGCTTCTCTAGCTTCTCTAAAATAAATCAAAATGTTGTATCTGCTGTTATTAGGGCAGACTCTCGTCGTACTTCAACGCCCAATTTATAGGGCTGCAAGCTGTCAATAATGTTTTTGATTTTGTACTATTTTTCTTCCTAATATTTTATGTCAGATGCCCTGTTGATGAGAGCCTTCTCAATGAAAACTTTGAGACTGTAAAATCTTTCTAACATACCAAGCAAGCTGTTCTAGCGAGTGCGGCAATCTAGGATTAAACATAATTCTTTTCCTGTTTCTTCTTATACATATTTTTGCTAAAGTGTATAATTTTTAGTTGCCGACTTTCGGAAAATCTTCAGCTTGCGGATCCGCAAGCAGTTGCAGGATCCCGCAGGCCCTAAAATTACGCATATCCCGCTTAGCTGGATTGTAATCCATACCTCTGACTGACCCATGTTAATGTTACTTTGTATATTCCAGATGATACGGATTATTCAGAATCAGAGTTACTGAGTGGACAGATCATGTCACCATCAGAAGCTGAAGATGAATCACGCACAGGTAATGTGGCATAATTTGGATTTTTATTTAAAAGGAACTGTAGGATAATAGAGATATCTCTGAACATGTATACATGTTGAAATCATATAACATTCTTCTATCTCCAAGCAAGGAGAGTCATGTGAAAATGCACTTCACCAGTATGTATCATATTTATAATAGTGATTTTTATTTTTACATTGTTGTACATCATCTTACATACAGAGATGTTACACACCCCAAAAGTTTTTTATGATATGACTATTTCAAAATTTATCATAATATGTTTCAGAAACAAGAGAAACCAGAGTTTTGAGAATAGAAACGAAACATGCACCAAAGCCAAGTCAACCAGAAGTAGTTCTTAGTGATGGTAAGTTGGCAATATCTATAGACTTTTTTTATTTTATTTATACAATATAAAATTATTGATACATGAGTCTTTATCTTGCAAGTTTTATGCATGATTTTGCAAATAATCACTTTTTTTTGTTTTAAGTTTTTTTATACAGGAGTTAGTTTTGGTAGTTGCACAGACTGTATAAGTAGATTATATTTGAGTGACTTAGTTAATTATTTTTATTTGCATTTGTTTTGCATTGGTTTGTTTTTTTTTTCATATAATATCTGTAGCAACTTCAGACTTTTTGACTATGGAACGAGCAATGAATGATGCAAATATATCCTTGCTAAAAGGTAAAACTTAGTTGGATAATATGCTTAAGTATTGCACATTCTATGCACCTTTCTCTGCAAATATGACAATACAATTTTACATCTAATGTTTGCATTCACATCTCTAACATAATCTGGGTTCATAACATTAACTGAGCATGCATTAAATTTCACGTGGTACATGGTTCAGTTAACGGTGTTTAACTAACTTGGTGTTATATCACTCACTTTCTCAACTGTTTGTTGCTAGGATTTGATACTAGGATATCTTGTTGTGTAGATATTGATAATAACTGATTATATTTATAACTAACACATCTGATATTGTTGGAATCAAATAGAATCTTACATTCAGTCGGACACAAATCCTTTCTCCGATAACGATGATGTATTCTCGGATGGTGAAAAGATAGATGATAAACCTGAAAGGGCCGTTATTAAACTCTCCAGCGTATCAGTTCCTGCTCCAGGTGTCTATTCTGATTCCACTGTGATTGTAAGGCACTATAACCTCCCAAAGGAGCAGCACTTAATTTCTAAAGGTGAAGTCAGTCAACCATCTGTCCCAATGCTTAACTGCTTGTACTAAATATTGTCTCAATGGTAATGTTCAACTCGTCTCCTGTAGCTTCATATTTGTCATGTTACATTCCTGTGAGAGTCAGGGTAATATCCTATTTATCAATCCATGTTGACTGTCCATATATATACTGTATTTCTTTTATTTATATATATATATAGAGCATACATGTCAACAGATGTCGAACATGACAGTTTGAAACAGGAATTGGTGGGATTGGTGAACGTACCATGGGTAAAGTGCACTTAAACCAGCCTAAGCCGATTTGTAAGCATCGGGACACCTTTCCTGTTTCATACAAAAGGGAGTTTGCACAGTCTGTTGGGTAATCATTCTTAATATAATATACGCACCTTTTTGCTGGGAGTTTCGGGTGATGGATACTGTATACAGCACCCTTGAGGTCATGTTATGAGTAAACGGCGCTTAAAAATTTGCCCATATATATATATATATGCGAATGCTTTGATTTTCGTATTAAACTGGTTATTTGCACTTACGTGAGATTTCACTTTCACTTATATGAGAGAAGCATAAGAGAGAAAAGGTGGAATTGGTGAACGTTACCATGGTGTAAAGCGCTTAAGCCAGCCAGAGCCGATTCGTAAGCGTCGGGACACCTAATACTTTCTCTCTACTCTGCAAGTGATGCTTAGCTTCATGTTAAAATCATACCTATCCTGTTACATCTCACATATATATATATATATATATATATATATATATATGTGTGTAAAAGTCATTCATTATATCTTCATCTATTCTACGTACATTTTCCAATGACAAGTCATAGTTCCCTTATATTACAGAAGTTGTATCCCAGAGCTTGGTTACCCAGACAGCTGAAGATTTCAAGAATATTTGTCAAGACATCTGCTGTAAAAGCCAAGAGGGATTATTTGAATATGACTCCTCACCTTTGGCTTCCACCTTTGTACCCAATCCACAGTTAGACAATAATCCCGCTGTAATACATCCACATAGCTCTAAAACTCAACTTGATGATTGTAACATTAACACTCCTAGAGCTAAGAAAAGTTTAATACCTGTATTGACTGCTAGAAAATCTAATGCTGGAACAAAATATTTTAGTCCTCGTATTTATAATACATTGCCGAAAACAGGTCACAGCATTTATTCAAAAAAACACTTCACAACAAGTACAAACACTTCTCTCTCAAATTTCAGCGACTCATGCACTTTGAACATGTATTCTTCCCAAATTAACTTTGTTAGCTGTCCAAGCAACTCTCCCAGCAGAGGAATGATCAAGTTTGATTTTTATAGAACAAATTCACATGCTGGTTTTTTAAACTCTTACTTAAATGAGCCAAAACCATTTCACTTTCATATTCCATCTATAAATTCCTACACATTCTCCCGACAGAGATCAACAAGTGTTAACAGTTTTAGATCGGAACACAGCATTCAGAAATATGCAAGTTTGCAAGATGTTCGTGAGAATCCTTTTAAGGTGGAATTCATGAAAGAGACATTTTGTAATGCTAGCGATACAACATCTTGTGGTATTTTATCAATAGAGTCTACACCACGCAAGCCTGCAATACCCGGTGACCAGAATCATTGCATCATTTCCAATCTTCCCATAGCTGTTACTTGTATGAATGTTGTAAATATTTCTACATCATCTGATGAGTTGAACAATGTTTCAAAGAATGAAACGGTCATTGAAGTGACTGAAGGTATTTCTGAAGAATGTCCTAAAAAAATAAAAAAGCTTCAATATAAATATTTACATGAAGCAGTTATAAATAGTAAGGATGAACTTATTGCAAATACTCCATCTGAAGAAATATTCAATGAAGTTCTTGAGGCTGTCAAAGATGATGGAATCAGAATAAAGAGTTTGAACGGAGACAAGGCATCAGATGGAGATGTGGATAATGAGTATCAGGACTGTGGCGAATATGATACTCAAGTATTTTTTCTTGAAACTTCTTTAGAATCTGAAGGTGTTTCTGAAGAATCAGTACCACCGTCATTCGATGGAGAATACGTCAATTTTAGTGATGACTTAAATTCTGAAGAATCTTCGGAATCAGATTACGAAAGTCCCGTCAAGAATTTGATTAACAAAGATATACGAAATTATTCTTTGCCATTAACTCTTTATGTGGAAGATACTACTGTCACACTCAATGTACAGCCAGATGACATTGCTGTGACTTCTCCAGTGAAGAAAAGACCCATTTCAAAAAGAAGTTCATTGGATACTATTATAGAGGAATCTAAATTATCTAATGATGGGCTCATTCCTGAACAGAAGCTGGTTAGTGATGATTCAACTAAAAGCATAACAAAGGCTGTAGAAAACCAGTACAAGGAAATAATTTCAGAGTTTACAAATAATATCAATCATGTAATAGACACGGTGGATGTCATTGTAGCGAATGTGTTCAGTGATCTTGTAAGTTCTGTGGACAAATTGGATAAAAACCTTGCCCCAAAAATCAGTCTAAATTATGTCACTGTTGTAGGAGATATACCAGTGACTGATAAGAAAAGTCATATAACTGGACATGAGGAAAATGTTAAACCAGCGATAATTTGTGATAAACTTAATACTTTGAAACAAGATGAAAGTATTAGTACTCCTGATAATGAAAAACAAAAAGCTGAAGAGTCTGACATTAGTGGAGATAAGTCAGCGGCTATCGCTAATTGTATCATCATAGAGATATTCCAAAAACTTCAGGAAAAGATAAATTCCATAATTATGGATAAAAGTCTTGGATTGGATATATCAGATAAGACTTCAAAAGATATCTGTCCAGAATTGAAAGACATGATATTCTCTAAAGTTTATGACAAGCTGGTGTTGAAGATGCAAGCTAGGGGTGCATTGATCAAAAGTGAACAATCTAAAGCTTACATCAATGTCTTGTTGGATCACATTCTAAAAGACACTTTCAATATTGTAGACTCTAAAGAAAAAAATGTTTTAATGAGGAGAGTGTCAGAAGCCATGAATATATTGAACTCTTTAGACTCTACTGCTGAATTTGAATGTCTAGAAATGATGACTGAAGTGATTGACAATTTATCTAATTTGGCTTTAGAAAAAATCATCACAGATGATTCTTCAGAAGAAACGGATGTGCTAAATGAATTAAATTACAATGAGGCTGCAGAAGCCTCTAAGGATATTATAGCACCTGGTGAAAACCTTTCGAAAGAATCTTTGACCAGGCATCAATTGAAAAACAAGAAATCTAAAAAGAAAAATGAGTTTTCAGCAAAAACTAAAATGTCTCAACATTGTATCTCCCAAGTAACAAATTTGTCACAAGATGATTTAAATCTAGTCTCCATTTACAGTTGTGTTCCTTGTATTGATTTGAATTCTGCATTCATTGAGTCAGATGTAGACTATAATACTTGCAGATTGAGTATTAACATCGACTCCTCTAAAACAAAGAAACATGACAAAGATATGTGTTTTACAGAAGATAATAATAATATGTTACCATACTTGTCTGATTCCGATAATGAGCATGTGGAAAAATCCTCATCCAAGAGACTAAGTAAAGGGGACCTGAAATCTGATAACAGATCCGCTGCTTCAACTTCGAGGACTACTTCCACTCCTAGAATGACTAAGCAGACAGAAATGTTTATAAGTCCTATGACACAGAGTTCACACAGAGGAGGCATCAAATATTGGTTGACTTTTGATGATTGTAAAGTTCCACCAAAGAACACTTCAGAGAGAAGACGATCCTACAGTATCGCTGATAAGGTACCCAGCTTCTGGGGATGTTCTTTTCAAGATCAGGTCAATGTCAAAACTATGCCTAATAAAAAAAAATTGGCTTTTTATAAAAAGAAAGTTGAACGCTCTAAAAAGACATTTTTCTACAAAAGTGATTTTAGCAATGATAATGAAATAGAAAATGTATATAAAAGCAATAATTTTTTCTATGGCAAGAAATCAGGTGGAGAGTTGAACAACTTTGATAAAGTCTATCCGGAAGTAGAAGTTGTAATGAAAAATGATATGCTTAATATCATAGATGAAAGTATAACAGGATGCTCTCTTACACGAGTACTCACAGATTGCTCTGATACTCCACGACTGAGTTCTACATTTAATATAATAACACCGCAACACCGTATCAAAGAAAAAACTCACGCTGGAGATTGCATGATGCGACTCGGACTAGATAATAGTTACAAGTTGGAGACAAGGTCTCTTTATTCCAGGAAGGATTGGAATGATAAAAGAAATTTCTCATGTCCACCGTTTGAAGACACAATGCTTTATAAAGCGATATCTAAATTCAGAATGACGGAGAGTTTTGATGTGAGTCGTGTGGAGACTAGTTTGTCAGATTGATTCTCTCCATTAGGTTAATATTGAGGTTAGGAATTATTTATTACGTATTGGGTTTACAGATATCAGATCCGTAGTATTAAGTGTACCTACTGTTTTTATACTGTAAGTTTACATATATTTCTGTCTACGTATAAATACGTTTGCAATCATTATGGAAACTTCATATATGGTTCTATATCTTACTTCTTTATGATTGTATATATAATTCTTTCGTCGGTGGACATAAGAGTATAACTGCAAATATGCAATTTTTCTATGGACAGAAAAATATTATTTAAGACCAATTATTTTCAAACATAGCTCATGTTTTGCACAATCATTAACATGTTATTAAGATAAATACATATTGGACAAATTCTCATTTTAGTAGGTATTAGTTTTGATTTTGTGGTGAAACTAGTGATTTTGAGTAAATTTGATGTTATACCTATAAGTAGAAATATTTTAAGTTAGTTTAAATGATGTAAATTAGTTTCTTGTATGTTTGAAATAATCCTACAGTCATACTATTAGCCACTAGGCCGCGAGTGTATCAACTGTTGACTGCCCCAACTCTTAAGTCCACCCACATAAGATATTTGGTTAATTATCTTCTCTTATTATTTTTATATTTTGTTCCAGCATTATTTAATTTCTTTCATTTACTTTTATTCAGTAACTTTTCTTTTAATGTAAATGTTATATGTTATTTATTGTTTTATTATGTGTGTTTTATGTTACTTGCATAATGTATTGGTGAAGGTATGGAATAGGATTTACGCTTTTAAAGGGTAAATTGATTGTTAGAGTGTTAGCAGAAAGATTCACATATTTTACTAACATTCATTTTTGTTGTTACATATTAAATTTAATTGTCCATTTTTATCTCTAGAGACAATCTTGTGTTTGTGTAATGATTATAGATAATGTGCGTGTTCCCTTATTAGTTCACAATATATTATGAATACACAATTGAAACAAAAATACATTTTAATTAATTACTTTAATTTTGCAAAATGTTTGTAATTCCATTTCATTCAGTTACGTGCTTAAAGTTATAAACAATTTTATTAATTTCACTATTATAATATTTTTATTATTTCACGTTATATTTGTTATGTTTCGTTACAATTTATTAATATATTGCTTAATAAACTTGCATTTAAATAACACTGGCCTACATTTTCTTTTTCTTTGTTTTATGATTTCTTGGAATAAATTCTCTTATAAGGTTATTGGTGCTCTCATATATCTGACAAGTACTTATGGCTGTAGAGAGAAAATGAAATTATTTATTCATTTAGACCAGATCACAGACACAGTTTTCAGAATGATGAAATTTTGGAAGCACCTTTTCAACCTCATAAAATGAGTTTGTTCTTGCTTTGTATATAAATATTTTGATTTGGCACGGAGGTTTTTATGTAAAATAGTGATAACAATGAGATTGTCTATGAGTTGTTTTTTATATATTACTTTTTATCGACGACGTTTCAAATTCACAATTTGATGATTCAACATTTAATTTGTCTACTTACTATTCTTTTGTAAAATTATTTTACAAAGTATTTATTCTGGTTATATTTTGAATTGAGAGACATTGAATTAAGCTTCTGACGATAGACATAAAATATGTTGCCTTTGAGGTCATGTTATGAGTTAAGAGCGCTTTACATAAATATAAATTTGGTTTTCAGTCTCATTGTTGTACATGACTATTAAACTACTAATACATTACTTAACATATGCTTTTATTTCACTGTGCAACTTGTGTAATGAATATATGTGGTGTATCCTGTATTATGTGTTGTGTCTGTGTCTGTGTCTGGTACCAGCGGTGAGATGGATAACTTCTAAGCATGTCATACTAACAACCAGACATCACCAAGGTATGGACACATTATTAATTATAATCTCCTGAATTGTATCCGACAACTCAAATAAATCATCTCTACATTGCATACTTACACTCTTATCAAATGAATGGTGCGAGCAAATGTTCTGTCTCTTATTTCTTTTCTTCGTCGTTATAGGAAAGAGAAGGAAAATGTTTAGTTCAATCTCTTTGTTTTCTCTACATTTACAGTGGGAAGAAAAAAGAGATAAAGAAAGCATTAATTTGCACCATTTGTTCATATGTACACATATTTTGGGAAAGCTTTTTGTATTAAAATCATTAATATTTTTCACATAATTGATGGTATATAAAAGGACATGAAGATTGAAAATAGAATTCAAAATTTTTTGCTACTTATCGATTATTATTAATCTCCAACGTTTATTTTAGTTTGTTTTGTGTCCAACTATGGATCAGATGAGATAATCATAAATAGTACAAACACTAATAACCCTATAGGCATATGTGTTCATTATAATATAATCTATGCGTTGTGATCCTTTATTAATGGAGTTATATTATTTCAGGGGATAATACATTGAATGGAGACCATTCCGATGCTCATGCCAGTACATTCTCACATAGTAGCAAAGAGGTATGTACAAGACCCCCCTGACATTGTCTATCCCTATTTATAGTATCTATCTTGGGCAGCCTGAAACAGCTTCTCAGCACTCCTTACTCCTGTGCACTCATGTATCTGGAAAGTAACCTGTTGTAAGTTTTCGAGTGTTCTGTAAAAGGCAGGAATTCCTATAATATCACATTACTGCACCTGTAGTACTTTTATACCTACAATAAAATATTTCTACAGTGGAGAATTTATATCTCCAAAGTCAAAATGGTTGAGACACCATATGACAGCTTATCATGTTGAAAGTTGTAAAAAAAAAATAATGTATTTTCTCTGCCTACCCCCACTTGGGACACATCGTGAGGTTATAGTATAGTATTTTCAAATGATTTTTTTAATGTAAATAGGGCTCACCATCAAAGGACATGTCATTGGAAGAGTCTCCTAAAAAGGACAAGAAGAAGAAGAAGGGTCTGAGGACTCCATCCTTCCTCAAAAAGAAGAAGGAAAAGAAGCGGCAGATTGCAGAGCAGGCGTAGAGGGTACATACTCTTGTTATACATCTTACATACTGATACCTGTACGTACTTGGAAATATTATTCATATTATGTATTATAAAATTATCCATGATAGATACACAATAGTACAACCTCGAGGTCATGTGATTAGTAAATTACAAAATAATTGTAATTGTCCATATATATATGTTTGAAAAGGTGTTTTCGCAGAGCATATTATTCATATATAAGTATCGCTTTTGGGTACTCTACGTACAGTAGCTTTGAGAAAGGCTTTTATAGTTGGTCTTGAGAAAGACCGTTGGCTTCTGCCCGACGTTTCGTGCAGGATTCAACCTGACATCAGCTGGGGCGTAGAGGGGCGGTAGCAGGCTTCGGCGGTGCGGGTGTCGTGAAGGCAGCAGGCGTCGATGAGCAAGGGAGAACGGAGATTTTGTCGACGTAGTAGGTGTACACCTACTACGTCGACAAAATCTCCGTTCTCCCTTGCTCATCGACGCCTGCTGCCTTCACGACACCCGCGCCGCCGAAGCCTGCCACCGCCCCTCTACGCCCCAGCTAATGTCAGGTTGAATCCTGCACGAAACGTCGGGCAGAAGCCAACGGTCTTTCTCAAGACCAACTATAAAAGCCTTTCTCAAGGCTACTGTATGTAGAGTACCCAAAAGCGATACTTATATATCGATGGTTTAAAGCACAGAAGACACATGTCCACATTTGACAGTTTAGAGAAAACAGGTTTTGAAAGTTTGAGATTCTTAATTAATTCACTAACTTCAAATTAATGCAGAAGGTGTTAAAATCATAATCTTTGTTCTTTTTTAATGTCATTTATTACTTATTTTTTACTATATTTTAACCAGAATGCCAATAATTAGCATTTTTAGATGATGGTCATGGACATATGTTTGGAAGTGTCACTCACGGCGACTTTTGGGTTGCGTTTATGCGTGCACAGATTGCACATGTCCGTCCTAAATAGCACTGTTTAATTTTCACTATGATTAATTTAGTCCATTTAATATAGACTAAATTCTATAGCCAAGCGCTTTCACCTTGCGGCATCTTCAGGAAACAATCATGTTTTAAACTTTTTAGATTTAAGCATATCTATTGTAAATTCAAAATTTAAATTTAGTATATATCGCAAACCGTCATATACTGACACTCTCATTCACGCTTCCTCCTGCCACCCTATTGCACATAAAATGGCAGCTTTCCACTCTATGGTACATAGATTATTGAATATACCCTTAGATAAGGATGAATTCAATAAAGAATTAGAAATAATAAAACAGTTAGCCACAGTAAATGGCTATGATAATAATATTGTCACTAAAATTTTAAATAAAAAACAGAAACAACAATTATATAGTCAATTTATATACCCTAAAATTTCAATTGATTCGGATAAACCTTGGAGGAAAATATTATACATTGGTAATATTTCAGATTCCGCCGCATATTTAATGAAACCATTTTATCGCTGTGCATTTTATACTATGAATAATATAAGTAAATTGTTATTTAATAATAAAGACAAAAGAGATGAGCTGAATGGGAGTGGCGTATATTGCATATGGTGTAACGATTGTAATGCAAGATACATTGGCCAAACTGGTAGAGCAATCTGTACGAGAGTGAAGGAACACCATAGAGCATTTAGAGGATTATCTAGTCTTTCTGAGATGGCTGACCATTGCATTGAACAGAATTACTCATTCCATCCTGACAATATAATGGTATTACACTCGGAAGGTAAGGGTCGTAAACTAAATGCTTTGGAAACAATGGAAATTAATAAATGTATATCTATTAAGGTAGACATTGTTAATGTCCAAATTCCTTCATTCTCACCACTATTAGATATAAGAACACCCCCTCTTAAAATTCCTTTTGTTCCATCCAACCCTTAGACTATATAATGTCGGTTAGTTTGTTCTATTCTTTGGTTTTAAGTAACTCTTGCCCTGAAGATGTCGCAAGGCGAAAGCGCTTGGCAATTAGAACTTAGTCTATATTAAATGGACTAAATTAATCATAGTGAAAATTAAACAGTTTTTAGTTTAACATTTTAAAATTAATATTAAATAGCTAATATTTATTTTTTATTTTCCAGATTGAGCCAAGTCAACATCACTGCCATCTCGCTTTTTTGTTAAGAAAAAATGATTTATTATATATTGGATTTATATATTATGTAATACATTATGCTATATATTATAAGCATAACTACACCAAGTGATGTAGTAAACAGGATAGACAGAGAGACAAAGAAAATATCAGGTGTAGGTATCAACCAACTGGAATGATGACAACAGATTTAAAAGATTTTAAATAAATAAATACATATATATGTATGTTGCATTATGTTATTGTAAAATTAGAATTGGATAGCTTTTAAAATAATTATTATAATAACTAACTACGTAAATATTCAATATTATTATTCACTTTTTATGTCATACCACCCGCAGTCGCTACTCGCTCTTGTAAGTCTTTACACAAATATTTATCCAATACACATGGTATAACGTAACCAAGTGTAAATGTGATTGTCTTTTGTGGCCTTTTCAATGTCCGCACAATGCAATATGTATCAAATTTTATCCATATTTATTCCCTATGTGATATAGAAAGATAAGCATTTATTTGTGTTGTAGCTAACATGAATATCCTAGATGGTTTATTTAGTTGAAGCAGTCTCATACTAAAAGACACGCATTAGGACATGTGCTACATTTTTATCACATTTTCCCAAGTTTATACATAACTCAGGAGATTACAAGATGCTCAAATGATGATTATAAGCATTTTGTTAAATCGTTTGGAAGTATTACACTGTAATTTCACTATTTAGTTTCAAGGAAATATCTTATCTCATCACGTGTAGCTCACAGATGCTTCAAAACTCTTTAACTGTGTGTTGTATGATTTATCCTGTACTGGAATCAATACACTCCAATATTCTTCCAAAACTACCAAACTGCCGTTTGTTTTATGTTAACTTTTTTATATGAATCACTTAGTAAGAATTGTCGCAACAATCACTTACTTAATAATAGAGATTGGTTGAAGCAAAGTTAAATGCTTCAATGTCTGTCCATTTTCCATTAGATAAATTATATTGATATGCATTTTGTCTCCTTGCAGATTATATAATAAATAATATTTTACAATATTTAGTCAATAAGATACGTAACTTATCTCGTACAATCTATACGTCAATCGTCTCATTGTAAAACATATTTTGCACCTGTACAACTTTATAGACAATTAATTTTAATTTATCATCATTTTAGATAAAATGCGTTAGTTATTTAGTTATACAGTGTCATTTGTTTTTTGTTATTATTATTATTCTTTTGATTTTGCACAACATTATTCATCATAATATTCAATTCAAGAATTCCAAGAGCGTAATTTTATAAATCAGCATTTAAAAACATAACAGAGATTTTAGAAAATGATTAATAGAATTTTAAAGTGATAATACGGTATAATTGTAAATTATATTACAAAATATTTAACAAATTTTTCATAGCTTTAAAATATTTTGTTTTCAATGTAAATTTTTACTTTTACGATTATTGGCAGGAGAAATTATAAGACGCGGAGTGAGAGCAAAGCAAAGAAATGGAAGTAGTATTTAAAATATAGTTGTAATATAATATATACATGAATATATTTAGCATACATTTCATTGTCTTTAAATATATTCCAATATTGTTTTATTCTCTGACTATTATTGATGATTATGTTGTAGATTTGGCCATACCTTATAATGTGTATGTACCTTAGTTGTTGTTAGTAATTCCTTTGAAACATCTTTTGTATCATAAAATAGTTAGGCCAGTCTACACATTATGATTGATTCTATATCATATTTACAAATAAATTATATAGTTACATACCTACATTATTATTAATTAATATTTTAATTTTAGTCTTATGAATGTTTTGTGACATTTTTACTGAATCCTACTTTCCTATATCCTCGAACAATAAGACATATTATGTGTAATACAACTCCCAGTGAAATCCCTTTCCCTATTGTGCATGCCTAAGGACAAACATAAACTTCCTAACAGGCACTTGACCTGTCTTGTATTGTGCATGTCCTTATTATTTCTATTAAAAGGTATTTATCCGTGTAGAAATGTCCCAAAACCATAATTATTTAAGAACAAAATGTTTTTACTTGCTATAAATATTTTTTTATTAAGAGATTTGTTATTTGCCTTGAAGTATATTGTTGAAGCGGTGTATTTTTTTATAGATTTAAAACAAACATCCCTCATTATCATGACATCCACATCAACAAAGGCATTCTCATTATGATACAGATGTTGTATAAATAAGAGAATGTTCATTATTAATAATATGTCTTGCGTGTGTCATGTAAAGAAGGATCTTTGTAGCTTATTATCGTTAGTGGGGCCTTTTTGTATTGTATAATTACACTCAAAATATTTCTTGTGAGAAGTGCTTGCTCTATGGTACTTGTGTATGTATAATATATATTACGACTAAACATTACTATACATACATCATGTTATCAATCAATGATGGTACCTATATATATATATATATATTTATATTTATTATTACTTACAGAGAGACATTTTAATTATTTTGTGCGTACTTGAAGGGATTGTCCAGTTATTTAATATTGCACTACAAAATATTTATTATTAAAGAATCCTGTACTCGTAATTTATGAAAAAGTCAGAAGACTAACTGCATGTGTATATGCATAGGCTGCAATTTGCCTAACAACTCAACCTTGTGAGATTACTTTGATACATGGTATACACCTACACCTACATTCTTCCTACAAAATATTTTTTATTATGAAATATTTCTATGCTTATATTTTACATAAAACTGACTAGAATAGTTTGGACAATCTCATGCTGAATCATTGTTTTTATTACGTATGAATTTTATTTTGAAGGTGCTGTTTACTATTCTTACATATTATTGAATATATAACCTAACCTAACCTAGATGGATGTGTGTGTGGCGATATGTTCCACAATATAATGTGCCCTCCCTGACCCGGTAGTCCACCACACCTACACCTATCCCCATTTATATTACTACGGACATCTAAATTAGTAGCACTTCATGGATTGGGGACATGGAGACAGACTTTTCTAATACAATGACGAATGGTAACAATATGCTGAATATTTAAGTACATAATATTTTATTATTTTATCTATTTTGTTATTTAAAAGAAAGTTCGCATGTATAAATTTATTTTCTTTTTTTTAATAAAAAATTACACACTTGAACAATTTGTATGAATATTAACGATCCTATTCCTTTGTATCTGGTGTTTTCCTTTTATTCCTTTGTATTTTAATTTATACAGACTTGACAGAAACTTGCACACGAGTAACAAATCGAGAGGTGGGGGAGTTTTGATTGCCGTGGATAAATCTTTTCCTAGTAAACAATTGTCTCTTAAATTTAAAAATATTGAGCAAATCTTTGTAATGGTTAAGCTTCCACTGCATTCAGTCATCTTTGGATGTACATATATCCCTCCTAATTCAGATGTCACTGTTTATAAAAACTATCACGAAGAAATAGAACATATCAGATCTAAGCACTTAGATAAAAAACTTATATTAGCTGGAGATTTTAATTTACCTGATTGCAGATGGGAAACTAGGAACGGAGGAGAGGACAATGAAGGTCATTTAAACCTACAAATAGTAAATAACATTAACAATGATAAAGCGAATGAACTGGTAGACATCGCCAATTTTCTAGGTCTTCTACAACTAAACAAAATCACTAATAATCAAGACAAAACTCTTGATCTAATCTTCTCCTCCGATCCTGACATGACATCTGTAAGTAGTTCTCCCTCAATGTTACTACCAGTTGACATCTACCATCCTCCTCTCGATATTAATAATAATAAACTTTATTGCACAAAATATATGGATACAAATGATAAAGTTACATGGTATAAACGAATAATTTTACACAATGGGCGAGTTTATCGCAGGGACGCGATATCTTCCAACTAACCCAATAAAATAATAAACAAATGGAAAAAGAAATATATATGTAAAAATAAAAATAATAATAAATCTTTAAGAACATAGAAACTAAAATATGTAATACACTTACTTTACTTTTCGTGTGGGCGGTGATTTAGGTGTCTTCACCCAATTTGGGCTGGGTCAAAAAAGCAGTCGCATCAGAACTACAGCCTCGGATCCAGTGCCGCCAACCAGTCCACCGCCTCCGGCGTCGCCTCATGGATATCCTGGAGGCTTCCATTGAACTTCTTAATGTGGCAATCCTGCACTACGTGTCTCACAGTCTGTTCCGCTCCACATTCACAATCAGGGCTGTCCCTCTTTCCCCACCTCCAGAGTGAGTAATTGCAGCATCCATGTTCCGTTCTCACTCTGTTCTGCTGTACCCAGATTTTTCGTGGTAGGTCGAAACCTGGTACTCTGGTGTTGGGGTTTACCACAAGGTGTTTATTTGTTAGCTTTTCTGTGGCCCATCTTTCCCTCCATTTCCCTTCTAGGTTAAATTCATTTGTATCTACTGTCCATATTGGTTTTCGGGATTTCAATCTTTTATGAGGTGGGTGAAATATGTCCGCAAATGCTGGTAATTGGGGGTTTTTCTGGATCTTGTTCTTCTCCCTGACCGTGGCATGGTTTCTGCGCAGATCTGGGGGCGCAATATTGGATAGCACTGGCAACCATTGGGTTGGGGTTGATTTTATAGCGCCTGTAATGGTTCTCATGGTCTTATTCAATTCAACATCGATCTTACCACAATGTGAACTTCTTCCCCACACTGGAGAACAGTATTCCGCTGAACTGTATACCAGAGCCATTGCGGATGCTCGCAATGTTGTTGCTTTGCTGCCCCATGAAGTACCTGCCAGTTTATTTACAATGTTATTACGGGATTTTATCTTATTTTTGACGCTCTCAGTATCATATAAATTTCCAGAATGTTTGTGATCCTCCACAACCACATACCGACTCCGATTTTTCCTCTGAGGTGTTCATTGACTTGCCCAAAATTGATATTACAATTGACGACGTTCGAAATGCGATCCTTGCTCTTGATGCATCTAAATCAGCTGGTCCTGACGGTATCCCAAACGTTTTTATTGTGAATAGTGTAGATGTTTTGGCGAATCATTTACAAATAATTTTTAATCGATCATTAACCTCTGGGATCTTCCCAAATACTTGGAAATCTGGGTTTGTAAGTCCAATATTTAAAAAAGGCGATAAATTTGTCATATTGAGAACTATAGACCGATATGCATACTGTCAGCGATTCCCAAACTTTTTGAATTGATCATAGCTAACAAAATTAAGCATTGTATTAGTAAAATCATATCAACTCAACAGCACGGTTTATTCATAAAAAGTCTACTCTTACAAATTTACTTACATACCAACATTACATTATGGATACCCTTTCTAAACGAGGTCAAGTCGATTCCATATACACTGACTTTTCAAAAGCATTTGACAAGGTGTCTCATGACAGGCTATTATATAAACTACGAGTATATGGAGTCGACGGAGTCTTCCATCGTTGGTTGGAAAGTTACCTCAAGGAAAGAACGTTGATTGTTAAGATTGGGAATTGCACCTCTGATCCTATTCAAGCATTTAGCGGTGTGCCACAGGGATCGCATTTGGGACCATTACTGTTTAATGTTTTTGTAAACGACATAGTCAAGATTTTCAGTGACATAGAAGTTTTGCTTTTCGCGGATGATTTGAAACTATATAAGACAATCAACAACACAGAGGATTGTTTAATTCTACAGAGTAACTTAGACAATCTAAACAACTGGTGTATTCAAAATAGTCTTAACCTTAATGTCTCAAAGTGTCAGGTCATCCGATTTTATAAAACAAGATCGTGCCTTGTATTTGACTATTCCATCAACAATGTTGCACTTCATCGTAATGGTGCCACAATGTCATCGTAATGGTGCCATTATTTTTTACGTCTTGTTTTTATTATTATTTTTTATTGCTTTTATAACTTTAAAAAAAATTATTTTTTTTGGATTTATTTTTTGTTATAATTTCTTAAATTTACCAACGTGTAAAAGACGTAAATTATAAATATATTTAAATAAATAAATATTTTTATTATTATTTGACTGGCGCCTTTTTATAGTAGCATTCAAGTACCTACTTTTGTGTTTCTTTTAAATGATAAAAATATTTTTGTCTCTAACGAAGGAATAAATTATTTTAATAGGTATCTTTAAAATTAACAGTTAAAGTAATAACTACTTGATTAGTTTATAACTAATTGCTTTATACTTTTTTTTTAAATTATGCCATTATCTAACTTTCTGAGCCTGTATACTTCCCAAATACTTGTTACAAGTTTATATCCTAAATTTATCCAAACGAATTCACTGAATCAGCGTCAGAAAGTATACATGACAATTACGCAGAAATTGAGTATATTTTCTGAGACTATAATTATTTTTTTACACATTTTGAAAACATAGTAACATACAGTGCAAGAACACTATGAATGCGTACTGGCATTGTATAGGTACTTTCAAAATATGCGTCATCGAGTGATCACTCGGTGACTGTCTGAACGCAGCCAAATGCGACGCACCGAACAAAATTTGTTTCACACAAAATGGTCGTCATTCCCCTCCCCGCGCAGCTTCAAAATGTTTGCCAAAGTGTCTGTCCACTACTCTATCTAGGTCCATGTTTTTTACTTTTTAGTTATTATTCTGCTGAGGAGTGGTCTGACAGACACTCATTTTAAGTTCCATTATTGCCATTATTTAAAAAATAATGATTATTTTTTTAGTTTTTTGTGATTAATGCTAATAAAAAATCACCATTTTTTTAAGAACAATTTATAAAAATTAATAAAATGAAAAAAACACATGAAATAAAAAAAATAAACAAGAAATTAGTTTGTTTTTTTTTTGTTAAAATGTAAAAAAAATAATAAAAAAAATCTTTAGAGCGGTTTCTCTAAAAAACGGTTTCAAAGTGCGTCCTCTCAGTCCTGGAAAATTTGTGCCGAGCATTGTAGGCAGACATGTTTTTTGTATGCATAACGAGTAAATTTTGTCTTCCTTTCAACTAAATTGCACTCTTTAATCTTTCTTTTCAATTCACTCGTAAAAAATCTGCACAATATTCTTTCACACGATGTACCAGGTTCGTTTTGTTTAGGGGCAGTTGGCAAATCTCGTCCTAAGACATGATTGTGCAATTCTCTTTTCATTATACACCCGCTGTGTCATAATAGGAAGAACAAGTTCCCTAGCAAGGCCTTAAATGAAATCTGCTCTCCATTTATTAGACTTTTAGTAGACTCTATGAATTTACTGAGCTGATGTATGCGAGACACTATGAAAATTTTAATATATTACTGACGTGAGGTCTAATAGACCCATCATTTATTAATGACCTCAGGTATGACAGACACCCATCAGCTATAGATCCACACATGTACTCACGACGGCCGTCGCTACTGTACTGATGATTAAAGGAACATAAATTATTAGGAAGCTACTGAGCGAAACGGAAAGATAGGACTCAAAATGGCAACGTTGTTTACATAAAAAAGATTTTGCAGTGTCTGACAGACCTCACGTCAGTCGCAGAGGGTTAAAATACATACAATGATGATTTGTAGATATTACCTACTAATATTTTCAGTGAAAAGAGTTTTTTAGATTTAAAAAAAAAAAACTAATCAAATCATAATAATGAATATTTCCTCTTAAACTGTAATATGACTATTACTTCTGGTAGGGCTTCGGACATAAGAACTGCCAGTGAGTGCATTTTATTGTCATATAACACCTATGTGAGTTATGAAAACTTCACTGTTTAAGAAATTAGGATTAATCATAATAAGTATCTGTAATTACAAATGTTTGGAGTCAAAAAAATTTACTAATAGGTACCACTAAAAATTATTATTCGCGCAACCAAGGTTTCCTTGGTTTTTAGTGGTATTAGTAAAGTTTTTTTGACTCCAAACACTCGTAATTATCATTAGAAACTACCACTGCCATTACTGCCAAATCAATAAATATAATAATATTATTTCAATACTATTACTACTATTGAGTATATAATTACTCATAACTGGTTACGCAGACTCCTAAGTTTACATCATCAGGTGCTAATCTATACATTTATATATAGGTATATATATATTAGCCAGCCCTTGGAGTAGTTGGTAGAGCCTTTAAGATCCAGCATTACAGGGTCTGCCCCATATGTTTCCTACATATAGATCAGCACTTAACATTGCAAATTTTGAATCTGCGAAGTCGGTCGTGCATAATTACATACTCAAAAGTAATACTGAACAGTAGAAACAAAATATTAATTTTATATAATTTAAAACGCTAGCCTCACGTAACCTAGATCAAGGAAAAATTGAGAGTGCTAGAGAAATGTACAAGGAATGAAAGGAATTGATAAAGGAAAAAATGAAATTAGTGGACGAAGTAGAGTGTAAGAAATTGTCTGAAAATGTGAAAGAAAATATGAAAATGTTTTGGGAAGAGGTCAAGCGTAAAAGAAGCAACAATGAGGTGAATAGTATGAATGCGATTAGAAATAAAGAGGGATGTATGGTGTTGACGTTGTGAATAGATGGAAAGAATATTTTGAGGAGCTGTTTGAAAGCGGAAGTGAATGTCCAAGCCAGAACAGTGAAAGGGAAAACGTGAATGTAACAAGGGATGAAGAAATAACTATGGATGAGGTTAAGAATGCATTGATGAAAGCGAAGAATGGCAAAGTGGTTGGATAAGATATGATCTCTACGGAATTCATCAGTCTAAGTGGGCCGAGGACTCTCGAATGGTGTCATGCACTCTTTAACCAGTGATGGAGGGAAGGTTGCACACCAGAAGACTGGCGAAAAGCTGTGATAAGCCCTCTATATAAAGGAAAGGGGTCAATACTAGAATACGGGAGTTATCGAGCTGAGCTGTCTGATCGAGCTGAGTTATCAGTCTGCTGAGCTCGGTTTGGAAACTGTATGCAAGAATATTGATTGAAAGAGTTTGAAAAGTAACTGAGACAAATGTATGGAATGTACCAGGTGCCTTTCAGAGTGGTAGAGGGTGTGTGGACCAGATCTTCTCCCTGCGAATGGTGACAGAGAAGCTCCTGGAGAAACACCAGAAGCTTTTCTGCGCGTTTGTTGATCTAGAAAAGGCTTATGATAGAGTAGATCGTGAGAAAATGTGGCAAGTACTGTGGGGTGGGTAGTCGGCTTATTTGCGCCATTGCTTCCCTATATACAGGAAGCTCTGCGTGTGTTAAGAGTGAATAATAACCTGTTGGAATGGTTCACACTGACCAAAGGAGTAAAACAAGGGTGTGTTATGTCGCCATGGCTTTTTAACCTATACATTGTATTCGTCCATTGAAAGAGCATTAATGTTTGCCGATGATTTGGTATTGATGGCTGAAAGTGAAAGTGATCTACAGCAAATGATGACGTGTGTATGAAAATTTTGCGATTAATGGATTAAGAATGAATGCAAAAAAGACAAAAATCATGGTGTTTGAAAAAGGAAGTGAGAGAACAGTATGCCAGGTAATGATTGACAACGAAGTGTAAGAACAAGTTGACGAATGTGTGTACTTAGGTAGTTTATTTATTGTTGTTGTTTTTATAATTAACCATTGTATGAGGTTACATATGTAAATTTAACACATGAAACTACCATATAAGGCTTAGAAAAGACAATGTCACCTCATTTGGTAGTGCCCCGGACGGGACTTGAACCCGCACTCCCATCTTGTTGCGAGATGTGCTTTGTCCAATTAAGCTACCGGGCGACATACCAGAGGCTCAGATATTCTTTCGTATAAACCCAATGACAGCTTCATGTGTAGGTATTGTTCTGGGATACATAGCATGGGTATCGCATGCTGGATGCTTCCAAGTGTAGGTAGATAGGGTTGTACCTATCGTTTTAGGTAGGTAGTTTGTCCACGAGAGATGGGAAGCGTGAAAACGATATTAAAAGGAGAAAAGTTGCTAGCAATAAGGTAAATGGTGCAATCTGACCAATAATTGCAAATAGAAACATATCTACTACAGCCAAAAGGTTGGTGCTCTCTGCAATCTTAGTGCCAACACTTATGTATGCAAGTGAGACGTGGACGTGATTAAAGAAGGATGAAGGTGGCATAAATGCAGTAGAAATGAGATTGTTGAGAAGGATGTGTGGTAAAAGTCTGAGAGATCGTGTGCATAAGTGATATACGAAAGGAATGTGGAATGAAGGTTGGTGTTATTACAAGGATGAATGTAACTAAGTTAAGATGGTTTGGGCATGTGGAAAGAATGAATGAGAACAGAATGACTAAGAAGATTTATTTGGCTGAGAGGATGGTGCGCGGAGACGTGGACGACCGAGGAGGATTAAATGGCAAGATCATTTAAATCAAATCCTACAGGACGGTCATGTGTTGAGCACATTGAACAGGAGAGCATGCATGAAGAATTGTATGACAGTGACGGAAGCGAAAGATATATGCAAGGACAGAAGGAAGTGGCGCTCGATCCTTTCTGCCTAACCCGCGAGGGAAGCAGCGTGATGGTATGTATGTATAATTTAAAATGAAGTGTTTCTGTTGATACAATTAACAAAATTATTTGAACAGATTGTATGACACTAATTTATACGTTGAACCATAGACTAATGTTAGGTTTTATAAATATATATAATGAATAATAACCTTCTTCCATTTCCAAGAGAAAATTATGCAGTGATGAATAAATTTAATAAAATATAAAATCAACTGTTTATCTTAGTAAGTGTACATACATTATTTTATACCTAAGCACAAAAATATCTAATAAATTAAATTTATGAATATCTTAACTAAAACTACTGTACAAAATGAATATTGTGCATCTTAAGATGGAGAGACTTGCAGACACTGTATCTGGGTCATGTTGTATTCAGGGTAAAGGCAACTTATGTATAAATAATCTGATCCACATCCAGGAAGTTGCGGCACAGAGACCAAACCATGTGATGACATAAGTAGCATGCTCATTCCTTAAGGTAACTCTCGTCTGATTGGGTACAGGGATGCCCTTGGGGCAGTTGGTAGAGCCTTTAGCATCCAGCCATATAGGGTCTGTCCCATATGTTTCCCCCATCTCTTTCAAATCACGATACATCCACTGTTGTTTAGCTGGATTATTCTTGGGCATGAACTGTCCTCTTTTTTCTTGCAGTCTAACTACTCCCACCAGCTCTACTTCACCCGGCACCAGACTTTCAGGTCTAGTCGATTGTTTTTTTAATTTGTTATGTATCCATCCCCTGTTGATAAGTATTGTTTCTTCTCTATCAGATAGTTTGAAGGGTGTGATTATTAAAAAACCAATTTTTGACGAGGAGTCTTGAAAATAATTACTTCCAGATTTGTTTTCTTGTTGATCTATTCTAGTACGAGGGCCGATAATAAATTCTCGATCATGCAAAAAGTGACCTCGCACTATAACTGAACGATATTCCATATTATTCAGTTCTTGTAGATTCTCTGGTAATACAACTGGTGAGGCACTACTTCTCTCATTAAGATTTTTTATAAGATCCAGCTTCCACTGTCTTCTTTGCACTTGCCAACATCCTAGACCGAAAGATGTCACTGGTATAGCGAGTAATACCCATTTCAGAAACTCTGTATTGCTTCTCTCTTCTTCTGGACGTATCCGTATTGATACGTACCTTTTCTGTTTCATAAGGATAATACTTCCTTTAACTGGGGTCAATTTCTTATATGGATCCCCTACTAAACAATATTTAAATAAATTATTTAAACGACACCTAAACATTTTGCCTTTAGATATTATTCCTTTATATCAAACTCTTAAGGTGCTGCACACCACACTCACACACTGTATTGTATCAAAGAAAATTGATAATTTTATACGATATCGAGAACGCCAACTAGTCTACAGCTTCACATCACAGAACATTAGATTATTTTTCAATTACTATTTCACTTTAAATATAATATTACTAATAATACTCTATATAATTCTCCATGCGAATTCATTAGCATTTAACAAGATGTTGACATTCTACAGATTTATATTAAATTTACAGGCAATTTTAAGGTTATTTTTTCTAAGTCGTGGGAGGCTGTCATAATTCGATGGTATGACAATTGACTACTTCGGGAGTCCGTCGGTAGAGGTACCTGGCGCCGAAAATTTAGAAAACCTATTCTACCAACACCACCTCAATAGTACACTTAACCTAGGTACATACATCCTTAACTTAACAATGCTCGTATTGTATCCAGTGGTCTCAAACCTAACGATTTATCGAATGGGCCACGTTCTACCGACGAAATGCTCTAGTTTTCTACCGATTTTTACATCTGTCGGTAGGCAAGTGTAAGATCCAGTGTGACCAGATTTTATTTTCAAAAACTACTAAATGGGGAAATCAAAAACTACTAAATTCTTAAAATGGTATAGGAATTTGAAGTATTTCAAGAACTCCTCGGTTTTGTTAAACAATATTTTATAACAGTACCTTTTTACCGGGTATTTGTACCGACTGTTGTTACTTTTCGGATACTTTCATACCAACTATTGAAAAAAGTTACTCTCTTGAATTTCTACCCCCCCGTCGCCGAATTTTTTTTTATTTATTCAATAATAAAACAACAATACAAAAATGTTATATAGTAGACAAATATTATATTACAGTGCAATGGTATTTTTATTTTGTAATTTCCTCAGTTAGTAGTTGAGCCACTGGTATGTGAGAGGAAACAGTTTTTTAAACATATTGGTCAAAATAATTAAGGTGTCCATTGTCAGTGTTGAGTTTTAATGTCTTTGCGTATTCTTTAATTCTTCTTTTGAAAATGTTAAGACTCCTAGCATCCTTCAAACATGCAGGTAGACTGTTGAATAATTTGATGGATGTATGGAGGAATCCATTACGCCTTCTATTTGTTCTCGGGAGGGTGGTTCGTAGGTGGTTCTGTCTCGTGTTGTGGGTGTGTATTTCAGTGTTTGTGGTTAGTTTCAGGTCTGATTTTATTAGATTATTCTTTATTTTATAGAGGTGTTTGGCTTTTTCAACAAAGATAATTTCTTCTAAGTTTAATTCTTGAGTTATTTTGTAAAGGTCAGTTGTCCTAGTTAGTCTATGCAGTCCAAAGATTACTTTCAGTGCTTTGTTTAAAAGTCTTTGCATTATTGTTAAATTATGGGAACTGCTATGGGCCCATGCTATAATGCCATATGAGGTAGTATAAAAGAGTTATAATTTATATGCTTAATCTTTTTATCGAATAGATCCCTACGCCTTAGCACTCCAACAATAGGTGAAAGTTTTTCTATTTTATTTTTTATGTGGATCGTCCAGTCCAGTTTGTCATCAAGATAGAGTCCTAAGTATTTTATTTGGTTTGTTCTTGTTATAACTGTGCTATTGATAACTATATTTAAGTTTATATCACACTTGTTTTTCTGTTTAAACAATAAGTATTTATGATCTTAGGCTTTCACGGCCGGCGTCACTAGTAAGAATATTCATTTCCGGGCTTAGTGGCCGTGGTCTGTAAAAAAAAAACGTTGGGTCACAGACTACCCTACAGACCACGGCCACTAAGCCCGGAAATGAATATTCTTACTAATAAGTATTTAGTTTTATTTTCGTTAATGGTTAGATATTTTCCATGTAACCATGACGTGAACTTCTTTACATCCTCATTAATTTGAACTTCAAGTAACGTTGAGTCTTGACCACTGTAAATTAACAACGTATCATCTGCATAGACGAAATATCTCGCATGGAGATTTTGGTATTTCAGGTTGTCAATGTAAAGCAGATACAATAGTGGACCTAATATGGATCCCTGAGGGACTCCAATATTCATCTGTTTAGGTGCGCTGAGTTTATCTTTATTTTTTGTTACTACAGTTCTACCTTCTAGATAACTCTTGATGCACATATGTGGGTTGCCCCTTATCCCTAGGTTATATAGGGATTTCATGAGTGTTGAGTGGTCTACCTACAGTATCGAATGCTTTACTTAGATCGATAAATATAGCAACAACATATTTTCCTTGATCCAATTCTCCATTTACATGTTCGAGAGCATCTGTTAAGGTTGTCGATGTATTACTGGCTTGCTGGAACCCATACTGTTTGGGATCAAATCCACCTGTTTTGTTAATGAAGTTAGTAAATCTTGAGTGCAGAATTTTTTCAAATACTTTACTTAATGTGCTTATTAGGCTAATTGGTCGATAGTTTTCGTGGTTGTCTTTTGGACCAGATTTATGAATCGGAGTAATCATTGCGTTTTTTAGGCAATCTGGGAAACAGCCTTCCTTCATATTTTTATTAATAATTACAGTAAGTCTCTCAGCAATTTTCAAAATGGTATAGGAATTTGAAGTATTTCAAAAACTCTTCGGTTTTCTTCAACAATATTTTCTCGCAGTGCCTTTTTCTACAATGTACTCGGTATTTGTACCGACAATTATTTTCGATCAGTAAGTATAGTTCCTAGCTCGGTTTTCTTAATGAATATTTTTCTCACACAGTAACTTTTTTTTACAATGTAACGGGTATTTGTACCGATGATTGTTTATATGTCAATATGTTAGTCGTACGGTAGTTTGTTAAAATTATTACCGTACGGGGAATGAAATAACATGAAATTACCGTACAAACATGGTAATTACCGTACGTCTGGCAACGCTGTCGGTAGATAAGTATCGGATGTACGGTAAAGTACAGGATACATAATGATTCGAGCAAATTAATATTCTTTAAGAAAACCGATGAGTTTTTGAAATATTTCAAATTCCTATACCATTTAGAAAATTCGCCGACGGGGTGGTAGAAATTTTAATATTAATCAGAATTATGAAAAGTGATTCATATTATGTCAACAAAAATACAATATTATTGTATATTGTATTTTTGTTGACATAATATACCGACTTTGGGTACAAATATACCGGTTTTTGTGGGTAGCTATACCGATTTTGCACAATGACGTTCGAGACCACTGATCGTATCGCACAGCGCGGATTTTGTTTTGACTTCGCTGTGAAATAGTGCTTTTCAATTCACCCTCTATTTGTTTTCGCATACGCCACACAGATTAAGGCAATTTATATTTTTATGGCCGTATTATTTCGTTTTGTGGTATAGTTTATATTTTAGATTATTTCATATTATTTAATTTCTAGTTTGTTCAAGTTCCGTCTTATGAAAAAACTGACCATAATATTTTAAACTTGTGGGTTATATTATTTAACATACCATGGATATTTTAAAAGAAGTGAAATCAGAAGATTTTTTTGAATGTATTAAACGTCAACATTCGTTTGAGGATGAAGATTGTTTAAGCATTGCTTCTTTGAAGAAATTACAACGGAAAGATGAGAATGTGTCATTAAATGTCGATGGATCAAATGAGGATGGTAAAATTAAACTGGAGATCAAAGATGAGAAAACAGATTTTGAATTGTTATCTGAAGTGACCAGTAAGACTTATAAATGTGAGATATGCTCTCTGTTATTCCCCAAAAGGAAACTTCTCAGGATTCATTTGAAACTTCACCCAGATAAAGAACTTCACAACTGCTGTCACTATTCTGAAAAAAGTAAATCAAAATGTAAATGGGTCGCTCACAATAAAACTCACAAAACAAAACAATCTCATCACTGTCTATATTGCAGCAAAAATTTTGGTAATAAATCTACATTAATCAAGCATGAAAAAATACACACCAAGGAATCTTTTTATAAATGTCAATATTGTCAGAAGGAATTCATTCAGAAAGCTGGATACTTGTCACATTTAAAGATCCATACTGGAGAAGGGCTATTTAGCTGTCAGGTCTGCAGTAAAAAGTTCAATAGAAAATCTAGTTTAGTGTCTCATGAGAAGCTGCATACTGGGAAAGATTTGTGGAAGTGTGAATTATGTAACAAGAGCTTTCCTGTACGCAGTAAACTATCACTACATCTCCAGGGACATGCAGGAATCAAACCACATGTGTGTGATGTGTGTGGTAGATCATATTCTCAGAAACATTCCCTTCAGATTCATTACCAGTTACATACAGAAGGGAAACAGTTTACCTGCGAAGTGTGCGCTAAGACATTTAGTAAAAAGGTAAACTTCCTCATATCACAAAATAATCAAATTTTCTTATTTGCATGTATGCAGATGATTTGGTGTTAACGGCTGAGAGTAAAAGTGATATACAAAATATTATATCATGTATCAGCTATGATAGTTGTTGTATGAATGGGCTGAAAATTAATATTACGAAGACAAAAGTGCTGGTATTTGAAAGAGATAACAAAAGAATGATGTGTGAAAAAAAATTAAAATTTATGTTTAGAGCAGATGTTCCCAAACTTTTTTTCTCATAGACCACTTTCAAAATTTTGTTGGTTCCGGTAGACCCCCTGCAGCTACATTTCTATCATATTCCCAAAACTCGACAAAAAATGTGAAGATTAGATCTAACTATGGAAATTTGTGTTGCGGCTGAGTTTTGACACATACTGAATATTATGTAATATGCAAGTTTTACTAGTAACAGTCTATGAGCATCGTAAAATATTATCTGATTACATTAATAGGTGAAGTCATGGCAACATTTTAGTTCTTCACTATCGAAACTGAATAAATTTTCGTGGACCCCCGCTTTCGAATCGTAAACCCCCATTTTTTTTTGTCGCGCCTACGTAGACCCCTGTCGAGTCTTCCGTGGACTCCTAGGGGTTCATCTGGACCACTTTGGGAATCAATGGCTTAGAGCAAGGGTGGCCAACCCGCGTGCCGCATGTGGCTCGTGGCGGTCCGCGAAGCATATGGACACTTTTTAATAATAGTCGGTACAAACACCCGTTACTTTTTTGCAAGAGGTATTTTGAGAACATATTCTTAAAGAAAACCGAGGAGTTTTGAAACATTTCAAATTCCTATACCATTTTGAAAATTTGGCGACGGGGGGGTAGAAATTTTAAGGTGAACTAAAGTTATCAAATGTTCCAAATATGGGCCAGCTGCCGAAAAGGTTGGCCACCCATGGTTTAGAGCAAGTGAATGAATATATATATTTGGGAAGATTCTTTTCAAGGGATGGGAGATGTGATAGAAATATCAAAAGCAGAAAAGTGGCCAGTGCTAGAATGAAAGATGCATTTCAACCCATTGTCAGCAATGAGAATGTGTCAAACATGGCAAAAATGCTAGTACACAGTACCATTCCTGTACCAACACTTTTTATGTCCTAATAAATTTCTCCATGATTATGGTCGGGGAAGTTGGACTGAAACGTCGGATACATGCTTATTCGGGGAATCTTATAACACATTAAGTAATCTGAGCAAATACATATTTTAGCAAAGATAAACTGTTTCTTGGGTATCCTGTATACAGTAATTTTCAAAATGGTCTTTATCAAGATCAACTGAAAAGTATTTTTCAAGACTACAGTACGCAGAGTATCCAAGAAATGATTCATTTATATATTACAATATATAATTATGTTCTGCAAAATATACAAATATAACTAATTTCATTATTGTTTTAGATATCGGTAGAACGCCACATGCTAATTCATAATAATATAAAAGAGTTCCAATGCAATTTGTGTAACCATTGGTTCAGGCAGAAATCTCAGCTACAGGCTCATGCATGTTTGAAAGTAAAACATCAGAAGCCTTTCTTGTGTGACGAGTGTGGGAAAGCTTTCCGAAGAAAAGATGCACTGCAGATGCATGCTAGGAGACATATGTACGGTGATATTATCAAACAATCAAACAGAAGTAACCTCGATTTGACTGGTAATATAGCATTGTTTTATCATATATTTTATAACATTATGATCCGGGCAGTGAGCAGTGAGGACTGCATGTCCTTCACATACTATGTGTTTATGTGTTTACATACTTAGTTTCTGAATACAATAAAATAAATATAAATTTAAAATTATATCTTGTAATCAATGTACATGCATAAGTTTTTTTAATTACAGTGAAACCTCTATCTATCGTTTTTGAAGGGACCTATTGAAATAAGCTATGGATGCGGGAAAACAATGAATGCGGGAGTATAGAAGAAATCACATTTATATGTATTTTAATGTTTAATATGTAAATACGAGTAGGTTTATAGGTTTTATAAAAATGATACATGTTTCAAATGTTATAAATCAATTTGTTGAAGTAAAAAATATAGTAACAAGATAAAAAAGAAAGCTCCATGGAGACCAGAATTATACTTAATACTGTATGTAATCTTTCATTGTCATATTTGCTTTTTTATTGTACCTACTGACGTACCAGCATAAAAGACAGCCGACAGAATTAACAAATCGTTCTTTCTTTCTCGCTCGCTCTCCAATGTTTTTATACATATTTACGATTTTTTTTGTGTAATTTAAACGGTCAATGCGATAAAATCATATAGAGAAACGATGGATGCGATATATTTTTACGTATTTTGTATGAAACTGATTTGGTACTGTAAAAAATAACGATAAATACGGGAAAACAATTATTCGAGGAACGATAGATAGAGGTTTCACTGTATTTCTATTATTAGAAAATCTCCATTTGACAAATAATTATACAAGTCATCCTCCCTCATTGAAAAATCCTTAAAATTAAATATGGGGGAATTTGTCAAAATATTTTTTTTTTATATTTCATATACAACTTAGTGTTTGTTAAGTGAAATTAATATGAGTTATTTTTGGTTATGACATTTATTTCAGCTAACAATTCAAATAACTGTCCTTTCGTCTGTGATGTGAATGGGCAGCCAATGTTTGATGTAACACATTCCAAACATGAAGAGATCCCAGTGATTGCTAGTGACAAGAATACTGAAACTCAGTATCAAATTGGAAATGTAACTAATGTAATTATATGATTATAATTAACTGATTTTAATAGCATCCTGAAAAAAATGTCTTGCACAGCAAATTTAATTATGGTTTATGTAATGTAATCAGCCTCAGCACCCTTGCAGTGATATTTTCAAATTGATGACTGTATTGTAGTATTTGATGAATCATAAGCTTTCATAATTTTATTATATGACTGTGGTCTGTCCCAAACATGGATTTATTTCATTATGTACAATAATAACTGATGCATTGTTTATTTTATGGTATATTGACAGATTTGAAGCTATAATGTAAGAATTGAGATATTACTTCAATCTAAGCCAATGTTTGAATGTACCATGTCATTGAAATAACATAAACATTTGTGTTAACAAAGGCCACATTGTCCTTTACCAACAACATCAGAGCGCTTGGAATGTCGTGGGAAGAGGTGACGCCATTGGCGCAGAGTCGCTCTGAATAGAGGAGGCTGGTTTCTGCCCTGTACTCCCGAAGGAAGCTTTGAGGGCGATGATATGATATATATCAGTATTTCCCAAACTATGGGTCTCGACCCACCAGTGGGTCGTGAGCGAATATTGAGTGGGCCCTAATGTATAAAACATGAATAAAAAATGTTGGAGCAAAGCTAAGGCGGGTCCCAAGATGGAAATTTTTCCTAGATGGGTCGGAGCCCAGTCAACTTTGGGAACCACTGATATATATTGTATATGAATGACTGTATGATCTAATTTTCATCCGAAATGCATGTACAACATGCATTCCATGAATGAAAGATCATATGATTTTACGCAGAAGATAGTATGAGGTGAAGGTTTTACTCTATACTACTGTGTACGGTCAGGCAGAGACTTGGCTCATGCCTTTGCATATGGTACGAGACTAGGCCCGCCACCAGAATATGCAGTTTACGTTTGTTGAAAGGGTTTTGTGTTTCATTATTACGCGTGTCTCTGCCTGACTGTACGCAGTGAAATGGAGTAAAACCTTCACTTCATATATATATATATTGATGGATTTACATTTTGTTGTGAATAACATAAAATCATTGGAGTCATTCACTGTAGGTTTTTATAAGATAAATAAATATTGTATGATCTTAGACTTACACGACCAGCATCAGTAGTAGAAAGTTTGGCTATGGCCGCCACAGTTGTGGGTGAAGCATTGGGATGTATGGAAATTGCCCTGGGGACCACGGCCACTCAAACTTTAAGAAAAACTTTCTACTGGCATCTAATATTTGGGGATGGGCTAGATTAGAACCTCACAACCTCATCCACTTGTATTGTTTTCAGGAAACCATCACAGGTCCTAATTGTGCATTTGCATTAGATGAGAGCAACAACATCCTTAATACAGTGGAGAAGGGAAAATACAGTGTAGTGATGGACACACAGAATGGTAGGGATTGTGAGGACTATGAATCTGATGGAGACACACATAGAAATCAAGATGTAGCCACACCAACTAACAGCACATCATCCAGTTGTGAAGATACTTCCTCCGGGGAAAGTGACTGTGAAGAAGGTAATTAAAATATAGCAAAGATTATTTAATCCTCTTTGGGTTCTACTAAAAAAAAACAATCTCAAAATATTTGAATGGAAACTTTGGTTTTACATTTTGATTATTATTGTACTTATATCGTATTGTTGTACTTACAGATGAGAAATGTAAAGAAATTGTGAAGAATTTATTAGAAATGATAGAAGCTGAAGCATTAGGTATTAATAATGATGCAGAGTGGAGTGATGATAAAGAGAGTAAGAGTGACGTTGCTCAGCAGAACAACAAGTTGATGTGCCACATCTGTTCCAAGTTGTATACTAAGAAGAGTAGCCTCGCCTCGCACATGAAACTCCACACAGGAGACAAATTAACTGAATGTCAATATTGTAAAAAGGTTCCTTCTTATATAGTTATACTAATATTCATTTTTACTGTCACTACTTGTAAATATTTGAAACTATTAACTATATTGAGATCTTCATTAATAGTATCTATTTTACATTTTAGGTGTTTACAGCTAAGAGCAAGTACTTGTCTCACGTCAAAATTCACACAGGCGTGAAGGAGTATGCGTGTAATGTTTGTGACAAGTGGTTCACACATGCTCACTCTCTTGAGGCACATGCAAAGCTTCATACTGTAATAGAAAAACACTTCCAGTGCCATTTATGCACTAAACAGTGAGTATTTTTACTATTTTTGATAAGCTTTTATTTGTATTTATAAAAACTTGAAATGTAAAAATGACATGAACAAGTACACTAGGATAAAATAGTTTTATCAAAATTAAGCAGTGCCCTATTGTTGTAAGTTGATTTGGATGTTATTTACAAGTCACAACTACAGTATATGAAATGTTGGAATGGTGTCAACTAATAAAGCTGATGTGTGTGGTGTATGCACGGGTTTCTTGATATGTATGCTACAATTTTTTAAGTCAATACTTACCTCATTTGCTAATATCTTTCATAACTCTAAGTGAAGATTTAAAAGCTTACACAAAGAATTAAATATTATTATGGGATCTGTAAAATACAGACTGAAAATAAATCTTTTCATCTATATTGTTTGTTGCTTCAGGTTTACAAAAAAAGTGTCTTTAGATCGCCACCTGGCTACGCATACAGGGGAGCGTCCCTATTCTTGTGATGTCTGTGGGGCAGCATTCATACAGCGCAGTCAGCTTAAAACACATGTCAGGAGTCGCCACACTAATGACAGACCTTACTTGTGCAGCTTCTGTGGTCGTGCATTCAGTAGAAGCGATGCCTTGAAGACTCATATTAAAACGCACACACTCAAGCATATCATTAATGAAGAGAACTACAAACGCGGAGGGGGGGCCACTGTTAAAGATAGGCCTAAAATGAATGACATATAATATTTATATAGACTGTATAGCAAATAATTAGTTTATCATTTGCCATTATGTTTCATGTAGTATCTTAAAAGCTTCTGTTCTTTTACATTGTTTCAAGAATTTTCTTCTCCTCAGATGGATATTGTCAGTTAAGATTTTGTGATTGCAAATGATTTGACTTTATACATATGATTTGATTTTACCCAATTAAAAGTGATCAAGGATAACACACTATTCCTTGGATAAGCACATCCATAGTGTACTTATTATCTCCAGACATTGCTAAACTACATTAAAACATCCTATGTATTCTAAAAATAATATATTCTGCGTTATCTTATACTGTATGAAAATTGTGCGATTAATGGATTGAGAACTATACTACTACTATACTATACCCTCACGCCGTGTCCCAAGTGGGGTAGGCAGAGAGAACGGAACGCTAAACAGATCTATCTTTACACACTTCCTTCGCTTCCTCCACATACATACAGTTCCTCATACACGCACGTTGGTTCCTCTTACTCAACACGCGGCCGTCCTTGAGAATTTGGTCCACGTGATCAAGCCACGTGGTTCTCGGACGCCCGCGTTTCCTCACACCCTTTCTTTCAGATAAGTATATCCTCTTTGTCATTCATTCCTCTTTCATTCGTTCCACATGACCAAACCATCTCAATTTATTTACACGCATTCTGTCCACAACAGTCTTCTTGCATCCGCTCATTCTTCACTCTGGATTGAGAATGAATGCAAAAAAGACAAAAATCATGGTGTTTGAAAGAGGAAGTGAGAGAACAGTATGCCAGATAATGATTGACAACGAAGTGTTAGAGCAAGTTGACGAATGTGTGTACTTAGGTAGTTTGTTCACGAGAGATGGGAAGTGTGAAAGCGATATTGAAAGGAGAAAAGTTGCTGGCAATAAGGTAAATGGTGCAATCTGACCAATAATTGCAAATAGAAACATATCTACTACAGCCAAAAGGTTGGTGCTCTCTGCAATCTTAGTGCCAACACTTATGTATGCAAGCGAGACGTGGACGTGATTAAAGAAGGATGAAGGTGGCATAAATGCAGTAGAAATGAGATTGTTGAGAAGGATGTGTGGTAAAAGTCTGAGAGATCGTGTGCGTAACAGTGATATACGAAAGGAATGTGGAATGAAAGTTGGTGTAATAACAAGGATGAATGTAAATAAGTTTTTTTTTTTTTTTTTTTATTTTTATTTATTTATTTAAAAAAATGGGCAACATACAATAAAATTTTACAAAATATAACATAATTACCATTGAACATATTTCTTGTACTTGACCAGCCCATCTTTGAATTCATTATTATTATTGCCAGTACAGTACAAACACAGAAAGAAAAAAAGAAAAGAAAAGAAAAGAAAAAATAAACAAATATTTCATTCCTGTCTAATGTGGCTCCTAAAAAGGCTCCTGGACATACAGAATATGTCCACGGACCTCACCTTCTCCAAATTGTTATATGTGGTAACGCATCGATGTAGTGGCGAGTTCTGAGCAGCATTAGTACTTTTTTTACTTAAGAAGAAAGTCGAGGTGTGTCTCGTTCGTCTATTTGGTATGTTAAAAGTAATTTTTGCTAAAAGGTCTGTACAGTCAATATTTGAGTTTATTAAATCGTAAAGGTACAAAAGGTCTGAATTTCTACGTCTTGTATGTAATGTCTGTAATTCATTTTTGTAGTTGTTACCAAATTTGTAGTTCATATGTTTCAAAAATATATGTTGAATACGTTCTAAACTGTCAATGTAAATGTTATATTGTGGATTCCAAATGACAGACGCATGTTCCAATTGACTTCTAACAATTGTGTTGTATAATACATTAAATGTTTTCACCTGAGTGAATGGTTTGCATACTCTCATTAGGAATCCCAACATTTTGTAAGCCTTTAAAGTAATCGTGTCAATGTGTTTGTCAAATAATAGCTTACTGTCCAGTTGCACACCCAAGTCTCTACAGTCTGATTTTACAGCTATTGGCTCCCCATTGATTTTATATGTGAATGGTACTGTACTTTTTTTCCTGGAAAATGTAATCTGGTGACATTTTTTTACGTTCAGTAACAGTTTATTGGAGATGCAATAGGAAGTCAACCTATCAAGGTCACGTTGTAGATTCTCACAGTCAGTAATGTCTGTAATAGTCTTGTAGATTTTCATATCATCAGCGTATAGTACGTAATTACTGTCCCTAAAACATAATCCAATGTCATGTATATAGATATTAAATAAAAGAGGTCCCAAATGGGAACCCTGAGGGACACCCGATGGTACCTGTGTTGTTTTCGATAGATGACTTGTTAGATGATTCGAGTTAAGATGGTTTGGGCACATGGAAAGAATGAATGAGGACAGAATGACTAAGAAGATATATTTGGCTGAGAGGAATGGTGCTCGGAGACGTGGACGTCCGAGGATTAAATGGCAAGATCATTTAAATCAAATCCTACAGGACGGTCACGTGTTGAGCACGTTGAACAGGAGAGCATGCATGAGGAATTGTATGACAGTGACGGAAGCGAAAGATGTATGCAAGGATAGAAGGAAGTGGCGCTCGATCCTTTCTGCCTACCCCGCGAGGGAAGGGGCGTGATGGTATGTATGTATCTTATATTGAAGAGCAGCTTACTTTTTTGTCATCTATCTAAAAAAAACTTCATTGTCAGAGAATACATTTCTAAAATAAAAATTTTGAAAATATAAATTTCCTAATTCTATATTGGTTGACATTATCAATACTTATATTTTTTTTTTTTTTTAAAAAGATATATCTGGGTTTTTGTTATAAACCCAAATACAACCTTATACACCTTTCAAACTAAGCTAAAAGCTTGTGCTGTGAAAGGGGAATTTGCCGGCACCTGGGATTGAACCACGGACCCCTTGTTCCGGAGGCCGAGATTCTACCTCCAGCCTACCGACGAACTCTAAATGATATCCGGATTGTTCAACACCATGATTATGCACACTGGGCTCATGATGCTGCGGAACACCCTACTCGATAGTAAATTACATGTGCCTAATAACTACATTGACTACCTCATTTATGTGTAATGCTGTCATGGATGCTGCCCGGTGATTGTCTCAGAATAAAAAAGGAGAAAGCATTACAAGCCATTTCACTTATGGACCTTGTCAGAATTATTAGATGATTAAAAACACCAAATAATCTGACCACATCAACATTCCTCACAAATTAGAAAGTTAAAGACGTTTTCTTACAACATTTAGTCAGCAATATAACTGCTTTTATAAATCTTCAGGATGACAACAGGTAAGTAGATAATATAATTAAGTAACAATTACATACTTAATATTAATATAAAATTTGTAATTATCACAAGTTTATTTCTGAATTACTCACAACTTCTAATCTACAAACATTTATAATGAAAACACAAGTTTCTTTTCGACAACAACTCATATTAAATAAACCAAAAGGTTTGTGTATTTTAATGAGAGAACCCACAGAAAGTGTTAATTTCCTTACAAAATGGTCATTGATAATTACAGTGTAGTAATCGTTCCTTCTATCTACAGCTGAACATCTCAAAATAAACTTGCCACAATCTTCCTCCAAACTGATGACATTAAAAACCAAATATTCATCTTTAACACATGGTACTTGAAAATTAGAATTGGCTGCGAGATAATGTTCGTGTCGCCACAGTGATAAACAAGATTTTTGTTTTTTTATTAACCTCTGTAATCTTCCAGCGATACTGTCATTTGGATGTTTTTTCTTCTTCTGTTTAACTGGGGATTCTATTGTTGTCGCTTGATTACTTGCAACAAATGTAACGGTCAACTTTTTAAGTCCAGTTTCATCAGCAGAACTTGTTTTCAAAGGACTAGATAAAATGCTCACAATTTGATATGATGAATCATTTGTACCTTTTGGAGTTTCTGATAAATTTTCTACAAGAGCACTATTGTCGCTGCTTTGTGTTGCTGTTATAATAATTTCACTTCCGGTTGTTGTTTGCGAATTTGAAAACTCTATGAACATTTGAGACAACTCAGTGTTAATTGCTTTTGGGAATAATATCTTTTTCACACGAGCAATACATTTACTTGCTTGTGATATTCTTTCATTTAGAGGTTGCACACTTTTTTCCACGGCTTTATTTTCACTGTCCAACTTTCTTTTCTTGAAATGAGTTCTCAATATCGGGCTATTTTCTTCTATTTCGCTATCTTCAGCATACTTCTGAACAAGCAAATATTTTCTTTCATCAATTTTAGATTTGAAACTCTTTTTTCTTGTCTTTAAAACAGGTGATTCAGATTCATTATCACATTCAGATGATACATCTTTAAATGATTTATTTGGTGCGAGGCAAGCAATATTCCTGTTTAATATCCAATCAGTTTCTTTCCTGGATTCACTAGGGCACTTGATTTGGGTGCTTTTCGATATGGGGTATGTTGACAACGACTTAGCACTTTCTTGATCGCTTAGGTTGTTGGATGCGTTTTCATCGACTTCTTTGATTTTAACTTCTGCATTTAGTTCATACAGATTTAAGGGCGTTTTGAGATTGTTTTTACTTTGTCGGCTAATTATCTTTTTTCTGCTTGATTTTTTATGCCTGTCAGGAGAAACTAATTCTGATTTTTGTAACCATTTTTTAACTTTCTCTTCAACTGTGACAGACTGCCCATAGATTTTCAGGTGCTTACGTTCGGTGTTCGGTTTAAAGTTTGGTGTGCTATTTTTCATAATATAACTTTTATCTTCACTAGAGCTCCATGATATTTCATCGGCAAGTTTTTCAGTTTCAGATGTACAAACTTGCTTGATTATATTAACACTTCTAAATTTATCAGAAGCACGATCACAACAGACACTCTTAGACATTGTTAAAGACTTTTTGACGTTAATTAGATAACAAACAGAAAACCAAAACCTCACGTGTATTTAAAAAAAAACACAATGTTTTGTTCCTCAGTTGAAATAAAAAACGATAACACTAAACACAGCACCTAGTTTTAATATAATATTATTAATAAATTATACTCTACGGATAAGATTCAAAAGCCCACCAGCACCAACACGAAGAGAAAATAGATCATAGAGTATATAAATATATAATAATATTAATAAAATAATATTAATATTATTATGAAATTAATGCACCCCGCCATAGACACGGAACTGTCAAAATATGCAAAGATTATTGTAGTCAAAGAGAATATAATACTACGTAATAATTGTAGTGGCAAGCATCATTAATATTATTTGTCGGCTGGTAACTATAATCGGTAGATAAGTATCGGGTATTCGGTAAAAGTACCGGATATTTATGGATTCGAGCAAAATTTGCTAATATTTAATATTCTGTAAGAAAACCGAGGAGTTTTTGAAATATGTAAACAGAGTGGAGATTGTGAGGAACCTTGGAGGGTGTATAAAGATTTATTGGAGCAATATACGAACTATCGACTTCATTCATCGACCACCTACACTCTGAATGTATGGCCGGCTTTAATGTCATGAGGGCCCCATCTCTAGGGTCTGATGGGGTAACCAACATGCAACACAGAAAATCTTTTACTTAGCATTCCTTCCCAGCCATTTGGACTTTGGATCCTTTCTAATAACCCCAACTACCGAGGAAAAAAATTGAGACTTTATTTCTGTTTTATTACTTGTGCTATACTTGTCCTGTTCTATATATTTTTTACTAAATTGTTATTATTTTATATTTTAGTAAATAAACATCTTTCAAAAAGAACATTGAAGAGAGAGTGCGTTACTTAAAAGATTCCCACAATGGCGGTTTTGGCCGGTTGGCCCTTCAGACTTGCCCAATGGCCCGCCCGTGAGGACAAATTTAGTTTAATTATGCGGATAAATAGGAGTTTACAACTCCTGAAGATATCCGGGTGGAGGTGGGTCTCTCTTCAATGTTAAAAGGATCGTAAAATGGCGCCAAAAAACAAATTATCCAAAATCATCATTACAAAATATACGCAGTATTTTAAAATTAACAAAATTATGTTTTAAGACTGCGTTTTCAATTTTTAATTGTAGACGTCTTAAATTTTTTGAACTCGAATTTATTAATGAGCTTTGCCCAGCTTTGCCTTTGCCGACTACACAATTTCCTTTGTTTTCCGCTTACTCCCGCGCATGCTCAGTGCGGTGTATTGATGTTGTGGTGATACGTCACGTCCTGCTGCTAACTTCACATAGTGCGGCTGGAGGTCGAGAAAAACAAATCGTTTAACGTCTTGTTTTGTTGTGCAGAAGTGCGCAATATACCCGAGTTGTACAATATTTGCTTGTGAGGATTGATTAAGTTGACTGTTTGAATTAAAACTTCACCAGTGACAAGTTTATATTTCTCTATTGAGTGCAGAAAAAAGTGCTAAGAGATGGAGAACGAAATTATCCCAGCAGATTTAGAAAACGTGGCGGAGTCGAGCGATATGCCTCCGCCGGCTGCTATCCCCAGCGAGAAAGAAGCTGGAGATAGGATCCGCAAGAAGGCGAAGAGAGTGCTCAGACAAGGTAGCAGGGATAACACTGTAGTGACGGGGCCTATCCCTCAACATCGCAGCTGGAAAAATAGCCGCCGGCCGAGGAATGGTCGTGGGAGAGGACTACCCAAGAAAGGTATTGCATACCAGGTTGCATCTCTTATTTACTATAGTTATCAGGATTGTTACTTCGATTGTGCATTCTCAGATGTAACCTATAAGGTGTACTCATTTCCCTGTATATCGTCTGTATAATATTGCGGAGTACACAATCTACGGTTGTAACAACACACCGCATGCTGCAGTCAGCTATGTAATGAGTATAGTGTTGTTTTTGTGATACGCTAAAATTAATGCGTGAATTATTTTTACCCCGATATCATATCTTAAGCTTGTGAGGTCGTTTCAAATTTTATCTGGTTATTTACATCCGGAATGTGAAATTCTTGGAGTAATGGACTCAGTATTATTGTTGCAAAACACGTACATGATACATAATATTATGGTGTTGTATCTCCTATGACTAGATGAAAGTGGTTGCTCTGTTTGTTTTTAGAAAGTCGTATTTTTATCTTTGTTTAGTTATACCTGTGATACTTAAGATAGCTAAATTTTAAAGTTACGAAATAATATTGTGCCTGTCGAAGATCTAAACACCTTTTGCTGGGCCTGTGCTCCTCAGAAGTAGGTATATACTCGTAGAAACTTTTCCCCGTTGTTTTGCTAACGTCTGAATCCGCTATTCAGTACAAGAAACGAGTTTCATATTACTATTACATTTTATTTTATTACACCTGCATACATAATCTATTGCCAGACAATATAAACAACATTTACGTTGATGTACTTCATCGGTCATTCTCTCCACACGTCTCACCCACCTCAACTTGATGCCGACACGCTATACTCAGTGCGTACTCGCTACTAACATAACAAAAGTAAATATTTATGATTGCGCAACACATGTTTTCCTATTTTCTGTTTATAAATACAACCCAGCCGATCTACGTTCAAGGTCAGAGGGCGGTGCCCGTCATATTTCGCTATTCTGTAGTCAACTATTTTATAACAATAAATTATTAATTCACAGTTTGATTGTCATAACGTATCAATGATTGTATTAAGACATGATAATATAGATAGACAAACAACAATATTAATACTTGCGATGCGAAGTATCGTGGTATGACCGTATGACCATCGTGCGCGGCCCGCTGCACACGTAGGCCGGTTTGTATAATAAATTACAAACAAATCGATGTTCATGTTTGTTGCTTCGACTAATATACAGAAAATTATTAAATGCATTTAGTAGGTACAACTGATTTATATTAAATTGCGTTAACCGCGGTTTGTATGTTGCTGAAAAGATCAATAAGTAGTTAGTCTTGTACAGCTGTCAAAATAAAGTTTTACAACTGTTGTGTAATGGATTATGCGCCTTAATGACCAATATTTGAATATAAAGTCGTTAAATTATCGCTTAAATGGTAAATTATTTTGTTTATTTACTTTTTGCACCTGTTCACCACTCTTGAGGTAGGTAGGTAGGTAGATACCTATTATTATTTAATACGTAGAATAATATTACGGCGATATCTCTAATCTATCTGAGGAAAATATTATGGTTAATTATCATGAGTACTCATTAAAGATGTAAAACCCCCTTTGGAACAAATTGTTTTTAAGTTGTATATGAAAAATTATTTGCAATAAGAATAATTAATATAATTTTTAATTAGGGGTGTTTATACACACACGCGCGCACGTTATTTATATTCCACTGTAGTTATTCACAAACAACTGTATTTTAAACTGTTTGATTTTCTGGTTTTTAAATTCACTGATTTATTTAGATTGGTTACACATGAATACCTATTTTATAATTTTATTACCATAAACATTATACCTTTTAATGTGGAATTTGTCCTTTATTAAGGCATGACAAATTTTATTAGGATCCTTATCTGGGATAAAATTATACATATTCCATGCCAGATTGAAATGAAATTTGCTAGATGGGTAGTCTTCATTCCACAAAATCTGACACGGAATATATTAGTCACAAATTACTATGAAATGTTTTATTTTTTCTTTATTAACATTAATCAGATTTTATAACAATATCAATTAAATGTTGGAGTTTGTATATATGATCATACATTCGCTTTAGACACATTTACCGGGCAGTTATTGGGGAAACTGATGCTCTCTATGCTAACTTGAACCCATTGAGCATGTTTCCAGATAGTAAAATTGTATGCACCCTTTTATCAGTAAATATACTGTACATGATATAAAATTTTGTGTTTTAGATAATGTGATAGCATTCCTAAAATAAAAACATTCTTTCTTGAATAATTATGTGGTTCCCAGTTAGAGTTTTGTAATTGTCTATTATTAGATAGCATATATTTTATTTTAATGAGCTTAAAAGTTTTTGTCACATTTTATTTATTTGATATATTTATAGAAAGCAGACATACATCAAATGATGCAAAAAGTAAATAATAACCAAAAAAATAGAGACAATATGCACGCTATTACAGGCGTAATTGGTTATTCACTGAGTCAGCCACAGGTTTAATTTATGCTAGCACCCCAAAGCACCCGGAAAAACCCGAAGAGCACCAAAGTATTTTCAAGATTTCAACCGAGCTGCATCAAGATCACTTCTTCAATACCAATGATAATGCAATTTGAAACAAGTGTTTCTTTCTACTATTGTTTGTTAATTCGCAGAGAGACGTCTTTCGACTTATAAGGTCATTATCAATCTGCCAAGAAAGGAACACTTGTTTCAAATTGCATTATTATGGAATTCTACTACGTGTGCACCGACACAATTAATAATTCTTCAATACCGTTACTAATATCTATATTGACACCTTTTCCTTTTGTGATTGATTTGGTAATTTGTAATGTTCTTCTACTGGAATATTGGTAAATAAACTTTAAGTCAAATGAAACTAAGAGGCAATTTGTAGGTGGGGGTATTTTTCCAAGTTCTTCACATTTAAATTCTTTACATAAAAAAAGGTATTGGTTCAGTGTTTGATTCATCCCTTATTTGACTATGCGGATGTTTGTTACTTGGATATCTCGATGCAAGGTTTAAATGAGTTGGAACGTCTTCAGAATACTTGCATTCGATATGTCTTCGGGCTCAAGAAATACGATCATATATCTGAATATCGTGAACGCCTTGGCTGGAAAACTATACTTGTTTTAGTATATATAATATATATATATATATATATATATATATATATATATATATATGTATCTTTAATTATTTATTTTATTTATTTATTATTTAATTTCAATATGAGTTTTAAAATGTTAAACTAAATTCTAATTGCCGAGCGCAATTAGAATTTAGTCTATATTAATTGACTAAATAATCATACGTGAAAATTAAACAGTGTTTAGTTTAACATTTTAAAACTCGTATTAAAATGAATTTTCACAACGTTAACAACGCACCTACTTTAAATTTGATATATTTAATTTCAGTTTTTGTTTAATGGGTTAGTTGGAAGATATCGCACTTCTGTGGTAAACTCGCCCATTGCACAAATTTATTTGTTAAATTGAAATTGAAGACCTTTTTGGTAAAACCCCATATGTCATTTTAATGCAATTTTCAGGAAAAGCAAAAAACTGCGCTCGAACTCTAGTTTTGATGATACATTAAAATTTCTTTTTTATTTGGAATTTTCATGTTACTATCCATATTTTTTTTTACATTAAAGTCTTCAGGTGCCAGAATAACATTGGTAAAATTGAGGATAAAGTTGACAAGGACTTGACAAATGGTGTTTTGTCAAAAAATTACAAGTATATGGTATACAATATTTATTCAAATGTACATTGGTCAACTTTTTTGTCTTTTTTTAGCGGTATATTAGAAATATCTTCGGGGTTCTGCCTTTTAAAACTCACCGGCGAAGAAGACGACATCATGGTTGACATTTCAATGACTTGTCACTTTTGACTGTTTGATGATGATTTGACAACAAAACCCCATATGTCAAAGACATGTGTGGTTTTGTCAAAAAACGCGCGAAATTAATTGGTGATTGTCAGCACCGGCTATTTTACAATGTTATAATTTTGATAACTGTTGTTTTATGACAAAAATAGTGACTTAAAATAACGTAGACACGAGTCACCTATCGAACGGCATCAATAGTTCAAAAACGACATTTTTTGACAAATGGGGTTTTACCATGTTTATTTACTAATGTTAATTTTTTTGTGCAATAAAGATTTTTATTATTTTTTTTATACGCGGCGGCAGAATTGCCATCCACACTTCTCAGCATTATACAACCAGATAAGTCTCCATATGATCAGTCATGGTCACACAAAAACTTAACAGTCTAATGCCGGGAAAAATTCACCTATCCAGATATACAGGATATCAAAGGATTAGGCTCAGAACGCGGGTTCAAAATACCAGCATTGTGCCTGAAATATCTGTGTTCAAAAACTTTTTTACAATATTACAAGTGTTTATTATTTATTTATTTATTTATTTATTTTATTTACAAAACAGTTTTTAAAAGATAAGTCACTATTGTCTACCTATAATAGATTTTTGAATTTTAATGTACAAATTAACCGGTAAATCTAATTTTTGTAAATTATTTATTAAAGATTTCGGAGTTACCCCTGTAGCTGACATGACTTAAGGTATTATATAAACGGACCTAGAATGCCAAATATTTTTTATTTCTCCTGCTAGTTCTGTATATTTACGTATTTTTTCTGCGACGGTTGTTTGTATATTATGTGTATTTGGGACAGCGATGTCTATTAAGTACGTTATTTTATTACGTTTTATCTCGCACCTTTTATCTTTGCTATAATTATGGACTACCTGCTCAGAAAATCTATTCTGGGCCCTGGCGGTATGCCTTTATCACAGCGTGAAAACAGTGAGACGTCTGTGGGAGTGCTGCATGATCTTGAATATGCGGATGATCTAACCCCCTTTTTGATACATCTGTGGACGGATTACAGTGCAACGCTAATGCTCTTTATGAAAATTCCTTGCGCCTTGGCCTTCGTATCAACGCTGGTAAAACGGAGTAGGTACATATGTAATAGTACATGCACGAGTACTCACATCCCACTAATGGTTGGTAATTCCCAAATATCTCAGGTTAGCAAATTCAGGTACCTGGGAGCAACCATAACACCAGAGGATGATCTCCGGTCGGAATTACCAATCCGCATAGGAGCAGCTAGCAGGGCTTTCAATAACATGAACAAAGTTTGGAAGGCGTCTGGACTCAGCATCAGGACAAAATGCCGCTTGTTCAATGCGTGCATCATCCCAATCCTTCTATATGGCTGCGAGTCTTGGCTCCAAGGCTCAAGAGCGGAAGATACTAAGCTTTGAAAACAAGTGTCTTAGAAGGATTTTGGATGTCAAATGGTATGAACATGTTACAAATGATGCTGTGCGCCGGCGCACCCAGCAGAGACCTGTAATCTCCGTAATACAGGAGAGACGACGGTCCTGGCTGGGACATGATTTGAGAATGCCTAATGATAGTTGGCCAAAAAGAGCACTGTTCTTCCGTCCGCAGAGGTTCCGTCGGCCCGGGCGTCCCTCTTTCACAATACACCGTTCGTATGACAACGATATCAGAGCGCAAGGAATGTCGTGGGAAGTGTGACGCAATTGGCACAGAGACGCTCTGAATGGAGGAGGCTGGTTTCTGCCCTGTGCTCCCGAGAGGAGCGTTGAGGGCGATGATGATGATGAACAGATATTATGTGCAATTCAAGGTATTCGCTACGCTTTTGGATAATCGTATTGCCTATAGGATCACACCCATATTACTGTATTCATATACTTGTGTAGATAATATGGGAACATAGAGACAGGTAAGGTAGGTATGTATATATGTACATACATATTATGTAAAGCTTGCCTTATTTACTTATACATAGGTATATGTGCAGTATTGGAAACGATATCGTTGATTTCCATCATCCCAATCCTTCTATATGGCTGTGAGTCTTGGCACTTAACCAAGGCTCAGGAGCGGAAGATACTAAGCTTTGAAAACAGGTGTCTTAGAAGGATTTTGGATGTCAAATGGTATGAACATGTTACAAATGATGCTGTGCGCCGGCGCACCCAGCAGAGACCTGTAATCTCCGTAATACAGGAGAGATGATGGTCCTGGCTGGGACATCTTTTGAGAATGCCTAATGATAGTTGGCCAAAAAGAGCACTGTTTTTCCGTCCGCAGGGGTTCCGTCGGCCCGGGCGTCCCTCTTTCACAATACACCGTTCCTATGACAATGATATCAGAGCGCAAGGAATGTCGTGGAAAGAGGTGACGCAATTGGCACAGAGACGCTCTGAATGGAGGAGGCTGGTTTCTGCCCTGTGCTCCCGAGAGGAGCGTTGAGGGCGATGATTTATTGATTGATTTATTACGTTTATCATGTAATACTAAATCGGGTCTATTATGATGTATCTGTTATTATTGTTTTATCATAATAGAACCTGTAATTTTGATTTTCTAAAACCGGTTCCGGGTTGTATTTATAATAAGGTATTATATTTTTTAATAGATTAAGTATGTTGTCAAGGATACATTAAACAAATCACTCAGGGTGTGGCTATGATGACTCTTTCTCAGGGCTGTGGTTATTCGAAATCCCCGTGGTGTTGTGTGATGTGGGCACTGTGAATAGTTCGGGAGAGGACAAATAAAGAACAGAATATTTTCAGTTATAATCCAGTCTATTGTAAAATGGTTATTGTTTACATAAAACTCAAACAGATACAAGTGCTATCTAAAATGTTCTACAGTAACAGAGATGAGTATGTTAAACCAGGCGTTGAGAGAAAGCACCCCGGTGTATGTCTATAATAAAGTGAGAGAAATTTGGTTCTAAAAGGGTATTCAAATGATGAAGTTCCGGGACTCCAGGCGAAGGCCTGGTAAAGGGTTCTCCCAAATGGCTAGGCGCCCTATGCACGTTCTCGTCGATTTAAGGTTAGGTTGTAGCTGGCTCAAGGAGGCGGTCACCTCAAGGCACTCCCGTAGCCTCAGAATCAGGAGGACTGGGGTTTAATGTAAAATAATTATAATTTACCCAAAAGTCCGTTGCTCAAGATGGGGTATTACCGAATCATTGCGCCGTTTGGCCAACACGCCTGGGAGGCCTCGTGTCTTTGTTGCGGGCACTACAGATACTGTTCTATCGGCTCTCGGTCACCGGCCCTGCTCTCGGCACTTGATCAGACACTCATCGTGTCTTTTCCAGGCACTTTACACTAATTTTTGGTATTTTCTTAAGTTTACCGAACAGTAAAAATCCGAGAGCACTGACTGAGCGTGTGGCTTGCTAAACGGCCAAACAGGAAGAGAGAGTGAGGCATAGATTTTATCGTTGAATTTTGCATTTTTTTTAGGTTGGTGTCCCTTACTTGCCCACAGTATTGACAACATTGAAGCTAATTATTATTTGTGGTTTTTGATTTTGGCGGGGAATTTGAATCTTTTTTGACATTTAACTTATTTTCATATGTCAGATGTTTGCATCCTGACACATTCCCCCTTCTCGGAAAAGACAAAAGAAATGAACTCAACCCCTAATGAGTTTAAGCGTAGGTGGTTTCTCTCATTTGGTTACAGGAAATCTATGGACATAAAATTCTTATCAATACAGTATTACAGAGTTCAACAATGGTTCATACATTATAATAGTTACAATGAGCAAATTTTTCAGCTGTTAAAAAGTATCACATGAAATGTTACAAAATTTGATGCATTTTTCTTGTTATCACTCTATGCCTTATTAAATTGACCATTCACTGCCTAGTAATGTGGCAAGCATCTAGGACTTTTTCACTTGTTGGTTATTATTTTTATTTTATTTCAAAAAATTTCGTTGTGTTCTTCAAATTATCTTCTTTTTATTTTCTTGCGGCTGTTTTATTATTATTGGTTTATTGGTTTGTATGGGTGATTTCTCTCAACTAAATTTTCTTTCAATATTACAAAGTTTTTCAATTTCTATTATTTTAAAATTATACAATATTTTTGAAATTTTCTTAAAATTATACATTTTTCAATTTTTTCTTAAAATTATACATTTTTCAATTTTTCTTAAAATTATACATTTTTCAATATTTCTTTTCTTTTATTGTCATCATTTTGACAATCCTTTCCCCCTCCCAGAAGACAAAGAAAATTCTGAACAAAGTAACAATGGTGTTGGCTTCTCATGGTACCACGTACCAAAGCACAGCACGAAATTACATAAGCAAAACAATGAATTTTCCAACATCTTATGGTTGTTTACCAACCATCTGTGGTGATCAATAGTACAAGGTACTTTTATTGATTCAACACTAAATTCTTACACAATTTACAACAATTAGAAATTCAACTACCTTGTGGTTGTTTATCAACCACCTGTGTTGATCAATAGTACGGGGTACTTTTATTGATTCAACACTAAATTTACACAATTTTACAAATACAATTCAATTTCTTTGTGATTGTTTGTCAATCACCGTGTTGATCAATAGTACGGAGTACTTTTAATGAATCAACACTAAATTTACACAATTTACACAATTTTACAAATACAATTATATTGTGGTTGTTGACCATCCACCGTGTTGATTATTGGTACAGGAGTACTTTCAATAATTCAACACTAAACTTTCACAATTTACACAATTACATATACAAATTTTGTGGTTGTTTAGCAGCCACCGTGTTGATCATTAGTACGGAGTACTTTTAATGATTCAACACTAAATTTACACAATTTTCACAATTACAAATCAATTTCTTTGTGATTGTTTGTCAATCACCGTGTTGATCAATAGTACGGAGTACTTTTAATGATTCAACACTAAATTTACACAATTTTTTACAAATACAAATTTAATTTTGTTTGTCAATCACCGTGTTGATCAATAGTACGGAGTACTTTTAATGATTCAACACTAAACTTACACAATTTACACAATTACAAATTTAACAATTACAGACATTTAAATATTTCATAATTGACAGACAATTATGGAGAAAAGTTTTTAGCGCCTCTTTCCGTTTTGCCATGGCACCAAAAAGGACAAAAAAATATGGGCTCTCAGGTAGACAGCATAAGGCTATCGCCTCCACCCTGACAGTTTAAAAATTTCAGTATTCAAGTTTTGTTTCGCTTAAGTTTTATCAACCACCTGTAGTCTCTTCATGTAGCATTTCTTTGTGAAGGGATCAGTTTCATTTTGGAAATGCTAATAAAATGACAATTGCGATGCTGTAGCAGTCACTTAAGTCATATGCACTTAAGACAACCGCTACAACCCGCAAGTCAGGGATTGAAAAAACCCAAGCAATAGAGAAAATTTAAAGAGGGATACTAAAGACTGCAGCCTGCCCCCGCAAAGCCTGCCAAGCGCGCTCCGGCGCGACTCCCTGAAGCGCCAACTCTCGGATGAGAGTTGTGGGTTTGGATGTATTGGTATTTTGAATCAACATGTTTTCCATTTTGAGAAATTGTGAAAAGGGAAAAAAAATTTCGAAAAAATTCGAAACGCTCGACAGCAAGAATTTTCGGAAGTAATTCTTGTCAATTGCTGATGAAAGAAAAGATTTCGGAAAAGGAAAACGTAAAAGCGGAATTTTTCGAAAAACTTTTGGAAAAAACGAAGTGACAAATTTCGAAAAAATTCGAAATACTCGACGGCAAGAATTTTCAGAAGTAATTCTTGTCAATTGCTGATGAAAGAAAAGCTTTCGGAAAGGGAAAACGCAAAAGCGGAATTTTTTGAAAAACTTTTGGAAAAAACGAAGTGACAAACTTCGAAAAAATTCGAAATGCTCGACGGCAAGAATTTTCAGAGGCAATTCTTGTCAATTGCTGATGAAAGAAAAGCTTTCGGAAAAGGAAAACGCAAAAGCGAAATTTTTTCGAAAAACCTTTGGAAAAAACTAAGTGACAAATCTCGAACAAATTCGAAATGCTCGACGGCAAGAATTTTCAGAGGTAATTCTTGTCAATTGCTGATGAAAGAAAAGCTTTCGGAAAAGGAAAACGCAAAAGCGGAATTTTTCCGAAAAACTTTTGAAAAAACGAAGTGACAATTTCGAAAAAATTCGAAATGAGAAAACTTTGATTTTGTGTTTCTGAATTCTCACAATTCTCTAAAGGTGATGCTGTATCTCCCAAAGTTTTAAAAGTTATGAACAGAATACTTTAAGAAATCTATATTTATTTGTACGCAAATGAAGTTTTTTTCACTGAGCGAATTTAAATTTTCATTATTTTTTCAATTTAAGAAACAATTTGTGAAAAGAATTTAAAAGGATTGATTCAAAAAGAAATTTCCAAAATTTCCGCGCAAGTTGCGAAAACCGTGTGATGTCGGCTTTACTAACTATCGTGTGATGTTGGCCTTATGATTTGACGGTTACTTTGTTACGTACTTTGCACGTAAGCCAAACTTTGAAACAAACAGATTTACATCAATAATAAAACCTCTTCAACAATCCACACTGCTCAACACAAACACGCAACACACTTGGGAGCCAGTGTCAAGGAAACATTTAACACATAAACAAATCAAACGGGGTGTGGCTATGACGACTCTTTCTCAGGGCTGTGGTTATTCGAAATCCCCGTGGTGTTGTGTGATGTGGGCACTGTGAATAGTTCGGGAGAGGACAAATAAAGAACAGAATATTTTCAGTTATAATCCAGTCTATTGTAAAATGGTTATTGTTTACATAAAACTCAAACAGATACAAGTGCTATCTAAAATGTTCTACAGTAACAGAGATGAGTATGTTAAACCAGGCGTTGAGAGAAAGCACCCCGGTGTATGTCTATAATAAAGTGAGAGAAATTTGGTTCTAAAAGGGTATTCAAATGATGAAGTTCCGGGACTCCAGGCGAAGGCCTGGTAAAGGGTTCTCCCAAATGGCTAGGCGCCCTATGCACGTTCTCGTCGATTTAAGGTTAGGTTGTAGCTGGCCCAAGGAGGCGGTCACCTCAAGGCACTCCCGTAGCCTCAGAATCAGGAGGACTGGGGTTTAATGTAAAATAATTATAATTTACCCAAAAGTCCGTTGCTCAAGATGGGGTATTACCGAATCATTGCGCCGTTTGGCCAACACGCCTGGGAGGCCTCGTGTCTTTGTTGCGGGCACTACAGATACTGTTCTATCGGCTCTCGGTCACCGGCCCTGCTCTCGGCACTTGATCAGACACTCATCGTGTCTTTTCCAGGCACTTTACACTAATTTTTGGTATTTTCTTAAGTTTACCGAACAGTAAAAATCCGAGAGCACTGACTGAGCGTGTGGCTTGCTAAACGGCCAAACAGGAAGAGAGAGTGAGGCATAGATTTTATCGTTGAATTTTGCATTTTTTTTAGGTTGGTGTCCCTTACTTGCCCACAGTATTGACAACATTGAAGCTAATTATTATTTGTGGTTTTTGATTTTGGCGGGGAATTTGAATCTTTTTTGACATTTAACTTATTTTCATATGTCAGATGTTTGCATCCTGACAATGTTTAATTGCTAAATTTTGATGTATTATTTTTTATTGTTATTATTATAATTAAACTGAATTTTTAACAGTGTGCGTAGAAAATTGGTATTATTTGCAAATATAATATTAATACATTTTGATAAATCACTGGATGGTGCATTGATGTATGATACTACGGGCCTCAATGGTGTGTTTTCTTTATGTACTTTTGCTAAACCATATGATTGGGGAATTTTAAGGTTCATCACTGTTAAATAGTTATTATTAGTTTTGAAAGGATGTTATGTTTCTTAATCATTTCTTTTGTTTATTTTTGGCACTTATCTGTTGGTTTTTTTTGTATTTTAGTAAATTTGGATTTGTCACAATTCGTCTTATATTGTCACGAATAGTACTCTTATCACCATCTCTTGCATTCTCTATGGTGGAGTTTATTCTGCCAAACAATTTCTGAATCCTTATACACTGTTCATTAGATATATTATTCTTATACTACGGCTTAGGCGAGACCTCAATCCTCTTGAAAATTCGTCACCAATAATAAATAAATTTGTTTATATATTTTTTGTTTAGATTTCAAACTATTGATGACATATAAATATATAATAATAATGTCGGTGGATGGCGCTCGTAGTAGCTGCCTGAAACTTCTGACGTCTCATTTTAAAAAAAAATCAAAATATTATCTAAAATTGATTCAAAACTTATTTTTAATACAGTGTTTTTAGCATAGAGTAAGTAATAATAAGTAAGTAAAATGACATGAGCCCAAAATCACATTCCATTCTTATTGAGAATTCCAAGAATTGTTAGCTGCAGGACAATTCATAGTAATGTCAATACAATTTATTATCATCGATGTTTTTAACATAATCGAAGATGCTATCATTTTTTTTTAAAAAAGATATACAGTGGTGCCTCACACAACGAACTTAATTCGTTCCAGGAGCAAGTTTGTCACGCGAAAAGTTCGTTATGTGAAACGAATTTTCCCATAACAATACATGTTAAAAAAAATAATTCGTTCTGTAGCATATTGCTAAGATGACATAAAAAAAGATAAATTTTTTGTTATTATTTTTATTTAGATACATCTAACAAAAACATTTTTATTTTATTTTAAGACAGACTAAGTAGAGTCTACCAAATCTTGCACATCTTCATCCATTTTCTGCTTTTTGGCCGATGGTTTCATGAAAAACCTGTCCAAAGTCGTTTTGTTTTTCTCTTTTCTCCAACATCTGCCGGAAATAACGGACAAGAGTATCGGAGTAAAGATCGTTGATCCTGTTTGCTTCAGCTGAATCCGGATAGTGGGTAAACTCCTGAACTGCTTTCCATTTGACCAGGATGTTCTTGATGTCAGCAGTTGGGTTAAGTGCAGTGACTAACGACTGCCTGCAGTGCCTGCGCGGGAGTATGCAATACATCGGCAGCGATCGTGGAAGCTCGGGCGACTTCGTTGTATGAATTGTGAAATGAACGAACAGGAAGTTCGTTGTGTGCAGCGTTCGCTGTGCGAGGCGTTCTTTATGCGAGGCACCACTGTATCTAAATACAACCTTATACACATTTCACAGTAAGCCAAAAGCGTGTGTCGTGAAAGGGGAGTTTGCCGGCACCTGGCATCGAACCACGTACCCCTTGTTCACGAGGCCGAGACTCTACCTACAGGCTATCATACTTGCAATATTTTGTCATATAATAATCTTTTCTTACCTATTAACCTACTTTATTTTTTAATACTTGCACCACATGTCTGGCAGGGTAAGCATAGAGGATGGAAATACTAACTTATCAGACCTCCTCATACACAAAATAATGCAATTAAATGAGAGTTGGAATATATTGTATAGGCATTCAGTACTCCCTGCTTAAGTTGTTCATATATTTGATCTGTTGGACATATGCTTCATTAAAACTAAGTATAGTAAGAAAAAAATATAATACTTCATGCAGATCCACCAGAGACCATCATGTTTGAAATGCATTGGTAGAGCGATCTGACTATAATTACATTCTTACCCTTAGTAGAACATTGTATAAGTCATGTTTCCTGTAATGAATACTATAGAATGATGGATTAAGGCACGGGAAGGAACTATTTAAGATAAATCTGTGGATTTTAGATTATTTTTTAGTGTAGGGAAGTTTCTGATATTGCGAGGTAGATTTTTCCACATTCTTATTGCATGGGTCGTAAATGATGAACTGAAGAAGGCAAGTAACTGGTTATTCTGAGATCTCAGTTTATGTCCATGTGAAGACAAATATTCAACTATATATACATACACACTAAAATATTTGTGTGGATTTCAGTGGTTATTAGCAATTACAAATAAAACTGTAAACCAATACTTATGCTTGTAAGTACAGAACATTAAATTTTGTGAAAAAAAAATTCACTGCCTTAGTTGCATATTGTATTGTGCTATTATATATGTGTATCAGGAGGTGCTGGTGGTAAGGGAGTGTGGGGCAAGCTGGGCTCAGAGCTGCTGGAAGAGTACGAAGACTACAATGATCCCAACTATGACAGCGAGAGCATTAACAATGGGGATGTGGAACTCAAGAGGGTCATACCTGAACTTACCAAAGATGACATGCAGGTATATCTATTAACATATACATAATTATATGTATATTAATATGACATGCAGTGGTGGGATTAGACTTTTTAAATTGGTCATGCTTTCATTATTTAATTTACTGTGATTGCACATCGCATGTTAGAGAATATATCAGTTGTCACATATGTACAAAGATGACATGCAGGTATATCTATTAACATATACATAATTATATGTATATTAATATGACATGCAGTGGTGGGATTAGACTTTTTAAATTGGTCATGCTTTCATTATTTAATTTACTGTGATTGCACATCGCATGTTAGAGAATATATCAGTTGTCACATATGTACAAACCAGTGGTGAAACTAGACTTTTTAAATTGGTCATGCTTTCATTATTTAATTTACTGTGATTGCACATCGCATGTTAGAGAATATAATATCAGTTGTCACATATGTACAAACCAGTGGTGAAACTAGACTTTTTAAATTGGTCATGCTTTCATTATTTAATTTACTGTGATTGCACATCGCATGTTAGAGAATATAATATCAGTTGTCACATATGTACAAACCAGTGGTGAAACTAGACTTTTTAAATTGGTCATGCTTTCATTATTTAATTTACTGTGATTGCACATCGCATGTTAGAGAATATAATATCAGTTGTCACATATGTACAAACCAGTGGTGAAACTAGACTTTTTAAATTGGTCATGCTTTCATTATTTAATTTACTGTGATTGCACATCGCATGTTAGAGAATATAATATCAGTTGTCACATATGTACAAACCAGTGGTGAAACTAGACTTTTTAAATTGGTCATGCTTTCATTATTTAATTTACTGTGATTGCACATCGCATGTTAGAGAATATAATATCAGTTATCACATATGTACAAACCAGTGGTGAAACTAGACTTTTTAAATTGGTCATGCTTTCATTATTTAATTTACTGTGATTGCACATCGCATGTTAGAGAATATAATATCAGTTGTCACATATGTACAAACCAGTGGTGAAACTAGACTTTTCACATCGGGCATGCTTTTTACAAACATAGGTACTATTTCACTTCCAAATGAGTGGATGTCCTTGACAACAAAGGAATATACTTAATTATGTGTTTAAGTGTTTTTTTCCAATATACTCAATAATAACCAAGATTTTCAATCTGGAAATCGGAAGTTATCAGAATTTTTTGTGCCGATAGATTAGAACACTACAAAAATTCAAACGGATAAGTTAACCAATCAATGTTTAAGATATTAAATTTGTATGTTAAGACTTAACTGAAGTTCCTGCGAAATGTGTCCTGGCCATGGCAAAAGATTCTAAAGAAGGTTAACGTTAATAATATCATTTATTAAAAATATTTTTTTAGTTTAAGGCATGCATTGAAAGGCACGCCACTGGTACAAACATTTTATATGTTTTTACTCAAGTTGTGTTTGGCTTGTTACAGAAAAGTGCAGAGCCTGTTATTTTAGAGTATTTTGAGAATGGTGACACCAATGAAGCTCTAGAGAGTTTTGAAGAATTCCTCCCATCCAATCAGAGCCACCTGGTAAGCACTTAGCATCTACATTATTACGTCATACTTACTGACTGATTTACCTTAGCTTATCTTATATCATAAAATGTTGTTTTTACACTATGCACCAGATAAATTTTATATTGTTGTGATCATTCCAGTAATTGCTTAAATAATCTGTTATGTATAAGAGTAGTAATGTTGTTTATTTGTAAAGGCGCCTATATGCCTATATCCTAGGATCTACTCTAATAATGAGTAATGCTCTCCTTCATCAAATGTTATTTCAGCAATCTGAAAGACATCTTTTGTAATATCTGAACCAAAATTACATTAGTTGAATTGTTTTTAATAGGCAAAAAATAAATGTAGGTAACTGATAAATGTCTTTTTGTTGTTGTAATAAATTTGGGATAAAATGGACATAATATTTTACACGCAAAAAGGTAAAATTAAATTGATTAATATTAGAATCAGAGGCCTTTCAGGTAGACACACATCATCAGTGAGTTTTTACTAAAAGCTAATACAATGGATACAGAAATGACAGATGTTAACAAATAATAATTTAAATAACGTATCAAAATGAACTTTCACAAAGTTGCTTCTAATACAATACAATCATTACACATGGAGGTGTTTTATTAATTCTAGAGAAAGAATTTTACCAGTTTTGTTGTTTCATCCATTACGGGTACTTCCAATATATATATAACAGCTATACCAAGGGATCAAACAGTAATAATGTTCGCTGACGATACATCTCTCTTAATTAGGGATGATAAATCTAAAGAAAAAGTTGTAGAAAATGTTCACATGGTGTTAGATCGCATGGGTGAGTGGTTCAGTGCCAACGGTCTCGTTCTTAATGTGACGAAAACAAATACCGTTCATTTCTCTCTGAGAAAGAATACAAATGCTGACCCAGTGATAGCGTCACTGTGTTAGCAAGGGTTGCAGACAACTAGGGATACAAAATTCCTAGGTGTGACAATAGATGAAAAATTGCAATGGTCAGCACATATTGAATGTATTTCTAAAAAATTGTGCTCTGCAATCTACGCCATTAGAAAAACTAAAGAAGTTTGTGGATTTGACGCAGCCAAATTTGTTTACTTTGCGTATTTTCATAGTATCATGTCCTATGGAGTATTGTTCTGGGGAAGGGGAGCTGACTGGAATAGAGTATTTATATTACAAAAAAGGGCAGTACGAGAACTAATGAATATAAAACCCAGAGATACATGTAAGATTGCCTTCAGTGAACTGGGAGTACTTACATTACCAAGTTTATACATATATGAGTGCCTACTTTATTCCTATAAGAACATATCTAATACGCCCCTGAACTCAGACTATCACAATTACAATACTCGTAAACGAGATGTAAGACCCCTAGAACATAGATTGGCTAAAGTTTCAAAAAGCTTTATTTGTCTTAGCATAAGTTTATATAATAAATTGCCCAGTAATGTTAAGGCACTCAATTATGTAGAATATCAGAGAGAAGTGAAAAGGTATCTTGTTGGAAAAGCTTTTTACAATATCGACGAAATGCTAAATGGGACAGTTCAGCCTAATTGGCATTGATTCAATTCATTTATTTATTTATAATTATTACAATTTATTTTTTACATATACTGACGAGAAGTTATTTTGGGCCTTTTACACTCGAAAAACTTTGATTCAATGAAATTTCTTTATTTATTTGTTTATTGTATTGTTGTAATTAGATTATTTTGTCATTTGTAAAAAAAAAAACTATATAATTTCCTGACGATTCCAAGTGCCAAATCAATGGCCTACGGATGATAAGAAAGAATAAAGAATAAAATTTGTAGATGTGTTACACTTAGTGTCTCTATGATAAAATAGTTGCTTCTAATACAATACAATCATTACACATGGAGGTGTTTTATTAATTCTAGAGAAAGAATTTTACCAGTTTTGTTGTTTCATCCATTACGGGTACTTCCAATATATTTGTAGATGTGTTACACATAGTGTCTCTGTGATAAAATAGTGTTGTGTTATGTGTACTATGCAGACATAATATTTGATGGATAATATGTTGTTATCTTACAAACTAGCGTGTGTGATCCACAAGTGGTCTCCAGTTACATTTGCATTATACTGCACTCAATTCTGGGAATACATCACTGTAAAGTACACACTCATCAAATTATCCAAAGTTAGTTGCTCACAACAATAGTAAACGAACATAATATATTGGCAAAAACCAAAAACATTGCTTACAAACCATAGATACTGTATTATTTATTGATAAAACCACCCTTAGACAGTACCAAAGGAACAATACTTCTCATGAAGTAAAATACGCCCATGGCATATGTTTTCATCTTCCACGTGCTCTGGACACACAAATGTTGTAAAAAATGTATAAAATTAGTGAAGTATATAAACACGCAGTCCACAATGTGAACTGTCCTTTACATGCGAAATATTAATGTTCGTAACAAAATATGCAGAATTTCAAGTCCTTTACATAAAGCTTCGGGCGATTTCTTTGTGTTTTTTTAGTAATTAAATATAATTTATAAGTGTTATCTTAAAGTTGAATATTTTATTATAGTGATATATTCATTTTCTTTGCCAGAAATGTACCTTTTTTGATACAGAAACAAATGTCTTAATTTTACTACCGCTAATATAACAATCTTTTGCGGTTTTTTTCTACTTGAATCAGCAATGATTTTGGTGTTTGCCATTATGTATATTTGCCACTTTCATCAGAAACATGAATGTAAATGATCATTAATGATTATTATTTGTCATTTAATCTCAAAACAGTATTTATGTAAGCATTTCAGAAAGTGGTAAAGAAATGTGTATTAAATATCCTTTGTTGGTCATCACTTGTTTTATTTGACCATCAGTCACATTTGACACATTAACGTACAGAGACACTTGCATCGTCCTCCATGTGGATATGACACTACATTGTGGCTTTCTAGAGATATTTATTCTTTACTGTACATCAATTACAAACAATTACATAAAAGGTATACATTCAAGTTATATATATACATATATATATATATATATATGAGTTAAAATCTATTAGTGCCTCGTGGGCTTAGTGTAATATAGCAAAGTGTTAAATTATGGATGCAAGTTGAGTAGGATAATGCATTGTCATTGTTTTGTGATTTTGTATGTTATTTTTGTTCATATTTATTCAAATGTTTTGTATTCCGAATAAATAAATAAATATAATATACATATATACACACAGAGGTATCATCATAATATAAAAAAAAACATTAAAATCAAATTAAACAATAATTATAGAAGACAAAAGAAAATGAAAGAAAGCAAATTATAAAATGAAGAAAAATAAATACCTACTTATAATTAGTATGATTATTATGAGGCTAAAGTAAAGTGTTAAGTGTGGCAATTAATAAAGTTACTATTAATTATCCAATATGAAGTGTTGTTGTTTTATTGATTTATTTAGTAGTGGACATTTTACTGCATTGTGGAATGTAATGTTTGGTATTTCAGCTGTGTGAGGTAATAGTTGAGATGGGTATGGACCACAAGCCTTCGCACAGGGAGATGTGCTCTATCCTCATCTCAGACCTCTACGGACAGCTCCTGTCCGAGAGAGAGATTGCACAAGGTAACAATAAATTCAATATAAAGGATAAATTTCTAATCACAGCTGTTATTTTACTTTATAATTTATCCACTCGATGATACATCCTCTCACCCTCTCCATACAATTGTTATTGTTAAAACTTTAACTTCTTACTAAATAATATCAGATTACAATATTTTTGTGTACTTCACATTCATACTGACATTACCATTTCGTTGTCATTTGTTTTTCTGTGGGAGTAATGATGTTGTTGTTTTGTTTTTAGCATTTGAAAATTTATTGAATAACTTGGAAGATTTAACTTTGGATCAACCTGCTGCAGCTGAGTTGTTGGGTTGCTTCATAGCTCGTTGCATCGGAGATGATTGTCTCCCACCGAGGTTTATCACAGACCAACAAGACTCTGAAGAACTCACGACACTCTCCAAGTAAGCCGATGTATATTATGCGTACTGTTTATTTCCCCTCACTTTCTTTTCTCAAAAGGGTAATAAATGTTTGTATTTAAATATTCACACTCTTCAATACCTATTTGAAATTATTTATTATTTGTTTTCCCTACATTATTAGGATCCATTCATGTTTTCAGACAAGCTCTTAACAAAGCCAATACACTGTTGTCCATGAAGCACGGCCTGGTGAGGCTGGACAGCATATGGGGAGTGGGGGGAGGCTTGCGTCCTGTTAAGTCCTTGGTACGTCAGATGAATCTACTGCTGAAAGAGTACCTCTCTTCTAATGACATTGAGGAGGCGCAGCGCTGTCTCAGAGAATTAGAAGTGCCACATTTCCACCATGAATTAGTCTATGAGGTATTCTCGTATTTTCTTTTATTTTACATTTATAAACATTTTTAGGAACAATGCTCCTAAATAGAGTTGGTCGTTTTAACGAGGAACCCATGATATATTAAATTATTTTTACGGAGCGTGGTAGCAGAATATCGATATATCACGTCACACTATTATCGAGTGATTTCTGACTACGACCCGCTACTTCGTTCCGATCGATGTGAATTATCACAGATATCAAATTTTCTATGGAAAATCATTTAGGTATTACTAATACTGTTACTTATCACACCGCCATACATTTTACTATGGACGATCATTTAGGTATTCCCGATGACGTTACAAATCACGCGGCGATACAATTTAGTATGGAAAATAATATTTAGGTATTATTTGAAAAGGAACGCGTTTTTTTTCCTCTCAAAACGGTACTACTACGGACATCTGTTGATTGACACATAAGTATTGTGAGTTCGAGATACGGGTAGATAATTATTCATAACCCTTTTATCACCTGAGTGGTCAAAGGACTATCTCCACTCATGATGGAACATGTTTATATTTCATAAAATCAAATTAAAAACTTTTAATCTAATTAATATATGTAGTAAAAAATCTTTCACTTTATTAATTTTACGATTGATGTAATTTATAAGAGATTATTTTAATCTTTTAATTATAACTATTTATATTATTATTAGAAAGGTTGACAGACAAAAAAATAAGACAGTCATGATGGGGGACAAACCTCATCGCTGAGTTTTAGATCTAAAATGTCTTTATTTTTTCGAACTTGCCTTTTTTATTTGCGCGTTCAATCTTGCGTATCTTATTACTGTTCGTCGCCTGATAAAAAATATTTTTGAACAAAACCAGGTAATTTTTTTTTTTATGGGGGGGGTGATAACGGTAGCTTTTCTAATAACAGAATATAAATAAATAACAGTCGCTTACGTTCCATTATTTTCAAAGAGCCGTTATTCCCAACTCTACTCCTAAACATGCTTTGTAATTTGGTTTTTCATGTGGAGTAAAATTAAAACGGATAGATACATTTTTGTAGACACCAATATTGCTGATGAAAGTGGTCCTTTTTTATTTAGTTTAATTTACAAAATAATGAGTGCTTGTCTATTATTAAAATATAATATTCTAGGAATGCATACATACTGAAAAGATTGTTTTTTACAAAAGTAAAACAAAATTCAATGTGCCTGTTATTGTCTTCCACTTGTCAATAATATTATTTTACTTTTGTATGAATGTGTGAAAGTTTGTTAAACTCTTTCTGGAATATTTGAGGGTATGTTGAAAAATATTTGATGCGTGTTGTGTTACAGACGGTGGTGATGGCTCTAGAAGCTGTGAGCAGCACAGTGGAGCAGCAGTTGGTAGAGTTGCTAGCAGCATTTAGTGCCAGCTGTCTCATTCCTCTGGACATGATGGAGAGGGGCTTCCTGCGGGTATTTGATGACATGGCCGACATTGTGCTGGATGTACCATTGGCCTACATCACCCTCAACAGGTTCATGGAGAGGTGTCATGGCAGAAAGTTCCTCACTGAGAAAGTTTACAGTAAAATGCCAACTAGGTTTGTAATTATTATATACCGTTGATATATTTAAATAAAATGAAGCGGTATCGGTTGTGCCTACCTACAAAGGGAAAAAATGAAATAAAATCACCCACACTCTGATTGATATTTTTAGTTGGTGGTACAGAAAGTATGTGGGTATAAAAGTGCATGGGTATAAAAAGCTATTTTCACTCAATATTACTTTGGAAAATGAAATCATGTAAAAATTGGACAAATTTTATATAAATTTCAGAGGCCGCAAACGCTTTGTCTCTGAAGGTGATGGAGGAGCCCTCAAGGATCATTCGTTGGTTTTGCGAGACTAGTCGCCATGTAACTATACCACTCTATCACACTCATGCAATGTATGTCCAGTGTCCAGTGATTAAGCAACACCTTGTACCAACATCAATATTCTCAATCATTATTAAAAACATTAATTCATCAGTACAGTACAGTACAGTACAGTACAGTACAGTACAGTACAGTACAGTACAGTACAGTACAGTACAGTACAGTACAGTACACACCTCAGGTGATAATATCATCAGGTAGGAACTATTACTAACAATAAATTACCATATACTAGAGTTATAATGGATAGCTGGATGTCATCCAACAAACTCTCTTATGTGCAGGAAAATATTTTTTAGTTCCCAACTAATTAATCAGTAATTAGATTAATTTGATATAATAATAAAAGGCTTTATTGCACAGAATTAGTAATAAATAATAGTAAGAAATTACATACTTTCTAAAAGGCAATCTGTTTATTTAATAATAAATAACAACATGATGAAGAAGGAATAATTTTGTGCAGTTGAGAGATGAGTATTGAGTATGAGTACCCATCCATAATATCTTAACTTTTATTGGTACAAAGAAGACTACTTGTATGTTTATTACAAGCAGGTGGTCCGCTGGCTACTCCAAATGTGGGAGATGCCGTCATGGGATGAATGAATGATGAATTTATTTTAGAAACGCAATATCTTCAGTCTAACCCGTATAGTAATTTGTTAAAATTCTCAGCATCAAATTGGTATAAAAATTTGACAAAATACCTGACTGGAGAATGTCACATATTCATATTTATTTTGTAAGCATTAATTTGTAAATTTTATGCAATCTTATACTAGTGGGATATCAATCTGGTTGTTACTAGATGTTGTATTAATTAACGTAGAACCTCTCTTATTCGTTTATTATAACGACATACATACACATTGTCTCAACTAATTCCTTGTGCCGATTGATGATGAAAAATTTGTTTGCATTCTTGTTATTGCGCATAATGTTATTAAGTGTGTGTATTTTTATTATGTTTCTATTTGCTACTTATATTGTTACTTACCCTAACTGCTTATTATTAATATTGGGGTGTATTGTGTATACTACACAACACTCTTATTATATCAGGGTATGTGTTGCGGCACAGTAACCATATTAATATTACCAGTTTCATCTTGCATAGACAGACACCATAGATGGATTGACTCAGTGAAAATATTGGTGACCGTAAGCCAGTATCACATAATGTCTAGGTACATATGTATGACTACCCTGTCCTGATTATTTTGTTATGCTCCCTTCACATTATTGCTGTGTGCTTATTAATCTCAGTAAGTATCTTTACTTCTCCCCATACCCTATCTCTCTTGTACAATTTGACTTGAACTAATCATGATAGCAATAGTATTATTATATGGTATGGTATGATGCTATACTATTGGTTGAATTGGAAATTTTAATAATGATATTAAAGCGTTACTAAGTTTTACCTGACAAATTTTATGAGAGCCATATATGGATATATATTATATAATATTAATATAATTAATCATAATATTTTTGTTACAAGTGAATTGAATAGTTGTTAATGAATAAATAATAAGGATACAAACAAATGTAGGAAAACTACACCTTCACCAGGATATATTATATGATGTTGTGTTGTATTGATTACATACTTGTAAGTATATTATTGTCAGTAAAATAGTGCATCTATATTGTGTGTTATGTATGTAATAAGCAACACCACATCACACACTGGTGCAGTTGGACAGTTGCTGTAATTGTGTTATATATATATATATATATATATATATATATATATGTTTATCATTCCGCACTTAGTTGCACAAACCCTGTGCGAATAACAGCCGATTGTGACTCATTTGCACATCTTGGCTCACTAAGCACTTATTGGCTCAGCGATTTTTACAGATTTGAAATCGTCTCGAAGAGATAAATCCATCGGTACCATTGAAGTACCCTGATGCGTTTTATGATAATTTCGTATGCTTCAAATATGCCGCTATAGGCATTTTTACCTTTTTATTATTCAATAACATGTATCTTTTCTTCTCTGTATAATATTAATCGCCCTTACTCGATCAGTAATGCGTTGTTGTCAGTATGACATCGGTAGTAAGAGAAAGAAGTAATGTGTGAATGAAATAGGTACATATTATATTCATACTTCATAGGTACCTATACCATAAAGAGATCAACTCCTGTGGACCGCAAATTGCATAATGCGTTTAATATTCTCATTCATTGATAAATCTGTTCCCGTCAGATTTGTGCGCTCCGTAGTAACAATTAAAACCTCATTATTACAATTCTGATAATTTCATTTATAGCTATTAAATTGTATTTACGTGTCAAACGTGTCACTTCCTTAATTATGTAACTTTTGTTTTATATGTTTGTCATGTTAAAATGTAACTTGTCGTCAATCGTAGTAAAGGAATCCATCGATGTAACGTACGTATATTGATAAATTGAAAAGAATGTTAATTTTATCACCAGTATAGAACAAATCGTGTATTGTAACGTAATACGGATCCTGAGTTTCTTATAAAATTGTATTGTGAAATGTTATAGTTGTTGTTTTCATAACCTATGTTTTTCATATTCATGCACATATGCACATCTGTATATGTATACGTATATTTCACCTATTTTCCACTTTACAGATATTTATTTATTTATTTATTCATTCTACGGCAAAAGCCCTTATTACATGATACATAATATATATATTTAAACAATTTCTACAACAATAAAATTGAAAACATAACACAAAAACATTCAAATCTCAATGATATAAAAACATATAAAAGACAATGTAATAGAAATTATATAAAAGATATTAAAATTTAAAAATAAAATTACAGAATATAATTTTTTTAATTTAAACCACAACACAAACAAATCAAATGTCAGACATGAAATTTAAAATTCAAAACACGTGTAAACTATCATCAATTATAGTTACCAATAAAAATAACAAGACAAGACTGGATACAAAAAGATGGATTAATCATAGCTAACAATAAAAATGACATCACAGAAGAATCCATATCACTGAACATTACAGCAATTTATTCACACTTGCAAATTCACATCCTTTGGATTCTCAACATGGCTTCTGTCACATGTGACTTATATTGGACTAATGATGAGTGAAATATGTCAACCCCTCCAGCAAATTCATTTCCCAAACGCTGAATTCTTTTTAGAGATGAATTCTGACCATACGTAGTGGTCGAGTCATCAACATAAAATGGTAAGGATTGTCGAGTAACTCTCAATGGTGCATGAAAATTTATCTTATGCAATAGATCTGGGCAGTAAATAAAACCATGTATTAACTTGAACAGAGTCATTAAATCGGTTAATTTTCTTCTCTCTAATATCTGCAATAAATTCAAATAATTTAAAAGAAAATTGTAGTCCAAATGTTCTCTGGGTATTCCCAGTCTAAAATTTATATGTTGCAGAAATTTTCGTTCAACCCTATTCAGGCTATTAATGTGAATCTGGAAACACGGGGACCAGACTGATGAACAGAACTCCAAGACACTACGTACCAGAGAAACATACAGCAATTCCAAAGTGTGTATGTGGGAGAATTGCTGACACACTCTTAATAAAAATCCCAAAAGCCTCATAGCTTTATTACAAGTGATGTTAATGTGGCTGATGAAACTAAGACGACGATCAAAAACGACCCCCAAATCGCGAATTTCATCCACGGACTCCAGCAAGGCACCATCAAGTTTATACTCGTACACTATTGGACTCTTTAATCTATAAAAACGCATTACGTGACATTTTTTTGCATTGAGTGTTAAACTGTTATTTGTACACCAATCATAAAATCTATTCAGATTTTCCTGAAGAATACGGCTGTCACTTTCATCACTAATTGCTTTAAATATCTTGAGGTCATCGGCATACAAAAGAACCTCCACATCAGTGAACACCTTCATTACATCATTTATGAATAAATTAAATAGGATGGGACCGAGGTGGGAACCCTGAGGCACCCCACTCAGGGCTAGAAACTCGTACGAATATGTGTCACCGATTCTGACGGATAATCTCCGATCCTTTAGATAATTTACAAACCAAGTAAACAGCGAACCAGTGACTCCAATCATCATTAATTTCTCTAGAAGAATCCCATGGTCCACCCTATCAAAAGCCTTGCTGAAGTCCGTATAGATCGCATCAACCTGGGCTTTATGGGCCAACGAATCTGATATGAAGTTCTCATAAACCATTAAATTTGATTGAGTAGACTTTAAGGGCATGAAACCATGTTGAGACTCAGCTATTATGTTAGTGATACAGGGAGATTATCTTACTTAAGACAATCTTCTCAAGTAACTTTGGTATACATGATTGAATGCAAATAGGTCTGTAATTAGAGACGCTCTGCTTGTTACCAGTCTTAAAAATTGGTACGAGATAACTGTGTTTCCAGCATTCTGGGTAAGAACCTAATGTCAATGATTTATTAAAAATAACAAACAATGGGTAGGACAGACTATGCATACATTTTTTCATAAATAAAGGAGGAACACCATCAGGACCACTACTAGTTTTTAGCTCCAGGCCTCTGATGTATTTTACAATGTCCTTGATTTCTATATTGATTGAGGATAAATGCAGGTCATATGTACATAAGTGCATCATGAGTGCCATGTCCCGTACTATGGGATCCATGATAGAAAGAACCAAAAAAGTCCGCAAACAAATTCGCAATCCCAGGGAGAGTGTCTACCACCGTATCACCAAATTCCATAGATCTCGGGATTCCCGAGTCCTGCGACCGAAGCGAGTTACTGTATTTAAAAATGTGTTTGGTATTTATACTAATGGTACTTTCTATGTTGTCTATAATTTTTTTATAACAAGAATCAGCCATCCTTTTACACTCGGTGCGCAACACTTGAAACTGTTGGTAATCATGGTGCTCCCCAGAGATCTTGTAAGCCTTGTGTGCCACCTTCTTTGCATTGATCTTTTCCATCAACTCATGACTAAACCATTCTGGATAACCCGATGTACAATAAGTAGTTGAAGGGACAAACTCCGAAATCACCCCTGAACTATCTCATAAAACCTATATATTCTGGAGCTTCTGAATGTAGGAGCTGATATGAACGGTGTAAACGTATGTGCTTTAATGTTTGCTGATGATTTGGTGTTATTAGCTAATAATGAATGCGATCTGCCGAGAAATGTGTCATTTGTGCATGAAAAGTTCGAAGAGAAGGGACTGACTAATGTAAAGAAGACGAAAGTAATGGTTTTTGAAAGGGAAAAAGGGTTAGTTGGAAGACATCGCATTATAGCGATAGACTCGCCCTCTGTACATTGAATCGTATAACTGATATTTCTATGATAACTTGTTTAGATTTGAAATTTTGTAATCAATGTACAGTGAAGAATAAATAAAAATAAATAACTGTATTATTGTTATTTGTTTTAGTAGGTTAAAAGGGGAATTGTCATTCAGTATTGCAGAAAAATACAACCAAGTGGAGTAGTCAGCAGATCAGACGCATGTAACAAACATGCAAGCCGTCCTCTCCCTGTCAACAATAAATCAAGACATTCAGAATTGGCAAACCTCATTACTGAATTTAAAATGTAAAATGTCTTTATTTTTCCGAACACCTGCCTTTTATACGACACTCTAAAATTTACGGAGAAGAGTGGGAGACAAATTCATTACCGGGTGCTCAATTTTTAATAAGTATAATCATTTCTGGGTATTGACACTCGACTTCTTAGGAAGTCCAATCGAAGTGAAATTTCGTCTCATTTAATATTTTTGATTGTTTGTTATGATGTTTATTATTTTTCTGTGTGTACGATATAATGATATGACTCCTTCAATCTATCGCTTTATTTTAATTTAGGTACTTATTACTATTAAATATAATTGTTTTACATCTTTCCCGATAAAACGCCCGTTTTCATGGTATAACCAGAGAATTCCATACAAAACCTAGAACCCTGACTCATTTACAAAAGTGAGGCAAAAAATCTATGATTTTTTGACAGAACGGTTGGCGGAAGCGTGTGGTGTTTCCTACATTTTATGAAGTACTAGCTGTCCCAGCGAACTTCGTACCGCCTAAGAATCAATAAATGATTACATACATACATCTTCTTCTCCCTGTCCTAGTTCAGTCGGGGTCCCATTGCCCTTAGGTATCTCCTCCAGATAACCCCTGCCATCGCTGCTTCCAGGACCTCTGGCCACCCCAAACCAAGCCTTTGAACACACAGGTTCGACACCTGCCCTTGCCAGCTTCTTTTAGAGCGGCCCACCGGTCTTCTGCCCTTTCCCACTGACTTTGTGAATGATTAATATTATTAATCTCTTTACAAACTCCCGTAATTGTCCAAGTGTGTCGTCGTAGGTATAGTGTAAAAAAATAAAATTCATTTGGAACTTTCGCAGTTTAGCGGCCCCACCCGTTGTCTAGTACTTTTTCCATAGAAAATGTAATATTTTCGAAACATGAGGAAATTGTTGCCATATGTAGAATTAATTCATAAGTTCCATATTTTTTTTTACATAGACAATTCACACACATCGAGCTAGTCCCAAACTAAGATATGAATCTTGTATTATGGGTACTATGGATAGGATTTTGGATGTCAAATGGTATGAAAATGTTACAAATGATGCTGTGCGCCGGCGCACCCAGCAGAGACCTATAATCTCCGTAATACAGGAGAGACGATGGTCCTGGCTGGGACATGTTTTGAGAATGCCTAATTATAGTTGGCCAAGAAGAGCACTGGTCTTCCGTCCGCAGGGGTTCCGTCGGCCCGGGCGTCCCCCCTCTTTCACAATACACCGTTCCTATGACAACGATATCAGAGCGCAAGGAATGTCGTGGAAAGAGGTGACGCAATTGGCACAGAGACGCTCTGAATGGAGGAGGCTGGTTTCTGCCTGTGTTCCCGAGAGGCGCGGTGAGGGCGATGATGATGATGATGATGATTATGGCCACTAACGCGACGATACACACATAAACAATGCACTATACACACATATATGTAACACTCAGACCCAGGACAATTTGAAAAGGGTCATTCTTCACTTTGCCCTGGCCGGGAATCGAACCCGGGACCTCGTGACTCATAGGCAAGAGCGTTACCTCCGCGCCCCACCGACCGACATGAACAATTAACTTAACTCAGATTTGTTTATAAATTATCTGCTATACGTATTATAATTATGTAGGTACTAATTTTAGGTAGATACCTATTCATTTGAAATTTATAAAAATTCTTTCCATGATTTTTTCAAAATCGAAATATCAGAACCACAGATGTTAAATTGTATGGATTACGATTCTAATTTGAAAATGTATAGAAAAATTATTCTTTAAATAGGCCAATCTATAAAAAAACTTCATCGATGATTTTGTATATTCTCCATATTGCATTATTTATTGAAATTAAAAATGTATGGCGTAAATAATTTTCTTCCTATTTTTTCTTACCGTGAATTTGTAAGATGTTTTAATAGCCTATAGTTTATTCCGGGCGGAGAAGACTCCAACAAATCAGAGATCATTCAAATCGGTACGGCCATTCTTGAGTTATAAGTGTTGAAACACACACTACTTCCTTTTATAGGTATATAAGATTTCTCGCATTTTTATAAAAATATATCATTTTTACTTTTATAAAAACGTAATTGGACAATTTTTGAAATTCTTGTCAACGTTTTAAGCCGATATACCGTGATGGCATAGTTCTTTACAGTAGTAGTAAAATAGTAAGTAATATTATAACTTACCATATTCAATAATATTATGTATCGGAGAATTTACCGGTTCACAAATCAAGGATATTTACGTTTCGCAAGGAAAAATATAATTCATTGCGATCCCGAAATCAACAACCGGAAATTCAAATACATTATAATGACCAAAAGTTTCGTAATCAATACCACACGTATCAATATCCAGCACGTATACGATATTTATTTTGAAGATATTGGCGGACTTTGAGATGTGGTGCTACATACGCATGCTGGAGATCCATTGGTCGGAACATGTGGAAAACTTAAGAGTTGTTAACCAGTGTAGGCGAAAAAAGCAACTCCTTAATAGAATCAGCCAACAACGAGCTAACTGGATTGGCCACAATATTAGACACCCAGGACTGTTTATCACCATCGCGGAGGGTATGACCGAAGGCAGAAATGGTAGAGGGCGACCAAGAGACGCTTAGGTATATGGACCAACTGAAGAAGGACATGAACTGTGGCACTTACTTGGAACTAGAGAGAGTAGCTGAAAATAGGGAGGAATGGAGAAGAAAATCAAAACTCGTTACAGACCAATCCAATGGATTGTAACTTGTAACTCACTTTATATGCGAAATATATAGTAGAAAAATCTTTATAGTAGAAATATAATAGAAATATAAACAGACATTTTACATCTTAAATTCAGCGATGAGGTTTGCCACCCATCCTGAATGTGTTGATTTTATATTGGCACGGAGAGGACAGCTTGCATGTTTATTATATGCGGTTGGTCTGCTGGCTACCCCACTTGTGTGATGTGCTGTGACGGTATAGTAGTCGTAGTAGTACTAGTCATAATATTGAATAGGTATTGTTTTCTTATAGGTGATAAATTCATCACCAATAAAATAAATATGTGAACATTACTAATAAATTGTTACAAAGTGAAATAAAATATTATACCTAGGTAGGTACCTAGCGATGTATTTAAGTGATAATAGTTGCGATAAAAAAATATACCTATCATGATCAATGAAGATTTAATGAATTATGACTGCATGTTCAACAACATTCTACAGTAGTTAGCGAAAAATATTAAAGGAATTAAACGTAGGTACAAATTACATTGTTTTTGTACGTAGCATTGATCATCATGGCAGTTTAAGGATGAATCTTTATAATTCATATACCTACCTACCAATACAATTAATAATAATATTCGCGCATATCAGGACAATGAAGCACAAATCCGAGTAATGTCTTTCTCTTTCTAGCATCATCGGCAACGTCGCATGATCAAGTAACTTAGGCAAATTATATGGATTAGGTATTGTATGTTAACCGTCGTGATTTTTTTTTGAAGCATACCAATATTATATGGAATATAAACTTACCTGAGAATATTAAAATAAAAATAAAAACAACATTAGTTTCCTATATCATGTGAGCTGCTATATATTCCAGGGTATAGAATGTACAAGGTTTGTTCGTTAGTCGTGTGTGATGCGTTAAGTGCTGCGAGCTATAAATATATATATATATATATATATATATATATATCTCTTATATGTCGTTCTACAGATACTCGTGGACCAAAGAATTATTACGCACTGTTACTCCAACCCTCAATGTTTGCATAGATTCATACAGACTGTGTTGATTGATTTCCTAATAATTTACAACTTGTATGTAACGAGGGCAATGGCTAGTTAGTCATATGTATTATGATATAGAAGGTGATTGTGTGTGTGTGTTTGTGGTGTTGCATCATTTATATTTATTTTATTCTTCTTGGACATCATCAGTAACGTAACAAAATAAATTTACATAAAAAATGTGCTATGAAGTAGCAACATTATCACTATGTTGGCGATCTCTTCCACCTAACATTCTAACCATGATGTCACATGTCGAGTTCGTCAGTAGCCTGGAGGTAGAGTCTCGGCCTCGTGAACAAGGGGTCCGTGGTTCGATACCAGGTACTGGCAAAATCCCCTTTCACGACACAAGCTTTAAGTAGCTTACTGTGAAAGGTGTATAAGGTTGTATTTGGATTTATAACAAACAAAACCCAGATATATCTTTTTTAAAAAAAAAAACATCCAGTTACTTTGATGAATTCAACTTTTAATTTCATTCATTGAATATCTGTGCTCTATATGTCTAACTGCGAAGAAAATGAAATTGAATGCAATATTAAAACAACCAACAAACAAATGAACTTTAATTATAAGTACGTGGCAAATGAATTAATTTTTCCTTTTAATTTATTTAAGTTTTATGTCTCCTCTTATAGGATGTAAATGATATATTATTATTGTGTAATTGAAACGCAATACACCTGCCTGCCTGTATCATATTTTATTTGACAAATATATTAATATACTATATTGTGATTTCAGAAAGAGTTGATATAAATTAATACAAGACTTGTCTGTTGTATGCATAAGACATTATTTTGTTTGTAAGACAGTGATGGTTTCCATTAATTTAACAATTATAAGTTTGTGTGTATGAAGGAGTATTTGTGTATAATGAGCAATTATTTCTACTGTGAGTTTTTTTTATAATGATAAGTATATTTTGTTCTGTGTGAATGAGGACCTACTGGAACTGTGTCCCGAATGATTCCTAAAAATACAGCATATTGTGTTTTTATTTTGCATGATTTATATAAGATTATAAAGTTAGTAATATTGAAATATGGATGCAAATTTGTATTGTTATAGGACATTTCAGTTCTTTGCTCTGCAACACAAAATAAATTGGAAATAAAGAGTAATACTATGTTTAATTTTAATAATAATTTGTATCTTATTCATTTGGTCCTAAAATATGTATTGATAAAAGATGTTATAAAAATATATGTTGACACAATTATTATTTTAATTGCATTTATATAATTGTATAATGTCATATTGTTGTTGATGAAATCTGCACACAAACTAATGAATATTATTTATTATCAGACTGGTTTCTTAATTTGTTAATCTCTACTGCAATTCATTTTATATTCTTCATTGTGTTGTTATTTTTAAGTGGAAATTTATGTTTGGATCTTGTCAGACCTACTTCACCTTTACAATGTTAGCTATTAGGTTGCTTAACAAGTCAAGGACCAGCAAAAATTGCAATAGTAATAGACAACCCCCAGGAACGAGCGTTTATTGGAAAATCTGACATGTATTTTTTCTATGAAGTCACTAGAAAACCTCAATATTATTATGAAAATGGAAAAATATAAAAGTCAGGAGCTTATTATCAATACAAGTCAAGTACACTTTTGCATATATTGAGCAAATTGACATTTTTAATTACCGAATACTATGAAGAAGTATATGAAAAGTAGAAATTAATTTTGGTTTGTCAGAGTATAAGTATAACAACTTCAAGAAAAACCTTTGAATTTTCGTATCAGATCATGAATTATTTTGTTTTTTATTTTGGACTTGACCATATTTTGAAAATAAGGTAAAGACTTGACTTGATTTGAAAATAAAATTATTGGACTTGTCTTATTTTGCTACAATAAAAACTAGACTTGACTTATTTTGACATGAATGAATGAATGTGAAATGTTTGTAGGGTCGTCACAAATTAAACCAATATACAAAATTTTAAAATGTAAACTTTATTTATCAAAAACTTAAGAATATCATGTAGACAAAAATATGTCGATATACAAAATAAAACCCCTTTCAAATTTAATATATTGAATATTTGCTTAAGAGCCCTTGATAGGTAGGGAACTCGAAATTGTCACATGATTTTACGCAACCATTTTTCAACATTGATTATTAATTAATTGCAATATTTTCGTGATCGAGATGATATTTTTACTGTTTGTTTTTGATAATATCAAAATTTGAACATATTTTAATGTATTTTTAATAATAATAAAAAAAATAACCGAGAGATTCATGTAGAAATTATCGATTGAAAAACACCTTCCGAAATTTCATCACGACTAGCAGAGGTATTTTAAGACAATCATCTTAGAGGTTACATAAATTATGAAGTAAATTTAGCTCCAAGGATGCTTTAGAAAAAACCTATTTTTCTTAAATTTGTGTAATATTTAGCCGTATTTTTTTTAATATGCGAAAAAAATGGGATTTGTGACGTGCACATAAGAAAATATAATTTTTAGTTCGTCAAGTTCGAATAAGGAAAACATATTTAAAACAATTTTAATTGAATAATTTATCATATGATTATAATAGCGTGATGTGTTATTTATATTTTGAAATTTTCATTTTAAATTTTCCGCTTGCGGGAAAGTTTTTATGAAAATTTCCGTAGAACTCAAAATTCGGTTTTAGTTCGGCCAGCCGAGCCAAAGAGTCGGCACGCTGTTGAATCTGCGTCTGATTATTTATTTAAAATTATTAAAAAATAGAGATGGTTTTATGCTTGAAACTACATAATTACAGCACTAGATTACTTGATTTTTACCAAGGAAACATATTTTTATATGTGTCATCAAGTAATCCCTATATAAATGTTTTTTTTTCATAAAAAAAAACATTATAACTTAATATACCTAAATAATATTTATTTCCATGTCTGTCAAAATGCGAATCGACGAATACGAGAATGAGTGTTCAGTACTATAGATGAGGAGTTCACAAGTAAAGGCACACCGATCCATTTTTCACAAATATTTAACTATGAATGAAGTAAAATAAATCAGTGAAGTTGATATTTTCAACCGACGGTTCTCGGTGGAAATTCATGTTGAATTACTTACAAATAAATCACTTATTTATTATATCCACTGTGACTTTTAATCAATAAAAAGTCACAGTTTAAACACTACAAATAAGTGTTTTATATAATTAATTCAAATAAATTAGTATTTTTTTATTTTTAATTTAATGTTGGTGAACTTGTTTGTGTACTTAATAAAACTGTAGATTGACCTTAGCATATCCGCCTATTTCTCTTTTTGCTTATTAGTTGCAACATATTTCTTTTCTAATGATAAACGCAAAGTGCCAGCTAATATCCAATTATTAAAAGATGAATACAGAAAATATGCTCTTAACACTAAATTACAGTTCGTATACCTTACAAAGACTATGATAAAATAATACAAATACATAGAAATATATCCGGTATCAGGGATCTAAATTGCTGCCGGTACCTACTCTGCAAAGAATTCACCAAATTTATTTAGGTATGCTGTTTTCTTAGTTTCAATGTTCTAGAGTTGATGTAGGTAACTTTGTGTATGAACTCCTCAGAATGACATTCACCGATGTCAATATTGTTGTCATAGCAACATTTTGTTATTTTTGTGAGTATTAGTATTAAATCAGAAATATACTAAATACACTGATTTATAGTTTTATTTTAATTTTTTCATTATTTAAAATGACGAAAGAGTCATTACGAATGTTAAGAAAAAATAAATTAGCTACATATTATTCACATGATCAAAATGAGTGAGTATATTATAATGATTGATTTATATTATATTGTTTTTGACATATTTTTTTTTGTAACGTAACCTTTCCTAAAGTAATTATTAAAAATAAAATATTTTAATACGCGTGAGTAAGCAAACAATGTTTCTGATAGAATAAATTAATAAATTCTTTATGTTTTATACTTTCCAGATTATCAGATGATTAGATGATTAGTGACAATAAAACGGTGATGGAGAATTACTAAGACTTGAATTATCATTTGCAAATGTAAGTACATAGTTCTTAACTGATATCCTGATATTTAGGTATATAGTAAAATCAGCACGTATTATCTTATTTTCATGTTACTATTAAAAAATAAGCTGATATATGAATACACGCAACATGTTTGAATCTCGGATACATATGTATGTTTTAAAACAAGCTTTGGTACAATTATTATTATTTTATTTTATGTATTTATTCATGATGCCATTCACTAGTTTGCGAATGATTTAAGTATTCCATAAATGTACTAAGTAATAATATAAAATTAGTTTGTGAATCAATAGTGAGAAAATGGTTTAATGTAAAAATAGATCTCAGCATGCGTTTGATTTTTAGATTATTATGAGTATTCGAAGTTTTCTAAATATGCATATTATATATTTACGTATTTGCAGAAACCACTTTGCATGTATGGTTACTATGGAAACATATAATATTTATATTTTGACATTCCATTTCCACGTGAAATTTTAGCACAAAGACATTGTACTTTAATAAGACTGTGCATTATTGGCCGGTTTCAATAATCTATCTATCCGCTCCTGTCGATTGAAATCTATTGTGTTCTATATTTTGAATCATACATTTCAATCGATAGTCACGGATAGATAGGTTATTGAAACCGGCCATAAGACACGATTACACATTAAATCACTTTATTGCTATAATTTTGTTTTATTTCGATGATGAAAAAATACTCTGCAAATATATGGACAGATTGTAAATTTATCCTTGGATTATGATGACTCAAATCTTTTTTTGTGATACTAAAGATGCATGAATCATTCTCTCCAAATCCCGGCCTTTTTGTTGTTTGAAATTTAATGGTGGAGTCAAAAATAATAAACAAGGGAAAAACATATTAAATATTCTTTTATTCTTTTGCAGCACTGGTGCCCCAGTCGCCGTTTCTTAAGGCAGCCATCATTGTCACTTAATTTGACGTCCCAGAAGAAAGAATAAATTATGGTCAACTCAATGCAGAATGGTGCAACAAATTATGGATAAACTCAAATATACCTACTTTACGTGTACTTTTTAAGGTGTATAATATAAATTATATAATTGTTGCAGAATAAAACTGAGTATTATTAAAAAAAAAGTATTTGAGTACTTTATTGGAAATATACCCACTTATACGCCCACATATATGTACATACAACAAGGTAGACATGTAAAGCTAATAAGCTTTTTTATGACCAATGATTTGATGAATCTATCTATACCCTCACGCCACATCCCATGTGGAGTAAGCAGAGAGAAGGGAACGCCAATTAAGTAAACACCTACCACTATCCAGCAAAAATAATAATAGTCTACCTACCTACGTGTTTGCTATATTTATGTATAGGTATATGTAGGCCTATTTATAACTCTTGGGGCATGAATGCTCTCTCGCAGGTGGGCCTTGTTGACCTCTGGTGCATCAATTGCATTATACATGCCGTTTTTTCAATGGAGTGCACAATCTTGTTAAAAATTATGTCTTTGTACGCAATGATTTTTGTGTCATTTGGTGTCATAGATAATGAGTGAAATATACATCACGTACGTCGCATTTTTTATCTCCTTTTTCACTTACCGCAAAAAGAGAGACAGTGATTTTTTAATGTTCGTAGTTTTTCGGACATAATATTAACTATATTTACGTGTGTTAGTGACCAAGTGGTGTATAGATAATGAGTGAAATATACTTCATTTCTTTATCTCCCTTTTCACTTACCGCAAAAAGAGAGACAGTATTTTTTTAATGCTTCGTAGTTTATTGGTTCGTACGTAGTTTAAAAGTTAAAATTTGGAGTAAACACCTGTTTTTAGGCAATTTTTTGCATATAGTCGAACGATTTCAAATTAAATTCTGGCTGTGAAGTCCTGTTAACTATTTTAACAAACACTAACAAGTAAAAATTCAAACAAACTGCATACGATTTACAAGTATTTATTAATAACAAAAAAAAAAAACAATTAAATCAGGTTAGTTGGTGGTTCAAAATCTTGGTTTGGTTCACACAAAAGGCTATCTTCTTCCTCTTGACACTCATTACTTCCTTCTACTGAATGACTGATAACCGATTTATAATACGCAAGTTCAGGTATCTCTGTCCAATCATTACCAAAGTGGGTATTCAATAATTTTTAACATCATTAATTTTCAGAGGATTGACTCGATTTCCAACAGCTACTATTGTTGGATTTATATCTCCAGGAAATTTCCCATCATTGGTTATACATTTTTTAACCCCGGTATCATTACTATAGTATATTTCTCCCCTAACAACTATATTCCTTATATCTTTTTTAAGCCTGGTTAATATTATTCTTTTACACTCTGAAATTTTGAAATGCAATTTTTGTGTACCTTTTATGATTTCTTTCATGCTTGTTTTCCAATCATATACAGGTATATCTTTGCCTAATAATTGAACATTTCCATGCTGATTCAAAATGTCGATGTATTCTTGTGGATTTACAACTGTATTTCTACATTGTATCTCCTTCTCGATGACGCCAAATACTCGATCTGGCGGAATGTATGAGTGACCCGGTACTGGGAAAATCATTTCTACCTTCTTTAAAGTATGTGGAGCATGATTGGCTAACCATTTACACAACATCGCCACCATAATACTATTTTTATTCTGGCCGGGACAACCATCACACATTAGGCGTAATATTTTAATGTCTTCAAAATTGACATGGCTCTGCAAATGATGAAAAAGGGCACTGGCAATTTCATTTGATCCTTTTTTATGAACGTCCTCTGTCCATACGTATGGATAAACATTTTTTTGTTTAAATTATCTTGTGAACTACCTTGAACAATCGTATAATTGTCAAAATATAATTGTCTAGAATAATACGTCGCTTGATCAGGGACCTTCGGAAGTTTTTGGTTTTTTTGACAATCAAACGACAATGTTATCATATCAAGCGCAATCTCTTTAAGAAAGTCAAAAAACACTGCCGCTCGCTTTTCATGGAGTTTAAAGTCAATCTTCAGCTGAGTAGATTTCTCTTCATTTTTTTCATATTTTATCAGTTCACGATACTGCAAGCATTTTGAGCACATATCACTTCGAGGATGGCTAAATCCAATGTTAAACACGGTGTTGAAAATTTTTCGGAAATAAGATTCCTTGCAGGGTTCAGAAGGATACTCTTTTGTAAACATTTTATGCATTTTTGCAATGTTTAGTTCCGAAGGCAGGTATATTCTTTTGGTCTTGGAACGGCAATAATGAGATTCTCTACCTTGAAATTTTTTTATAAATTCACATACTTTTTCTTTAGTGCCACTGTATTTTGTCGATTTTCTATCACCTCCTCTTGTTTCTATGGCCATCAGCCCTGTTTTTTTATGTCTATTCAGAACACCAAGCACTCGGGTTTTTTTAATATGCAATATATTCAAAAAAGCTGTTTTACATACCCTTATTTTGTTTCCCGATTTCTGTTTTACGTAATATGACACAGACATTCCTTTCGCATTCCCAGTACCTGTGCGTTTTCTTCTACGTTTAGGAGCATCAATTGAAGTGTACTTCAAAATAAAGTTATCCTGGTACATCTTATTTTTGACTTCATAAAATTTTTTGTGGAATTGGGATATGTCCATCATGGTCAAATTTACACATTTTAAACTACCATTGTGCCCACATGTTGGACGAATCGGTGCTTCAGCGGCAGAGTACCTGTAAAATATTAATCAAATATATGTATATAATCTAAAATCATGATAAAAAAGGATTGCGAGTATGCAGATAATAAAAATGAAAATAGCAATAATAAGATAATCACAGAAAAATAAACAATATTGTACTAGGTAAGTAATAATAGTAATCGCAAGTGATGACCCTGAATATAACAGTCAAATATGAGTGAAAAATACTCACTTTTTAATTCGTTGTATTTCCCTCTTCCATGTCATTTTTTGAAGTAACTTTTTACGTGCTTGAGAGGGAATAACCTCTTGAATAGATTTCTCCATTATTTTCTGGCAAAACTTTTAAAAATATTAACAAAATATGAATAAAAACGTTGCACTATCACTCCGAAATGTACGCCGTCGACCGATACAAAATGTACTGACTGAATTCAAGATGGAGGGACAAATCGAGCCCTCCCATTGGTCAGATTGGACGTGCCTTGTGTTGATAATAAGGCTACTAGGACCTGACGGATTTTGAAACTAAGCCATATTTTAAATGCAGAATAACATGAACAATATGAGGAATTGACGGATTTTGAAAGTTAATAATTATTTTTAATACTTTTGTATGCAATATGACGTTTCTATCTCATTTTTGCCTAAAATGGACTTGACTTGTATTGATAATAAGCTCCTGAAGTTATGTTCTCTAGGGTTTACAAACTGTCACATGTTTTAGTATTATTTTATTTCTCATCGATTCACTAGCACTGGTTTGAACATAGTCATAATTAAAATTTGAAGAAATAAAATGTTTTTGGTTTCTACTTTTTTTCTCCTGATCTGCGGCTTATTTTTATTCACAATTTTATTTATTAATTACTATAAAATTATATAACACGGAAAACTGAGTAATACTATACAATAGAGATGCAACAAATAGTATATTTGACCAAATATTATGCTCGATCTTGTTGAAAACAATGGTGAGAGCGTGCGGTACTCCTGACTGTGCTTCTTTGTGTAGGTACATCATAGACGTATTATGTACTAGACTTGCAGCATGGTACATTTTTAAAAAAAAATTGTGTTCCAACATTAAATATAACAATAATAATATTTATTTATTCATTCTTTACTGTACGTTGATTACATACAATTACATAAAAGGTTTACATTCAAGTTATATACAATCAATATACAAACGGCGAGTTTATTGCAAAGGTGCAATCTCGTCCAAATAACCCAATATCATGTTGTTTCACTCCATATCAAATTAAATTAATTAATTAGATATTTGAGGATTAATAAAATTATGCATCTGCAGCTGACAATAAAATAGTGTTCCTTCCAGTTTTACATTTAAACTATTCGTCAGAACATCAAATAATAGAGTATAATATTCGGTGTTCTGCTGAATAGTAAAAATGTTTCCGAATAGACAGAATGCCAAAGTTGCCTATTATTCGTTGCATCTCTACTATACAAGGTTACAGCTCTAGTCTAAGGTTTATTTTTTATTTCAAATTTGTACATAAAATTGTATAATACATACACCTAAGAATATATAGTATTATATGGGGTAAAAACAAGTTAAATCACTATAATTATGATAAATATGTTGAATATTGGACAAGGTCAAAGTTGTGTGTTTGTCAATATTATTTGAGTTGATACTTAACAATTTCGGGTATGTCCACCAGGTACAAAATTTCACTTTATTATATGGGCACATAGAGAATCCTTTCTACTTTGGTTTAGTTTTGATCTTACTCACTTAAGTCCACAGATTTATTATGAAAATACTGTCTAAAAATCAAATTCATTTCAAAACCTAATATGTCCATCAATAGTTTAAGTCCAAATTGGCCAATCAATGTACAGCAATCTGTCACTATGGTATGGTGGCCATCATTATTTTTCCAGTTGTCACGTGTGCTGTGTTGTTCTGACATTGCATTGAAAAATTAATACTTAAAGCAGTGAAAATGGATACAATTGTAAAAATTGTTGATCCTGACAAAGCAAGGAAAAGAATTAAAATAAAAAAATACAAAAAAAATTGCTTATGTCCATCGATGTACTTCTAAATCCAATATGTTCATAGAAGTTTTGGCAATTTTAATGGTTTTGTTTGTAATTATTAATGTTTTTGTGTTGTAAATTATGTTCAAATTAACAAGATAATGGGGGTTATTCTGAAAATACGACCGGTTGCTTGCAAACGATAGTATTGCGTTCCATCCAACTTTTTAAACGACAGTCGAATGAGAATGTATTGTATCGTATACTCGTATGGGTGTCGCATGGCAACCGATAGTATCGAATCAGATGCAATTCGATACTGTCGTATTTTCAGAATAACCCCCATAGTATGATAAATCCAAAAGAAAATAAAAAATGCCCACATTTCACAAAAACAAAAAATGTCCATTATCTCATTTTCACTTATGAAGGACATATTGGTGTATAATAAGTATCTACTCATTTATTGTATAAAATAAGTACAAACGATAAAATAACTACATCCCCATTTGTACAAATTAGTTTATAAAATCACATAAAAATGAAATTAGAAATACCAAAAAAAAAGATATACTAAGGCAAACTAAAAAAAAAAAGCGCGCAATAATGGTTAACACTACCTTAATTTGGTCATTTTACTGCTTGTCAAGTTAGTAAAAAGTAAAAATTAAAACTACAATGTCTCGTTACAATTTATAAATCTGCTTCAAATGGTTAACATTTTTAGCTGCTGATTCACAAATTTTGATACCATACTCGAGTTGTTAATGTGGAGATGTGCATGGTTTATTTGTGTTCATCGTAAATCTAAAGTCGTATTGAAAATAATCTGATCTCAGAGAAGTAGTTAGCAAACATTCAAATTTTTATTTGCCATTGCTCACTTATATGACTACATGAATTTACATGTTGATCTCATTGAGATACAAGCAGGGAATATTGCACAGATATATGTGTATTTTAAAATTTATGGTGCCATAATGGAAATAAAATGTTATAGTCAAACAAATCGCAAAACCAATAGACAAGTCAATCCTTATATAAATACTGCCATTTTTGTTCTTATGTATTCATTGCATTTTTTTTGTGTTATAAATATGTTGTATATATTTCACAAAGATGAAATATTTTTCTTTTGACTTCTAAGAGTAACATCTTAATTTTACATACATTTTAGCACTGCTTGTAAACTATGTAAACTGTTTACAAAAAAATATGTTAAAAATAGATGCAACACGTACAAATATACGAGAAGTCTTTCATGACTGAAAGTCTTCTCGTAGAAGTTACATGGAGAGATATATGAGAAGACTTTCATGACTGTGTGTGCAGTGGTTCAGTTTCATCAACAACATTTTCTTCTTCATGGAGTTATATTGATACAATATTGTACTAGATTTTAAATAATTTACAATTAAATTGTTTTAAAATTATATCTGTGTCTCATTGAAATTTCTTTCCTTATTTTTCGTAAAGCCATATTTAATGCTCTTTCAGTGTTGATACAGTTTTACTTCTAGTGATAGCAATAAATCATCATCTCTGTCGGTCCCTCAATCCTGAGGATCGTGACCATCATGCCTCGTTCTGTAAACCATCTGTCTCCATGTTGAGCGATCCTCCGCCATGTGTAGGGCCCCGTGAAGTGAGCTCTGTGTGGCCTCCTTAATTTGGTCGCTCCATCTTATTGGCACTCTGCCCCTTCCCCTCCTCCGTTCTACAACCGGAGTCATTATTACTCTTTCCAGGTTGTCATGTGCAATGTGCCCGAAATATCGCAAAGCACGCTGACTGCAAATCGTTGAGAGTCGCACCGAAATGTTTAGCTCCCTGAGGATAGACTCATTGGTCCTGTGTTCGGTCCAATGCACTCGGAGCAATTTCCTCCAGCACCACATCTCAAACGCATCGATCCTTGCGCATTCGCTAGCTCGCAGCGTCCACGTTTCACCTCCATATAAAAATATGCTGAATACCAACGTCTTGACCAGTCTTATCTTTGTGTTTCTCATAATTTCACGGCTTTTCCAAATTTTATCAAGACGACCCATTGCGCTCTTTGCCATCTGTGTGCGGCGGTTCACTTCTTGGTCGCTTGTGCCTCTATTATTTATGAGAGAACCTAGATATAAATATCTGAAAGAATAATAAAAAAACTCATATATTTAGCTTGTGGCTAACCTTTGCATTTCTTTTTTTTATGTAATCAAGACGAATCCCGTCAACTAAAAAGCCTCGATTATCTCACAGTGGGTGATAACCTGACCAGGACAACAGATCTGTATAATTTTCTGAGAAATTTAAACTTGAACTAATTTTCATTGAAAAAGTGAAACACCCTTATAAAAATAAAAAATGGACTCATGAAGCAGATAGACTGAGGTATTTGTAACACATAATTTCATTTGAAACCTGGGGATCTATCATGAGGTTACCCATATTTTTCTTGTTACTTCACATTTTTTATGATAAAGGCACAAATAAGATGTAACTTGATCAGTTGTATTATGAATGATCGATTCAAACTAGAAAACTTAATTATTACTAGGTATGTATGCATATTTCCTAATCCCTGCCCAGTCAGTCATCCAGATGACGATTTTTTTTCAAATTACGTTTTATTAGTTAAATACCTACCTGACCATTCTTTAACAAGCTAAGTTCCTACCTAATCAAATATGGGATAGATAATTATTTCTTTAAATTCAATTGATTATTTCTAGTTCCATTTATGTACCTTTGTATTTATTTTTGAAAAAAACATTTACTTCATATAATATTTATTAATTAGTCCACTTCTTTTGAAGGAATACACTAATCGATAATCCTAAAATTACTTTTCTTACTCGAAAGATATAATTATTGAAAATGCTTTACTTTTCAGTATTCATCTCAAGGACATGATTTAGTTCAGAATTTCTTCCCCGACCCCATTAGGGATACTGTTATTTAAATATTATGAACCACATTTTTTCCTGTGCAGTTAATAAATCTATTTGTATGTCAATTCTATTTTTAAACGCCGATAAACATAATATATTATTATTTAATTTTTTGATAACATTACTTTACTCGCAAAACTAAATATTGTAGGTAAAGTTGCCACGTTTGACAATAATTTTATTTTTTTTTGTTTTAAAAGATATATCTGGGTTTTGTTATAAACCCAAATACAACCTTATACACCTTTCACACTAAGCTAAAAGCTTGTGACGTGAAAGGGGAGTTTGCCGGCACCTGGGATCGAACCACGGACTCCTTTTTCTGAAGGCCGAGACTCTACCTCCAGGCTACCATCTAACTCGTTTATTCACTAGTTATTGGTAAAATTGCATAAAACTACCATATATATTAATTTAAATTATTATTTTCATAAAAACTTAAATATCCTTAATTACGATATCTCAATATGAATAATCTACTTTATATTTTAGATATTATAGGATAGAGGTAGCCAATGCGTCGATCACGATCGTCCGATCGATAATCAAGTTTCCCAAGTTTTTTTTTGTGAAAAATCAACACCTTTGTTTGGGCTCTGGATTTTCTTCAATACGAATAACTCTTTCGCCTTTTACGAAAGATTTCCGTGGAAAGGACACTCAAATGAGTCTGTAAATGTAAACCAATTCTTGATAAAGGGCCCGTCTACTACGCTACTGCGCGGAATGTAACTTTAAATCATAAATTTTTCCGATTTTTTTATTATTTATTTTATTTTATTTCACATATCCACGGCGTGGGCCTTTTACATGTTCAAGAATATGTCTTATTCTCAAAACTGTTGGAAAACAAGAATTGGCAAAGAACAAAACACAAAAGGGAATCATTTCATAACAATAATAATATTTAAGTCAAATCATAAAATATTGGAGTGTCAGTACAGAATGTCAATGAAATGTTTAGTACTTAATATGTCAAGAATTAAAATTGCAATAAATGTAGGAGATGTCAAGTAGATAGAAGACAAAAAATCTAAAGGTACAAATAATTTTATACAAAAAATATAAATAACTGGCAATAAGGTAAATGGTGCAATCCGACCTATAATTGCAAATAGAAACATATTATCCACCACAGCTAAAAGGTTGGTGCACTCTGCTATCTTAGTGCCAACCAAAGACTACTAATTACGTACTCTTAGGTGCCAACACTTATGTATGCAAGTGAGACGTAGACATGGTTAAAGAAGGATGAAAGTGGCATAAATGCAGATCACTGAGAAGGATGTGTGGTAAAAGTCTGAGAGAATGTGGAATGAAAGTTGGTGTAATAACAAGGATAAATGTAAATAGGTTAAGATGGTTTGGGCACGTGGAAAGAATGAATGAGGACAGAATGACTAAGAAGATATATTTGGCTGAGAGGAATGGTGCTCGGAGACGTGGACGTCCGAGGATTAAATGGCAAGATAATTTAAATCAAATCCTACAGGACGGTCACGTGTTGAACAGCAGAGCATGCATGAGGAATTGTATGACAGTGACGGAAGCGAAAGATGTATGCAAGGATAGAAGGAAGTGGCGCTCGATCCTTTCTGCCTACCCCGCGGGGGAAGCGGCGTGATGGTATGTATTTTATTTTATTTTTATTTTATTAATTATCCAAGCAAAACATTCAGTCATTCAGTACATATTACAAATAAATATATTAAATCTATAATTGACCAGTGAAGTTTGCGGATATTACTAATTAATCGGCATGTTCACAAGTCAAACAGGAAGAAAAATACAACAACATGAAATTAGTTTAGCAATACATTATAGAAAAAGAACATGAACATAAAGTGGGCTATTGTCAAAAATAAAAAAATATAATTTATAATAGCGCTCTGAAGGGAGGAATTTGGGAAATCGCAGTCGCAGTATGTTCAAATAATTTTAAAAAATGGTACAAACAATTTAGTCATAAGAATTAATGTCATAAAATGACGTTCATATGTATTTTTAATCATAGATTTTTATGGTTTTGTATGAAATTCTGTGTTTTTAATGCAGTTTAAAATGAGAAGACACTGGATTTTCTCATAAACAGCAAAAAAGGGAACTTGCACATATTTTTTTTATTCTTTAGAATCATAAATAAAGTAATCAGTAACACATATCAGTAAATTTTTTTTCGATACGTTGCTTAATTTCTGTTTTATAGCATTTTGAAATTTCGATTTTTGAATTTCCGCGAAAACGCCACATCTAAAAGCGCCATTTTGATGACGTCATATGTCCCTTCGATCTCTCTGTCTACAAAATGCTTAGTACATTTCGTAGTATATATCTATTAGTTTGACGAGGTTATTTACTGTTGTGGTTTGGGTTTGAACGCTTTTTTTGCCAAAAACTTCAAGATGATTAAATTTTTACGTATAAACATACATCAGTTCTTATTTTTTAATTTAGTTATAATGACGGAAAACGATTTTCTCAAGGGGCGATCGGATATTTATCATGCATATAATAATAAGCCCGCCGGTAGGCGCTATAGCTTTGTCTTATAATGTTATTACTAATTTGTAAATGCAATACAACATTGTGTAATAATTACATAATAGGGAACTTGCACATATTTTTTTTATTCTTTAGAATCATAAATAAAGTAATCAGTAACACATATCAGTAATTTTTTTTTCGATACGTTGCTTAATTTCTGTTTTATAGCATTTTGAAATTTCGATTTTTGAATTTCCGCGAAAACACCACATTCGAAAGCGCCATTTTGATGACGTCATATGTCCCTTCGATCTCTCTGTCTACAAATGCTTAGTACATTTCGTAGTATATATCTATTAGTTTGACGAGGTTATTTACTGTTGTGGATTGGGTTTGAACACTTTTTTTGCCAAAAACTTCAAGATGATTAAATTTTTACGTATAAACATACATCAGTTCCTATTTTTTAATTTAGTTATAATGACGGAAAACGATTTTCTCAAGGGGCGATCGGATATTTATCATGCATATAATAATAAGCCCGCCGGTAGGTGCTATAGCTTTGTCTTATAATGTTATTACTAATTTGTAAATGCAATACAACATTGTGTAATAATTACATAATTATATTCAATGGCAATTATTATCAATTTTCCATCATTCTTAGGTCTGATTAGTGATTACAGGTTCAAAATACGCCATTACTTTTCTGTACTGGGTGCATGGTAAAAGTGAAGATACTGCTAAAAAATCTGTCCAATGTTATTGGAAAAAATCAAAGTTGGCTGAAGTTAGCACAGAAGTTAAATTTATAACTTGTGCTGAATTGAGTCATCGATCATCTACAAATATATCCACACCGAGTGAGTTTCTGACAGCCATTGTGTCGGACTCAAATACCAAGCGAATGTTAATCCCATACATTACGATAAACAACAAAACATCACTCAGGACATGTGACGTCACAAATGCAATAACCAGCAATATGGCGTTCAAACAGCGGGCGAAAAAGTGTGATTTTATTTATATTGATAATAAATGAAAAATAATTATTTGTGAGTTTTAATCAAAATATAATCGATATATAACCTTTTTTCTACCTAATTAATGCATTTCACAAAATATTCCTCTCGAGTGCAAGTTCCCTATTATATTCAATGGCAATTATTATCAATTTTCCATCATTCTTAGGTCTGATTAGTGATTACAGGTTCAAAATACGCCATTACTTTTCTGTACTGGGTGCATGATCGAAGTGAAGATCCTGCTAAAAAATCTGTCCAATGTTATTGGAAAAAATCAAAGTTGGCTGAAGTTAGCACAGAAGTTAAATTTATAACTTGTGCTGAATGTTGGGATTATTTATTAATTTATATAAAAAGCCATTGATTTTAACATCATGTATTCAGAAGAAAAAACAAAATGGAAGTGACAACCATAGATTACAACAAAACCAAAAATATGTAAATAGACACAATTGTACTGTTACTAGACATATCCAACCATATCTAACACTCCCCCATAACATTACAATTGGATTACACTTCTTCGAGTCCAAAATCTGATAAAAACTCTTTAATTTTAGTTCCATTTAAACCCTTGGTTAAACTATCCGCTGCCATATGGTCAGTTGATAAATATTCAATTTGTACAACTCCCGTTTTCACAGCATGATTCACATAACGATTTTTAAGATCTATATGTTTAGATCGTTTATGAAAACCAGAATTTCTAGAAAGTTTTTCTGCACTCTGACTATCACATAGCAATTTCACTGTTCCTTGAGGTCTCCACAACCAATGTAAAAGTCCTTTTAAATCCTTTGCTTCTCTGGCTCCTTCCGTCAAAGCTATATATTCTGCTTCTGCAGCAGATAATGCAGGAGATTTTTGCTTTCTGGATTCCCAAGAAACAGCTGCTCCGCTTAACACAAAGAAAAAACCACTGTATGATATTCTATCATCTACGTCATTAGCCCAATCTGCATCCGTAAATCCAAATATATTTTTATTTGTTTTCCTGTAACATAAACATAACTTAGATGTCCCTTTCAGATAGGCTAATACTCCTTTTGCTGCTCGCCAATGCACTTCATTATAACATGAGTTATATTGACTTAAAACACTACATGCATGTGCAATGTCTGGTCTAGATGTAACAGCAAAATACATGAGTGAACCCACAAGACTCTGATAAGGATACTTATTCATCACGTCTTCCGATGTTTCACCCTCTGTGGGTCTCGAAAGTCTTTGATTCGGATCCAGAGGACTTGACATGGTCCTACAGTCTTCCATCTTATATCTCTTGAGTACTTCAAGAATATCCCCTTCTTGATCAATCCATAATTTCTTCTGAGCTCGATCACGTCTTATTCGCATTCCCAGAATGTGTTTTGCCTCTCCAAGATCCTTCATTTGAAATTTGTTTTCCAAACCATCTTTGATTCTCTTTGCCTCTACTTTATCATCAAATAATATTATTAAGTCATCAACATAAATTGCTAAAATTATTGTACAATTTTGTGTCCTTTTTGAATACACACATGGGTCCCTTAGAGATTGTTTTAGACCCAATTCCAATAAAACTGCATTGATTGTTTCATTCCAACATCTGGATGCCTGTTTTAATCCGTATATGGCCTTCTTTAGTAAACATACTTTTCCTTTATTTTTAGATTCTATGAATCCTTGCGGCTGTTCCATATATACAGTTTCTGTCAAATCTCCATGAAGAAAGGCTGTCTTCACATCAAGTTGTTCCAGTTCAAGGTCTAGTTCGGCTGCTAATGCCAAAAGCATTCTAAAGGTTGACTTTCGTACAACGGGTGCGTAAGTTTCTTCAAAGTCCACACCATATTGCTGCGTGAAACCTTTTGCAACTAGTCTTGCTTTAAATTTATCCCCTTCGAGGCCTTTCTTTCTCTTAAAAACCCATTTATTTTTAATCACCTTTTGATTCTGAGGCCTATCAACCAGAATCCAAGTATTGTTCTCTTGAAGTGATGTCAGCTCTTCTGTTATGGCCTTTTTCCACTCATTACCGTTGGGTAGTGACAAGGCTTCATTTAATGTTTTTGGATCTTCAATATTTTCACTGTTAAAAACATGTAAAGCACTGTATAGTTCCATATCAGATGGCCATTTCTTTGGAATATGACCTCTAGCTGAAATCCTTCTATCTGATTCAATTTCTTCGTCACTCTCTTCCGTTTCATCCTCCATTATTTCTTCATCATTTTCTTCCATATATTTTGAATGATCATCTTCTGACTCCTCGAGTTGATCATCTAAATAAAGAATTTCTGACTGTGGATCTTTATCCACTTCGCTTATATTTGGAGGCGTGTCGAATAATGATTCCATAGGAATTTCTTCATATTGCACATCGTCCTTTGATGTTTCTGATTTTGTGTTCCATCCCTTGACATTTTCGAAGAAGACAACGTCCGACTCATATATAGCACTTCTTCCATTCTCTGGATCTACCAATTTGTAGCCTTTTACTCCATCTCCATATCCAACAAACACCCACGGCTTGCTCTTTGAATCAAATTTCTTCCTTTTTTTTATCTGGAATCCTTGCAAAAGCCTTGCATCCAAATACTCGAAAGTGAGATATATTTATCTTCCTTCCATTCCAAGCTTCTTCTGGAGTTTTATCTTTAACTGATCCGTGCGGAGATGCATTTTTTAAATACACTGCTGTCACTACTGCTTCAGCCCAAAAGGCCCTAGGCATTTCAGTGTCTTCGAGCATACATCTCGCCTTCTCTACAATAGTCCGATTAGCTCTCTCTGCAACTCCATTCTGATGTGGATGCCTCGGAACTGTCTTCTGGTGACGGATTCCATGTTTCTTGAGGAAATTCAACAATGATTCATTGACATACTCTCCCCCATTATCTGTTCTTAAATTCTTTATTTTGCATCCTGTTTGATTCTCAACAAATGCCTTGAATTCAATAAACTTTTTAACAACTTCATCCTTTGTACGAATAATATACACAAAAGTTTTACGAGTTAAATCGTCTATAAAGGTCAAAAAATACTTTCCACCTCCCCAACTCTCTGTGCTCATAGGTCCACATACGTCTGAATGAATGAGCTGAAGTTTTTCTGTCGCTCTCATTCCTTGTTTCTTGGGAATAACTCTTGTTTGTTTCCCTTTAACACATTCTTCACATTGGTCATCTTCTCCTGGAGAAAATTTGATGCCATCAGCCATGCCTTGAGATAATAGTGTCATGGACTTTCTGCATAGGTGCCCAAGACGCCTGTGCCAAAGTCTTTTCGGCAGGTGACTTTCTATAGAAGTCATGGTCATCTCTTTTGTACCATCATTTACTATTGGTTCTTTTTCAACAGAATCAATACTCTCATTCAACTTATATATTCCAGCATTTCGAGAGCCTAGTAATAGTGACTCCCCTTTAATAGTACATTCTTTTTCTGGATAAACCTTGCAATCCTTTTTGGTGAAGACGCAGATAAATCCTTTATCAGTCAATTTACTTACTGATAATAAATTGGCTGCCAATTTGGGCACATACAGAACATCTTTAATAGTTGCTTGTTCACCATGTAAGTCAACTTTTACATCGCCGATTCCTTGACTTACAATTTTTTGTTGATTTGCCACAATGATTTCTTGACTTTGAAACTTGTTTGACATGGGTTTTATCCAGTCACTTTTCATTGTCATATGAGCACTAGCTCCAGAGTCAATAATCCAATCTCTAGATTGAGTCTTCGATGTCGACATTGCTGCAAATAAAACTGTGGCTGAATTGGCCCTCTTATTGAAGTTCTCTTGTTTTTTTATCTTCATTATTTTTGAAGTTAGATTGTTTACTATCTTTACACTGAAAGGATTTGTGTCCGATTTTATTACATTTAAAACACTTAGGTTTCCATTGTTTTCCTTGAGAGGAAATAAGCGCGCTATAATTTGAAGCGCTCTTCTGAATTGGTTTTTGTGACGAGTGTTCAATTAATAAGGTTCTTATAGAATCACTCGTTACTTTCGTACCAGAACCTTCAATTCCCATAATCATTGGATTATATTCATCGGTCAATCCATTAAGCATGATGACTCCAATCAATTCATCATCTATTCCTCCCTTGATTGCTTCCAGTTTTTGTGCCAATGATAATATTTCATTCAAATAACTTTCCATAGAGTTAAAATTTGTTAAATGAACTCTGAGAAGTTTGCGTAAGAGGCCTAATCTCCTCATCAAACCATCACCAGCATAGTCCTTTTCAAGCTGTTTCCACACTTCTCTGGCGGTTGAGCATTTTTGAATCGTTGGCCACAATTTTTCTTCTACCATTAATACAATTTTTCCTTTAGCTTTATTGTCAATTCTTTTGTCTGGTATTTCTTCACCATTCACTGCATCCCAAAGATCATCTGCCAACAAAAACATCTGCATTCCAAACTGCCATGTGGAATAATTTTCTCGTCCAGATAATTTTCTAATTGTCGGTAGTGAATATGAATTTGACATTGCGTTATTGAGAGATTGTGCTGTGTTATTGCTTGTATTTTCTTGACTTTCTTTCCCTTTAAAACTCATTATCACTATTAAAAGTCACAAAAGTTTATATTAATTCACAATGCAAGCAACAATACAAAGATTTGAATGATAAATCTTCACTTGTTTTTTCGTTTCTTTTGATTAACCTCAAAGGTTAAAAGTCACAGTACAATTTATAAAATTCACTATCTCTGCTTGTTTATTAAATAGTTAATAGCACTATTATATTCCTGAGAGCATTTCTGGGCCCATAACCACTGTTGGGATTATTTATTAATTTATATAAAAAGCCATTGATTTTAACATCATGTATTCAGAAGAAAAAACAAAATGGAAGTGACAACCATAGATTACAACAAAACCAAAAATATGTAAATAGACACAATTGTACTGTTACTAGACATATCCAACCATATCTACAGTCGGGCCAGTATACCAATGCACCACAGGTACGATGGTCTCTTTTATTCATAAGCAGGTATCAGCAACCAAAGGCATTGTTATAGAATATTTTATTTTCTATATTATTATCTAATCCTTGTACCTGTATACCCACATACGTACTGCGCGCCTTACGGTGTAGATCAAGGACCGCACACCCTTTTCGCTTGTTGTTTCTGTCACATTAATATAAGAGTTCCTGTTTGGATATTTTGTGTCAAAAAAATATAACATATAAAAGTTTTCAAGTATGCGTATTAGTACAGTAGGTTAGTTAAAAAGGATATCAAATAATTGGAAGTAGGCAGTTACATACAAAGAATTGTTATAATAGCTACATTTTATAACTGTATTAGTCTAGGATAATTTAAAAAAAAACAATAGGGATTTACTGAATGAATCTCAATACAAAACTGCAGATAATGCATTTTATGATTTACGACTAATTTTTGTCATGGAATTCCAAAATTAACTTATCAGAAATCATCCCTTATATTCTTTAGTTTTAAACGAGCCTTCGGGATCGCAACATCTAACAGTGAAAGTTTATTTTAGTGTCAGTTTATAGATTATAAAAACATGCCTACTAAATGTCAAGTATTGACACCCCAATTATACAAAGGAAATTTTCTATTTCAAAGTGGAAAAAATTAACTGATTGACAATCTCTGATAAATGTATCGTTGGTGGTGAGACGTAAGGAAGTTGAGTAAACGTGAAGCGGGGGTGCAGGTGCACTCATATACTGGCCCCACTTTAAAGGGTCGTTCACATACGTTCACTTTCAGTGATCACTCCGGATGATCCTCCAAGATGAACAAGTGTGAACAGGCGTTTCATCAATAGTGATCACTAGCGATGACGGAGGAAAGAGATTACCACTCGTCATAATTTCGATGAAAGGACCTTTCACTGATACGACCATAAACAAGTTTCATCTTATTATTTGTTTTATTCTCTATGAATTTGTATTGAATGTCAGAATCATGTACAAAATTATTATGCAGTCGAGAGCTATATTAATATATTTTAAGTGTAATTTTTCATTTTTGAATTTGTTTAATTATTTTTATACGAAAATACGTCCAACTACATACAACATGAGTGAGAATGTAGACATGGCAGTGAAAGCATAGGATGAACAAATGTGAACAGACGTGTTCACTTTCGATGAACAGGTTTGACCCTGACACTCTGGATGATCATCCAAAGTGAAGCAATGTGAATGCTACTTAACACTGAATTGAGTCATCGATCATCTACAAAAATATATCCACACCGAGTGAGTTTCTGACAGCCATTGTGTCAAAACCAAAAGATTTTTATTGTATGTAAATCAGATAGTATTTTAAGGATATAGTAACAAATGTCGACACCATAAGCATCCACTACTTAATAGATGTGTTCATTACCTAATAACAATATTTATACTGCGAATGATTTTGTTTGTTTTGTGATTGGACGATAGATATGGAAAGCTGCAAAGAAGTCGCTGAACTTACAGTACAGTATCCAGCTAACAATATCGGCATGCGTAGAAATAATTTATTCGGTGTCGTATAAGTTATATTTGTACACCCTGGACTACGCAATATTTGTATGATCTTTTTGGAAACATTTTGTATCAATCCAAGATATATTTACCTACTTCGAAAATGTTAAAAACCGGACTCAAATACCAAGCGATTGTTAATCCCATACATTACGATAAACAACAAAACATCACTCAGGACATGTGACGTCACAAATGCAATAACCAGCAATATGGCGTTCAAACAGCGGGCGAAAAAGTGTGATTTTATTTATTAAAATAATAAATGAAAAATAATTATTTTTGAGTTTTAATCAAAATATAATCGATATATAACCTTTTTTCTACCTAATTAATGCATTTCACAAAATATTCCTCTCGAGTGCAAGTTCCCTTTCCATAACCAAGGTTCTCAGCCTTGCCGATTATTATTATTAAGGCCTTGTCCGCACTGCGATTTTTTTCCGCGCGAATTAAATTCCATGATCAAAATTTCACCCTGTTCACACTGCGAATAAAAATCGCGCGATTTTTGTCATTTCTATGCAGTTCCCGGCTGAGACGAACGTCAAATGGACACCAGAAAAATTTCAATTGATACTTCGGCTGCGGCATAACAGACGTATCAGATGACAGTATTTTGCAGAATATTATCATTCATCGAAAGGGTCAATTTCATGAAAATATGAAAAAATATAAATAAACATCTACCCTTAACCTACACACAGACCAAGAAAAATTAACAATGAATTTATATAAGTATATAATAATTAATTAATTTATAATTGTCTTGTGATTTAATTCTGTAATTTTATTTGTGTATATTATTCATAATATTATATGATAGGTATACATTATTTTTTCACTTGACTGTTTTCTTTTTTGTTATTATGTTTGTAAAGGCTGTTTCAGCCGTTTATTATTATAAATAAATACCTAAATAAATAAATAAATTTGTGTATTTTAATTGATCTATACTCCCTCCCTATACACGAGATATGTACCTATCTCTACTAGGGATGTAGAATATTATTATGAATGTTTTTTATCGTTTATTGAAAATAATTGTATTGTGTACTTTGGAAATAAATATATTTATTATTAAAAAAATAAATTAAAAAATAATAAAGAATTTGTTCCCATTATAAATCTTCACATATTTCGTCCCACAATCTCACCGATGTTCAATTCAATGTTCTATCGAAGTATTTTTGTCATTAAAAAAAATAACTTGAATTTCTGTTTATTTTTTACATGAATATCGTGTAACAAATAAGCATGGAAATTCAAGTTAAAATATATTTTTTTTAAATGTCTAGAAATTGCTACATAGTTAATGCCTCTAAAATAAGTGAAGTATTTTGATCAAACTTATCCCACACGGGAGGTCTGATGTATTTATTGTCATTAATTTTTCAATTTCAATGTCGTCCTCATTTTCTATGGCCCGATCGGGAGACGTATAGTCATGTGTAACACAGATCCGACCCGAGTCAAATGTTCGGGTCCTTCCAAATTGACCCGCGGGTCTACAGATCACCTACGGGTCAACGGGTCCTAATGATCTGTTTGAGCGGAGACCCGTTGGATCTGTGAGGACCCGATGACCCGAAAGATCTGTTTGAGACGATGACATGTAGGATCCGTTTAAGCGGATGACACGTAAGTTCTGTATGTTTTGTTCACAAATTGAATAGAATGACCGTTTGTACTTACCCATACATACATACCATCACGCCGCTTCCCATACATACAAATCCGTATTCTAATACTATATTGTGTTTTATTGCTGGAAAGTATCGCAAAGTTTTGCTAGTCTCTAAAAACATTTTTCACAAAATAATACTACAATACACAAACACAAAATATTTCACAAAAAAATATCATGGCGAAACATTTTATGAAACCAATACTTTTTCATATAAAATGTTTACCTTTAATCAATAGCTTATCCACTATTTATTTCAACTAAACCTTTGCACAGTTCACAATAGAAAGTATTTTCCTAATTGAAATTAATTGGTAGTATGTTGTTTTTTTTCCTTTATTTATATTGTTTTCCTTTGTTTATGCATTATTTCTCTTGACTGTTTTTTTTAATTTGTATTATTTGTAAAGGCTGATACAGCTGTTTGTTATGTAAATAAATAAATATTTTATGGCCAATAAATGTCATTATTATTATTCTTATAATTATTGAGTACTCCGTTCAGATATTAAGTGTAAAAATCTCCATACCGTATGAAAGACATAGTGGATCATAGACAATAAGCTATCAACACCGGAAACAGCTCCGACCCGTAGACACAGGTATATGCTGTAACCGGAAAGACCCGTGACCCGAATCATATGTTCGGCTCACTGCTATCAGTGGATCCGAACGGGTCGGGTCGCCTCAAAGTGATCTGTTACCCATGACTAGGAGACGAAGCACAAGACATCTCAATCATCTCATCGTGAGTGCCGGCGCACGACTGAGCAAAATTTGCGATTTTTATTCGCAGTGCGGACATAGCCATACCTACTGCATACTATGCAAAATATTCGCGCGGAAATTATTCGCACCAAATTTGCATCAAATCACAGATTTTTTTTCCGCGCGATTTTTTAATCGCAAGTGCGGACACTCCCATAAGATTCAATGTGTTACAGAATTGCGGAAAAAAATTCGCGCGATGAAAAATCGCAGTGCGGACAGGCTCTAAATGACATAGTCAGCGTTCCCTTCTTTTACTGTCATTGTTGTGTACAAAATTGTCTATGATAGAAATCGAGAAATGTCAATGCTTGACGCGTGTTTTCTCAGTGTTTTCTAACCTTACATTTCGTTGCACGTGTGTTATTGTTCTCGCCGGATGGCGCGTGTAGCCATAGTGGTGTGCGTTGTATTTCGATAATTTTATTGAGATCCATTTTTTTTTCCATTTAATAAAAATTCAATACGTGTATTTTATAATTTTCAAGTAATCATTACCGTTGGTTATTCAGAAGTAAATAGAAAATGACGGACGTTAATATGACTGATGTTGGTCACACTTCTGATAAAAAGAAAAGAAAAAGTAAAGGAACAGTTACTATCGGAGAGTTCCAGAAAGTGAGAGATTTCAAAATAGAGCCATCTGAGTCTGTCGCCAAATTAGACACGGCATACTGGCCGCTTTTACTTAAGAATTTCGACAGACTGAATGTTAGAACCAGTCATTACACTCCTCTTCCCTTTGGAGCTTCTCCCTTAAAAAGAAATATTTCAGATTATGTCAAATCAGGATACATAAATTTAGACAAGCCAAGTAATCCGAGCTCTCATGAAGTTGTTTCATGGATAAAAAGGATATTAAAGGTGGAGAAGACAGGACACTCTGGTACATTAGATCCTAAAGTGACAGGATGTTTGATAGTGTGCATAGAGAGAGCCACCAGACTTGTGAAATCCCAACAAAATGCTGGTAAAGAGTACGTAGCTGTGTTTGGATTGCACTCCCCAGTAGAAAACATACAAAAAATAAACCAAGGACTAGAGAAACTACGTGGAGCATTATTTCAGAGACCTCCTCTCATATCTGCAGTAAAGAGACAGCTGAGGGTGAGAACTGTGTACGACAGCAAACTGTTAGACTACGATGAAGATAGGAATATGGGAGTGTTCTGGGTGAGTTGTGAAGCCGGCTCATACATCAGGACCATGTGTGTACATCTAGGGTTGGTACTTGGGGTAGGAGGGCAGATGTTGGAGCTTCGCAGGGTAAGGACAGGGCTGCAGGGGGAAAATGACTGTCTGGTGACCATGCATGATGTGCTGGATGCACAGTGGCTTTACGAAAATCACAAAGAAGAGGCATATCTGCGCAGAATCATCAGACCATTGGAAGGGCTACTCACACGGCACAAGAGAATCTTCATGAAGGACAGTGCTGTGAATGCTGTCTGCTACGGAGCCAAAATAATGTTACCAGGAGTACTACGGTATGAAGACGGAATAGAAGTGGATCAAGAGATAGTGATAGTAACCACCAAAGGGGAGGCTGTGGCATTGGCCATAGCACTCATGACCACATCCACCATGGCCTCGTGTGACCATGGAGTGGTGGCTAAACTCAAGAGAGTCATCATGGAAAGAGACACTTACCCACGTAAGTGGGGCCTGGGACCCAAGGCTTCAATGAAAAAGACTTTAATCAAAGATGGAAAGTTAGATAAATATGGAAAACCAAATGAAAATACACCTGCCGAGTGGCTCACAGGCTATGTAGATTATGCTGCTAAGAAAGTTGTTAAGGAAAATGGGGAGCCTAAAGACGATGAGAGTAGGAAAAGGAAATTAAGTCACAATAGCAGCGCAGAAATAGAACCTATGGCTGTAGATGAAGTGAAAGTTGAAAAGAAAAAGAAAAAGAAAAAAAAATATCAAGAAGCTTCTGAGGAAGGTAACGGGGAAGTAGAGGCTGCAGCGGAACAAAATGAAGGAGCTGAAGAGACACCAAAAAAACAAAAGAAGAAGAAGAAAAGCAAAGATCACGATAAGGAGGCTGAGTGAGTGTCACGTAGAGACTGTGAGTACGTGATCTGATATTCAGGATGAACAGTGAGACACAGTGGAAGAGAACTTGTACAGTACATAATAACTGTTTTATAAATATGTCATTGCAAATATTAAGAAATACTTTTCCCTCATAATTGTGTTAACATAGAGAATAAATAAAAATTGTTTACATTGTATGTTTTATTAAGTGGGTTATATTTAACTCAACTTTTAGGGAATGAATTAATTTTTATTTATGGATGATATATTGTGGATGTATTAGTAAGTACATAATTGTATTAATTACTTCACAATATAAATTGTATATTTGATTCTATATACATTGTATTTAATTCGTTTCAGGTACAACCAAATGATGAATACTCGTAAAACAATATATATATATATATATATATATATATATATATATATATATATATATACCTTAATTGTATCGGCATTTACTTTGTAACACTTCATTTTAAATTAACAAATAAAATAAAATAAATATCGTCGGTCTAACTTGTAAACCTCATATATTCAAATTTACATTTTTTACAGGAGAAGGTTAAAACTATTTATTATTAAAATGGGGAGGAATTTTAAAATTTTAACAATTACATTTAATAATTATTTTCCATTGCGTATGATTTGTATTAAAAATAATCAAAAATATAAATGCATCCATACTTTTTTTTCAATAATTTGGATTTAAGAGTTTTTCACTCTTAACTCTCTAGTACTGGAACGGGATTTATTAGTTTTACAAAGAGTATTAGTATGGGAAAACAAGAACATCAAAGTGAAACAAGAACTTAATTTATAATTTTAAGATGACAAATATTATTTTTTTATATATATACATACATGCATACCATCACGCCGCTTCCCTCGCGGGGTAGGCAGAAAGGATCGAACGCCACTTCCTTCAATCCTTGCATACATCTTTCGCTTCCGTCACTGTCATACAATTCCTCATGCATGCTCTCCTGTTCAATGTGCTCAACACATGAACGTCCTACCAGCCTATAATCTATTTTAATGTGATAAATTGTTATAGTAAGTTCAAAAATCCTTCGGTAATATCCTTTTCAACTCGTCATACTTTCTCCGACATTAATGAGGCTATGATACAACATTTGTGGTAGAATTGCTCAGGTATCTGGAATCATAATTTGTATTTTATTATACCATTCAAATTACTGAATCCTCAACTTTTCTCCCCAGGTATAAAGTTTCGAGAAATGAGCACTGTCGATTATTTAAAATTTGTCAAAACTCAAAAATTCTGCACTGGACGTCTCAAATTTTTACATTCAAACTTGCACATATTTATAAATTCTGCTAGCACATTTATGTCCCTGGAAAACCATATTTTGTGAAATGGTCAAATCGTCAAAACAAAAATAATTGCCTTTGTAGTAGGTATAGGTTTGAGAAATTTAATTTTGAGCTGAATCTCGAAATAATAACACTGCTCGCAAATATGGACACATGTCTAACATTTGTCCTTTTTTAGTTTGAAAAAAGATATGTTTTCCTTTTCTCAAGACTTTGTAAAACTTAAATTGAAATAGCTGAACCATTTTTTTTATTAAAAAATAATACCTTAATGTGACTTAGAACGCCATTCAGGAAAGAGATAAGGTTCTGGTAAAGTAGCTCTACATAATGGAATTACAGTGAAAGGGAGTTATCGGGCTATTAGCTTGCTGAGCTCAATAGGGAAACTGTATGGTAGAATTTTGATTGAGAGAGTACGAAAGATAACTGAGTGTAAGATATGGGATGCGCAAGGAGCTTTTTTGAATGGCAGAGGGTGCACCGATCAGATCTTCTCCCTGCGAATGGTTATAGAGAAGTTTCTGGGTAAACACCAGAGGCTTTTTTGTGCGTTCGTGGATCTGGAGAAAGCATATGATCGAGTGGACCGGGAAAGGTTGTGGCGCGTGTTGTCGGAGTATGGGGTGAGCAGCCGGTTGATCCGCGCAATATCTTCACTTTACGTGGGAAGCTCCGCTTGCGTGAGGGTAAATAACACTCTCTCGGAGTGGTTTGTCCTCACCAAAGGAGTGAAGCAAGGTTGTGTCATGTCTCCGTGGCTGTTCAACCTATTCTTCGACTACTGTATGCGACCTGTGAAAGAGATGGATGTTGGTGTCGAGCTGAATGGGTTTCGGGTGAATGCATTGATGTACGCAGATGATTTGGTGTTAATGGCTGAGAGTGAAAGGGACTTACAAGAGATTGTTACGTGTGTGTATGATAGCTGCAATTTGAATGGTTTGAAAATGAACGTTATGAAGACGAAAGTTCTTGTTTTTGAAAGAGAGAATGAAAAAACGATTTGCGAGATTAAAGTTGGTGACGAATGTTTGGAGCAAGTAAGTGAGTATGTATATTTGGGAAGTATGTTTACGAGGGATGGAAGATGCGATAGGGACATTGAAAGAAGGAAAGTGGCCGGTGCTAGAGTAAACGGTGCACTTCGACCCATTGTCAGCAATGACAATGTGTCGAACATGGCTAAAATGCTGGTGCACAATACCATTCTGGTACCGTCACTTACGTATGCAAGCGAGACATGGACGTGGTTGAAGAAGGACGAAAGTGGTATAAATGCAGTAGAGATGCGATCGTTGAGAAGAATGGTTGGTAAAACGCTGCGTGATAGAGTGAAGAATGAGGATATTAGAAGAATGAGCGGATGCAAGAAGACTGTTGTGGACAGAATGCGTGTAAATAAACTGAGATGGTTTGGTCATGTGGAACGAATGAAAGAGGAAAGAATGACAAAGAGGATATACTTATCTGAAAGAAAGGGTGTGAGGAAACGCGGGCGTCCGAGAACCACGTGGCTTGATCACGTGGATCAAATTCTCAAGGACGGCCGCGTGTTGAGTAAGAGGAACCGACGTGCGTGTATGAGGAACTGTATGAATGTGGAGGAAGCGAAGGAAGTGTGTAAAGATAGATCTGTTTGGCGTTCCGTTCTCTCTGCCTACCCCACTTGGGACACGGCGTGAGGGTATAGGATAGGATAGGATATAGGACAATTGATTAATAACATTCATAAGTTAATAATTTTTCTCCACAAATTAATGTTGAGAAATTTTGGAAACTTCAAAATTCCTAAAATTATCTTTCCGATTTTTGACCGATCATTCCCCTATTCCGAGTGTGTTCAATACATTATTTTGTACACTACATAATACGAGTATAATGTTGTCTTCATTTTTAGGAAGATAATTAAAAAATGCACATAATATTATATCTATGTGAATTCTCTTGCGAATATTATGTTTTATTTATTTATTTATTTTATTCTTCACTGTACATTGTTTACAATAATACAAATTAACATAGAAAATATCATTTATACAATTCAATGTACAGAGGGCGAGTTTATCACTAAAATGCGATGTCTTCCAACTAACCCGATTTTACTGACTTAACCATCATGTTTATAAAAGTCTTCTTTTGGCCCCAGTTAGTTGACCAAAAATCAGCAAACTTCTCCGCTCATCGTCATCTAACGTTGCAAATTTCAAAGTTCCTTTCTTTGTTAATTGATATTTGCATCTATTTTTAATTAATCTCTTATATCCTGGTATTTTTTTTTTCAAAATACTGATTATTCTCATTCAACTCTCTCTAAAAAAAACAACACCGAAACTTCTAAATATGGTCGAATCACAATGCAAAGAAATTTATACCAGGCGGCAACACTCAACCAATATCTGTCGTACAAAAGGCGCGTAAATTGGGATTTGAGAGGTTTGCGAATTATATTGTTCTATGGACTGGATTTGCGTGTTTTTTTGATGACCATTTTTTGAAACAATTTCAATAATTTGAAAATAAAAGTTTCACACAGTGGTGAGGAATAAACTGTACATTTGATTGGTATCAAAAAGTCACTTTTGGCCAAATCGGGATTTACGTGGTTTACAAGTTAGATCGACGATATTTATTATTTTGTTTTGTGTTACTGTTGAGTATGACTAACGCACGACCATAGTATAGATCAGCACCTGATGATGCGAACTCGGAGTCCGCGAAACCGGTCGTGCGTTACGACCGGTTTCGCGGACTCCGAGTTCGCATCATCAGGTGCTGATCTATACTATGGTCGTGCGTTAGTCATACTCAACAGTAACACAAAACAAAATAATAAATATTTATTTTATTTGTTAATATATATACCTGTTTACATAATTTTTCTAATAACTTTACAGATATTCTGTATGGAAAAGATCTTCTTCTTCTTCTTAATCTTTCATTAGACCCAGAGGTCTGTTCATGCAGGAGGGTCCTCTTGCGATGTGGAGGCCCAGCTGTCCTTCCATCGTTTAGGGGGTCTTCCTGGTAGACGTCATCCATAGTCTCAAGGACTTTCACTCTTCGTATTAAATTATGCAAAACATTATTTTAGTGTCATGATAATTTCAAAAACAATTATTAGGTATCGGAAATGTTGCATTGTACTTTGTTCATGTGAATCATTGTTACTTTGTTTTATTCAGATTAATATTTGTACAAATATCTTTCTGTAGATTTCAATGAATGCAATATAACATTTAAATTTGAAAAATGCTTCATAAAAATGAAGTGAAATGATTGTTCTTAAAGAATATAAAGAAAGGAGTGATGGATTGAGAGAAGGTATAAATATAGTTTGTGATTTATTTTTTGACTATTGTTTTATTTGATATATGCAGAGGCGGCCGGCAGTGTGTATTTACGGGGGTTCAGTGAAATAAAAAAACCTACCTACCTTATTTCTTATAAAAAAAGTTTGTTTCTCTTCTCTATACCATAAGTGAACACTTCAGTTACTTAAGCGGTTCAAATCTGGTGTTGTCTGTGAGAACTGTTTTCAATACTTAAAACAGATAGGGCATAAAATACCTATATTTTATTTTATATTCATAGTATTTCTTTAAAACGATTTTCTTTTTAAATAAAAAGTAAACACTTTTCTGGCCTGTTTTTGAAATTATATACATAACTAATACCTATGTATTTTCAGTAGAGCACCCGACAAAGAATTTGTCTCTCACTCTTTTCCGTAAGTTTTCGAGTGTCCTGTAAAAGGTGTTCGAAAAAATAAACACATTTTGCATCTTAAATTCAGCAATGAGGTTGCCACCAATCCTGAATGTCTTAATTTTTTGTTGTCACGGAGAGGATAGCTTGCATGTTTTTTACATGCAGATGGCCTGCTAGCTACCTCACTTGTGGGATATGCTGTGATGGTATAGTAGGGTCATTCCGTGTCAATTCAACACAATTTTGGGAGATTTTCAGACTTGATGTCTCAGATTTTCATGATTTTTTTTATGCAGCAATATATCATAGACTTATGAAAAAATACCAAATTTCAGCTATGTAGCACAATTATTTTTGAAGTTATTAATTTTTAAAGTATTCAATTTTTATGAAAAAATCTCATGACTTGGCACCTTTGGATGCCTATAGACTGGCAACCAGTGATGATATAAACCTGGGAGAGGTCTCGTTTTAAAGCTGTTGAATGGGGCTTTAATCTGATGTGCCACAGGATAGGGGTCACGGTTTGAAAAAAAAATTAAATTTTAAAATTAAATTTTAAAAATTAAATTTTTCAAAAAGTGACAATTTTAAAAATTCCAAAAAATTGTCAAAAATAGTTTGTAATGTATTGATACGTATGCCAAAATTCTATTATGGGATCTCAATGGGATCAGGAGATACAGGGCTTGCATGCATCGTGATATTGCGTGTTTTGACACCTTTGGATGCCTATAGACTGGCAACCAATGATGATATAAACATGGGAGTGGTCTTATTTTAAAGCGGTTGATTAGGGCTTTAATATGATATGCCACAAGATAGGGGTTAAATTATAAAAAACAAAAATTAAATTTAAATTTTTCAAAAAATGGCAATTTTAAAATTTAAAAAAATTCTCAAAAAAAGTTTGTAATGTCTTAATACATATAGTAAAATTTTATCATGGGATCTCAATGGGATCAGGAGATACAGGGCTTCAGAAATGCTCGCATCATAATTGTATTTACACGCAATTTCATTTCATTTCTTTAAATTTTACTATTTGTATTAAGACATTTACAAACTTTTTTGAGAATTTTTTTAAATTTTAAAATTGCCATTTTTTGAAAAATTTAATTTTTTTTTTTTTATATAATTTAACCCCTATCTTGTGGCATATCATAGTAAAGCCCTATTCAACCGCTTTGAAATAAGACCACTCCCAGGTTAATATCATCATTGGTTGCCAGTCTATAGGCATCCAAAGGTGTCAAAACACGCAATATCACGATGCATGCATTTCTGAAGCCCTGTATCTCCTGATCCCATTGAGATCCCATAATAGAATTTTGGCATACGTATCAATACATTACAAACTATTTTTGACAATTTTTTGGAATTTTTAAAATTGTCACTTTTTGAAAAATTTAATTTTTAAATTTAATTTTTTTTTCAAACCGTGACCCCTACCCTGTGGCACATCAGATTAAAGCCCCATTCAACAGCTTTAAAATGAGACCTCTCCCAGGTTTATATCATCACTGGTTGCCAGTCTATAGGCATCCAAAGGTGCCAACACATGAGATTTTTTCATAAAAATTGAATACTTTAAAAATTAATAACTTCAAAAATAATTGTGCTACATAGCTGAAATTTGGTATTTTTTCATAAGTCTATGTTATATTGCTGCATAAAAAAAATCATGAAAATCTGAGACATCAAGTCTGAATCAGTGTGATGATTTGACACGGAATAAACCAGTAGTAGGTAGTAAAAAAGATGCGCAATTAGGAATATTATTTGTTCTATGTACAAAACAATAATACCTATAATAATTCAATTATGATATATGTAATTGATTCTTAAAACTGTATAATATGTTATATTTTTGCGCTAAATTAATATTTAACACACTCGCGATCAACAGTGTCTATAGAAATTTCTATTCAAATATTGCATCCTACGCATACGGGTGACCTTTAAACCCGACACAACGGATAGGCATGCATTTTGGCTAGGTACTAGGTACTAGGTAGATACTTGACCATTCGCTCCGATTCATCGCGTCCACTGGTTATATAAAAAAGACACAGTAGTCAAAAAGTTTCCGTCATTGAACGACAAAATGCAACACGATGGTCTTTTCTTAACCCTTTCTAAAACGATCAATACGTTGTGCATTGCACAAAGAGTTCCATACATTCTTGATGTTTCTGATACAATTTTAGAAGCATAAGTTTTGTATGAAGAAATTCAAACTGTATGGAGAGTTTGGAGAGATTCTATGATTCGCACACGTTAGTTCGCATGACATCCGTACTAAATATTCTAACGAACATTGGCGCTGTAAGTTGTAAAGCAATAATGTACGCGATGACAGTTTTGTTCATATAGTTATTTGTTATAAGTTTTAAAAAGTTTTCGCAATTGTTATAGTTACTCTTTGAAAATGGGGGTGCGGCCGCTCTGCCGCCCAATATGATAGAGCTGCCTCTGGATATATGTAGTTGTAAGATTTAAATTAGGCCAAACTTTGTCTCACGACGCTCCTCAATAATATAAAGATATGTACATGTTAATAATTTAGAAATTAAGGAGTGAAGATGATAAATGGTAAATGTAAGATAGTATGTAATCATTCATTAATAAAATACAAGTTATATTGTTATTCATGTTGTTTTCTTATAATACATACATTTCATTTTTTTCTACTAGGGTGTTTAGTGTGTTTAATAATATTCTCTCTCTCATTACAATATTATAAATCTCTCCATATGCACACCTACTTATATGGTTATGTAAATGATATTTGTAAACCTTAATAGTCAAATTCCCAAAGTGCCGTTTATGATGTAGAAATTATACCACAGTATCCTACTATTGAACATTAGTAGAATATGACGGCTACTAGTCAACCTTTTTGACTAGGAAGGTATATATTCATATTTATATTGTACGAAAATGAGAGTTTGTCCAAGCTTGATTAAGAGTACTCTTTAGGCCCGGGCAACACTTCCAATCCCTCTGCATCATGCTATCACGTCTCAGATTTTTTTGAAAATTGCATATACAGTTCAAACTTGATATTTTTCCATGTGTTGAGAGGATTGTAGGTCCAATTCTTGGAAATAACAGAATGTTTCTGGATTCAATTAATTCATCTAGAACAGGGATGCACAGACTAATACGGAACAGAGGCCACGAGCGAAGAATGGGCTGCTATAAGAGAATTAACCCTAATAGTTTTAATTTCTAGAAATGCTCACACATTAATATCTCAACCCCCCTGTCATCGAATTTTCAAAATGGTATAGGAATTTGAAATATTTCAAAAACTCCTCAGTTTTCTTAACCGCTTAGCTGCTAGATATTATGCATAAGTGACATACACCTAGGGTTGCCAGATGTACGGTTTTCGACCGAACAGTCCGGTTTTCGTTATGCTTGTCCAGTCAAGAAAATCTCTATAAACCGGACAGTTTATAGAGATTTTCTTATATTTCTGTTAATAAATAAAATAAAAATGTCCGGTTTTTTTTTTCAACATATCTGGCAACCCTACATACACCCCGTGCTTAATAATTTCCACGAAACTAAAAGTTGATGTAAATTCACTAATTATTGTAATTGTTAGTTTCTTTTCTTACCACAGCTTATAAAAATCATTAATAGTAATTTGTAGCATCAAAAAATACTCTGACATCAACTAAGTTTATAAATAATGAACAAAAAAGAAATTTCATGATATACCTTTGTTTTCATACTAAAGTACCAATATAGCGGCCAATTTGTGCGGGAAGTAGTCGACAAACATATCAATACTGACTTATACATTGTACATAGTTGTGTAAGCGATGTTAATTTATCGATGTTGTATTTGGGTTTATAACAAAACCCAGATATATCTTGTTAAACTTCTATGTGTTCTTTTTATCTTCTATGGTGTTTGTCATAGAAACAATTATTTTAACCATAAACTACGATTACATGCATACATGTAATCTACATGATGTGCAAAATTTTGACCATGCATGCATGTAATCCACAGCTAAGTGGTTAAAGAATATTTACTCGCGTTATTAAGTATCCGGTACTTTTACCGAATATCCGATTATCACTGGTGTAACTTTTTTTATATTATATAATTGGCTGGCGGGCTGCAGATATAGCGACCAAGGGCCGCGGTTTGTGCATCGCTGATCTAGAATGATTAATCCATATGATAACATCTATACTTCTCATGCACTAGTATGTCAAAAAAAGAAGCTAATAAGGAGTTCAAATATGGCTTACTAGTATTTCCAAGTAATACTATCAACGCCATCTTCAGGCGAGTCTCTGAATACTAGTAAGCGTAGATAATAGTCACTTGGAAGTTAACTAGTGTTTTTTTCAATTCACCTTGAAATGGACTTCCAACAAGTACCTTCGGTCAATAACTTCAAAGTTTTAATAAGTTTGTGGAAAATACCTGGGAGATGGAGCATAATAACTGATTATTTTATTAGGTTTGATGAGCACCTAAACTTGAAGAATATGTTGAAGAGAAATCTGATGGTAGAGTCTTAGCCTTCAATCCAAAGATCCCACTGCTAACCCTTTTCCTACCTCATTCCTATTGTTCTGATGTCAATGTCCATGTTGCTTACTTTAACCTAGTAGAGGAGTGTTTTTAAAACCAAATTATAGATAAAATATATTCCAGCACTTATAAATATATTTCTACAAAATATAATATTCATAATTAAACTAAACTCATAATCAACAAATTGTGGTATAATGCTAAAAAGCTATGCTTGTCGAATAATTCAATACAGAAATGTAATTTTATTGTAGCTTGAACAGAAATATTTCATACATAATTGAATATTGAGAAATAATAATTATTTAAAATTATTGCAAATTATAAGAACATACAAGTAATCCTCTAAATTATAATATGTTTATAAATGTTGTTGATAACTTTTTCGCGACGAGGTATGTATTTATCGATAATCTTTGACACATTGCGCACTTGAGTTTTTTGGTGAGCTTATGAATGCACTCAATGTGCATCCATTGCAGTTGGTATGACAATGGATGTCCGAGCGCATTTGAAAGTGTATGGATACATATCTTTATTTCTCGGATATTTCAGGAGTCCAAGGATACATATATGTACTATGTATAGATAGTCTTTGCGGACACATCGCGTGTTTGAGTTTGGTGGTGAGGTTTCGAATGCGCCCGGGCATCAAAAGCCTTCGAAAACACTGAATACAAACCTTTACTTTTCAAAAGATAACCCGATTTTACTGACTTAACCATCATGTTTATAAAAGTCTTCTTTTGGCCCCAGTTAGTTGACCAAAAATCAGCAAACTTCTCCGCTCATCGTCATCTAACGTTGCAAATTTCAAAGTTCCTTTCTTTGTTAATTGATATTTGCATCTATTTTTAATTAATCTCTTATATCCTGGTATTTTTTTTTTCAAAATACTGATTATTCTCATTCAACTCTCTCTAAAAAAAACAACACCGAAACTTCTAAATATGGTCGAATCACAATGCAAAGAAATTTATACCAGGCGGCAACACTCAACCAATATCTGTCGTACAAAAGGCGCGTAAATTGGGATTTGAGAGGTTTGCGAATACTAGTAAGCGTAGATAATAGTCACTTGGAAGTTAACTAGTGTTTTTTTCAATTCACCTTGAAATGGACTTCCAACAAGTACCTTCGGTCAATAACTTCAAAGTTTTAATAAGTTTGTGGAAAATACCTGGGAGATGGAGCATAATAACTGATTATTTTATTAGGTTTGATGAGCACCTAAACTTGAAGAATATGTTGAAGAGAAATCTGATGGTAGAGTCTTAGCCTTCAATCCAAAGATCCCACTGCTAACCCTTTTCCTACCTCATTCCTATTGTTCTGATGTCAATGTCCATGTTGCTTACTTTAACCTAGTAGAGGAGTGTTTTTAAAACCAAATTATAGATAAAATATATTCCAGCACTTATAAATATATTTCTACAAAATATAATATTCATAATTAAACTAAACTCATAATCAACAAATTGTGGTATAATGCTAAAAAGCTATGCTTGTCGAATAATTCAATACAGAAATGTAATTTTATTGTAGCTTGAACAGAAATATTTCATACATAATTGAATATTGAGAAATAATAATTATTTAAAATTATTGCAAATTATAAGAACATACAAGTAATCCTCTAAATTATAATATGTTTATAAATGTTGTTGATAACTTTTTCGCGACGAGGTATGTATTTATCGATAATCTTTGACACATTGCGCACTTGAGTTTTTTGGTGAGCTTATGAATGCACTCAATGTGCATCCATTGCAGTTGGTATGACAATGGATGTCCGAGCGCATTTGAAAGTGTATGGATACATATCTTTATTTCTCGGATATTTCAGGAGTCCAAGGATACATATATGTACTATGTATAGATAGTCTTTGCGGACACATCGCGTGTTTGAGTTTGGTGGTGAGGTTTCGAATGCGCCCGGGCATCAAAAGCCTTCGAAAACACTGAATACAAACCTTTACTTTTCAAAAGATACATCGACGATACGCTGGCCACATGGCTTAGAAAGACTTAATGACTTCTCAACACATCTTAACAACTTACACCCCACCATCAAGTTTATAATGGAAATAGAAAACAATAGACAGTTACCCTTCCTCATAACTCCTTTCAATTTGATGATCACGGGTGTTTGTGCTTGCCTTGTACATTTATTTATATATTTTAATATTTGCTCTTGTAACCGTTTCAATTTTGTAATATAAGTGTTTCAGGTGCTGTATTGAGACTGCATAGCATGCAGATGTCATCGTATCGAGATACTCGTACATGTATTGTCTGTCTGGTGCTTGTAATAAACCTGAACAAAATTGTAATAGTTTAAGCTGTTTTAGTACGTAGTAATATGTAACTGTAAGTTAGAATGTAAGAATTGTATTGTTTTAGTTTTAAGAAATATTGTTAAACCTTTAGGGACATTAACGGTTGTAATTAACTGTGGAGAGGTTTTGTCGGGGGGAGCCCTTTAGGCGATCTCTGAGGCCTCTCATATAAATAAAGATTTTGCACGATGAGTGTGGATGACATAGGAACTACCATTCCTGAAACATCCACGGGTAAGGGAGGGTACAACCCTTAATGTAGTTACCCTTCCTTGATGTTTTACTCACAAGAAAAGATGACGGATCATACACTACATACCGAAAAAAGACGCATACAAACAGATACTTACATGCTAACTCACACCATCACCCATCACAGATTCAAGCAGTAGCCAGAACACTCGTAGATAGATCGTAGAAACTGACAGACAGCCAAAACCAGAAGATTAACACCATTAATGACATACTGACAAGCAACGGTTATAATAAACGACAGATCGACAAAGCACGTAGACTCAGCACACAACCATCTAATACTCCTGACAATACCGAAAATAGACATATAAGTACATGTACTCTCCCATACATCAAAGGAATGACAGACAGACTAGGACGAATTCTTCGCAGAAACAACATACGAACGATCTTCAATACAGACAGTAAAATAAGTACAACATTGACTAGACCGACGGATAAAATCACTAACAAAAATCAAAGTGTATATGAAATAGGCTGTCAGGACTGTGACGATCGCGCCTTTGCGATAAACTCGCCCTCTGTATATTGATTGTATTTGATTTGAATGTATACCTTTTATGTAATTGTTTTTTATCAATGTACAGTAAAGATAGAATAAATAAAAATAAAGTGTATATAGGCAGAACAAACCGCCAGGTCCTACATCGCATAGCAGAACACCAAGTCGACGTAAGAAACAAAAAACATACGTCTACGCTAGCGATGCATACCCTCATGGAAGGACACAGAATCGATTTTGCAAACGCATCCACAGTGCAAAAAAGTAACACAGAATCCTGTACGAGTCTATTCATATAGCCAAGAGAGACTTTGCACTGAACCAACGAGACGAAACAAATAAATTACCTAAAACTTACCATCATCTGATAGACAAAATTAAAACAAACACGTTATCATCTACACAAAAAAATGACAACATCGCACACTTACCTACGCTACTGAATGGCAACAACGCAGACAAAATTACGACAAAACAAAACAACGAGACAGCCTAACCTTACCCCCCCTACTCCTACCCCCACCCCTACATCTTCAGAGGTTCCACGGCAAAGCGAGAGGCTCAGGAAGAAGTAGTCAGTCGGTTTGACAATGGATGCCCGGGCAAATTCGAAAGTTCAAAGCACCAAACTCAAACACGCGATGTGTCCGCAAAGACTATCTATACATACATACCTCATCGAGAAAAACTTAACAATATATATATATCTATTTATTTATTACATTTTACAGGGATACAGACAGTCATAAACAGGTAACAATAAACAGAATCATATAAAGCCATAAATGGACCAGTAAAGTCCCCTATCATTACCAATATGTAATACAAACAATGAATGTGCAACAACAGCGTCAGACATGTAACTTTAAACAATCCTAAGCATAAAACAAATACAAAAGAACAAAATAAAATTAAAAATAAACACAATATGAACATGCTAAAATCAAAATTCATAATAAGATTAATAAACATACAAAACAAGCAAGATAATTTAAAATATCCACAAAAAATATAAATATGTAAAGATACATGTAAGAACTCCTCACAGCAGAGTAGGCAGAGAGAACGGAGCGCCATATAGATCTATCCCTGCACAATTCCTTCGCTTTCTCTACATTCATCCAGTTTCTAATACATGCACGCCGATTTCTCTTATTCAATACGCGTCCCTCCTTAAGAATTTGATCCACGTGCTCAAGCCACGTAGTTCTTGGACATCCGTGCTTCCCCTTCTTTCAAATAAATACATCCTCTTTGTCATCTTTTCATTGTGCATTCGCTCAATATGTCCAAACCATTGTAACTTATTTACACGCATTCTATCCAGAACACTCCTCTCGCATCCGCTCATTCTCGCAACGTTTTACCAACCATTCTTCTCAGTGAACTCATCTCCACAGCATTTATTTCACTTTCATCTTTCTATAATTTGCGATTTTCTTTCAATCCTTTGCTAATGGTTAGAGTACTTGACTCGTAGCACAGGGGTGCTGGGTTCGAATCCCAGTAGATGGCTGAATGAAGTCGCTTTTCAGCGATGAGTCCAGTCACCCACTTTAAAAGGATTGATATGAGAGAAACATAAGAGAGATGGGCGGAATTGGTGAACATTGCCATGGTATAAAGCGCTTAAGCCAGTCTAAGTAGATTCGTAAGCGTCGGAGCATCTAATACTCTGTTCTCTACCCTGCAAGTGATGCATATATTGCGATTAAAACCATGCCTATCGTATAATATATCTATCTAATACTTTTGTAGGTGTAAAATTCCAAGTTATACAAATAAAAATCACTTTCATATATATAGTTAAAACTACAAGAGGCTGAGAACTTTACGATTGATCACTTGAGATCAGACATATTTTGCATACCAGAGATATGCAAAATACAATGTGATTTCCAACTTTTCTTTCCTTTGTCACAAATCTTCAGGATTCCACTAACACTATATAAACTAATATTATTATGAATTTGAACAGCCATATATAAATGTTATTTAATCCATATTATAATATTTACACTCATTTAAACTATTTGATATACGTACAATCCGGTTTCTACCGTTTATTTGAAACTCCATCAACTCACTATTACTGTTACTTCTTGTCGTCATTATTGGTATAAGAAGGATACGAGTACATCCCTTTCACATCCTGGGAAGGTCCCGGTCGTCCCATTTCTATTCTCTCCTGTGCTGCTTTTATTTCTAATAACTGGGCATTTTTTTGTTTTTGTTCCATTATAGCCACGTTTTTTAATATCTCTTCTGTACTTGGAGGTTCAGTCCTACAAATAGTTTGATTATAAACTCCAAATATTATTGTTTTTGTAACAACCAGACCCCCTGGACAAACATGCACTTGGCGATCGACTACAAATGAATTTTCGACAATAATCGCAACAATAATGCTAATCGCAACAATAATGCATAATTATATGGTACATGTAGGTAGATTGTCGAAAAGTTCGCCAGTAGTTGATCGCTAAGTACAGTTTGTCTACGGCCCCAGTACATTATATGACATTACTATTTATTGTGTGGACAATCACTATACTCAACTGTTCTCTTTAAATTAGTTTTAGAGATCTAGTATTTTCATAATTTTTATATATTTCATCAAAGCATTAATTATTGTAAGAAGAGCAGTAGCCAGTATATTAACTGCATGAAGTGAACATGCAGATTGTCTTCTCCATGACAATAAAAAAATATAACAATCAGGATGGTCACACATCATGCTCCTTAATTTATTAATGTTCTAAGTCTGATTCCTGATGTTTCACTAATACAGAATACTTGCCACTTCTACTTGGCCTTTACATGACACTCAACAAAAATATAGAAAAGAGTGGAAGATTATAAATTAACAAATACACTATGTTAGACCTAACTATCATTCCACAAATTCAATAATAGACAACACGTTTTTACCTACCTTCGAAATCTGAGCCATGCCTCCCATTCTGCAGGCATTTCGGAATCGAAGGCTTCTTTATCAACAGGCTCAAACCACCTGGATGGTTTTCTCTTGCCCTCTGAAGGATTGGCTGGGATTTCATAATATTTATTACCAAAATTGTCTTTTCCTGCAATATGTTATGTCAAAAAATTAGGGGTAAACTAAATTAAAAACTGGTGCATACTATTTACCTACTCACTCACCAATCAACACACCAGGGTTTGGTTTGGTTTTCATTGAATTAATAAAATTATTCCAAACATTTCGCCATAGATATGGTGTCCGTTTCGCCATGGTGGACAAGAAATGTAGTGATAAATACTATTACATAAGTTAAAAGATCGACAAAAACATTAATATAAGTATTAAATAGACAATATTTATTATTTTTTTGACAGAGTGTCAAAACATAACCTACAAATCTATTACTCTGCCGCAATCACAACAATCAACCACAGACTAGCTATATTAATTACTCAATGATAGCCTAGAATTCACACATTTTTTTAAATTTTTGGACGAAGTTAGCCGGAAAAAGGATGACGTCACAGAAAAATCATTGAGGGGCATCAGGCATCCCAACACAACAGACGATTACGGTGTAATATTAGGTGGAACGCCTAAAGAATACCTAATAATAAAAAAAACTGTCAGTGTCGATTTTGTTATTTTGTCGTCTGGCTTTCTTTTTTTTCTCTTATGGCATAACATCTTACAAGGATGATTTGCGCAATCTGACTGTTTGCCCCCCAAGCAAAAGCAAATCCATAGACAAGACCAAGTGACCTTTAATGGTCTATAAGTAAAACTAATCAATATAATTAATTCTCGACATCCTGATAATTTTGTACATGATACTAATTCGTAGGGAATAAGACAAATAATTGGATAAAATTAGTCCATTGTTGTTTCGGAAAGAACCTTTCATCAAAATTATCACGGATGGTAATCAATTTCTTCCGTCATCGTTATGAAATGAAACGTCTATTCATACTTTTTCATTTTGAAGGATCATCCAGAGTGATCACTGAAAGTGAACATGTAGATAGGTGATGCCTTGACAGACAGTTGTGTCAATAATATTTTCCTTACATTATCCTAAGAAAGAAAGCATTTACACAAGAGATATAGGTGGAATTGATGAATGTTGCCATGGTGTAAAGCGCTTAAGCCAGCCAAAGCCGATTCGTAAGCATCGGAACCCCTAATATTCTCTTCTCTACCCTGGAAGTGATGCATATCTTGCGATTGAACCATACCTATCGTCATTATATCATACAAGCGCTTTCATGTGTGAAAATCCAGTTCTATATATATGAAAAACAAAAATCACTTCATATACATATATACACCAGGGATGTTGCGAATATTCGCATCCGCATCCGCATGTATTTGGACCAGGGATGTTGCGAATATTCGCATCCGCATCCGCAAATTCGGAGCTTCCGCATGTATTTGGACATCTGCATCCGCAATAATCGATGCGGATGTTCATGCGGATGCGGATGTAAGACAATTTGCGACAAGAAAGAAATGTGGCGGGGCCGGCGAAAGGCGCGTGCCGTTTGCACTTGACATTAACCAATTGGAACGAAAATAATGGTGACAAGAGCCGACGCGTTTTTATTTTTGCCGGTTTTATTTTATTTTTGCAAATAACAAAGAAGAAAAAAAAAATTTCGCCAAAAAATCCATAATATTATTGTAGCAAAAATTTCGTCACATATTTGACAGTGGGGCCTACCAACTAAGATAGTTCCTACTTTTTTCCATAACATCTTAAACATCCGCATCCGCATCCGCGGATGTGAGCCTTCAAAAATCCGCATCCGCATTCACATCCGCGGATGTGTAAAAATCGACATCCGCAACATCCCTGATTTGGACATCTGCATCCGCATCCGCAATAATCGATGCGGATGCGGATGTAAGACAATTTGCGAAAAGAAAGAAATGGGGCGGGGCCGGCGAAAGGCGCGTGCCGTTTGCACTTGACATTAACCAATGGGAACGAAAATAATGGTGACAAGATCCGACGCGTTTTTATTTTTGGCGGTTTTATTTTATTTTTGCAAATGACAAAGAATAAAAAAAAATTCGCCAAATAATCCATAATATTATTGTAGTAAAAATTTCGTCACATATTTGACAGTGGGGCCTACCAACTAAGATAGTTCCTACTTTTTTCTATAACATCTTAAACATTCGCATCCGCATCCGCGGATGTGAGCCTTCAAAAATCCGCATCCGCATTCACATCCGCGGATGTGTAAAAATCGACATCCGCAACATCCCTGATATACACACACACACACACACACACACACACGTGTGTATGTATTCTGTTTCACTTAAATATTTTTATTAATTGTAAACATGTGCCTCATCTACACAACTGGTTGGTTGTTAGACTTAAGGCAATAAACCTGCCTTTTGTACCATATCCAATTGTACAATAAAAACTAATTTATTTTATTAAAGGAGTCTCATACTTGTTTACATGAAATCCCATATTTTTTAATTCACAGGAAAGAAAAATGTAAACATCCACCCCTGTCAACAAACTTGTAGAACCTGACAAGGTAAATACTTCCAAATTCGAAGAGAGGAGGTTTAGCATCATGGGGCCAACTGCCCAAAACCGATTACCACCGGATCTAAGACAGAACCAGCGTTTTCAGGAACAAGTTAAAAACATGACTTCAGAAGTCACGTTGACCTCGAGATTAAAGGGCTCCATATACAAATTGTCCATATTAATTGAGAGCAAAGTTTGTAACTATGCTGACTACTTGAAGGAGTATATCCAAATTTGCAGAAAGGAGCTTCAGAGCCGCCGCGCCATCCGTCTGGAACAGACTGCCCACAGATCTGAGGGTGAATTAGTCCACAACCACGTTTAGAACCAAGTTGAAAACACTACTGTTCGGGAGAAGTCACGGCGCCCTTGAGATGGTCACGGATCATTAAACGGCGCCACATATAAATAGTCCGATTATTATTATTATTATATCCAGCATGGTGAGAGCAGAAATAAAAGGGCATTCTTCATGAGTGTCATCAATATATTTGACTATCTTACAATTTAACAATATATCATCCATTATATAACAGTAATGTCTTGTAGAAATATAACATACCTACATTTATGTAGCTCTCTATGTATATTAACATACTTAACTGTCCTATATAACTTAATATTTCTATAGTAATAAGTATATAGATCTATGATAATTAGGTAATTATTCTTAAATACATCTAATTAAATCTAGGATGCACCACCCTAAATATAATAAAACATTCACTCCAAGTACAATAACAATGTAAATCCATTACATTTCTTTTTAAGTATGTGTCACTGTGTAAATTTATGTTGTCATTAAATTTTCCAGGTAGGTATTATGAAATAGTACATGGTAAGAATATTTAGTGTATATTGGATTAGTTAAAAACAAGTGTCATCCACTACTTTAATTAAGAGATATGTCGAAATAAATAAAACAAGCGTTTTATTCTACTATTGATTTAATTTATGAGAGAGACGTCAGATTGACAATGTCCTCATAAGACGAAAGACGTCTCTCTCATAAATTAAATCAATAGTAGAATAAAATGCTTGTTTTATTTATTTCGATATGGAATTCTACTACCTAAACACCGACACAGTGAATTAAGAGATATGTCTTTCTACCTCTAAGCCAATTATCAATCTTTTAGAAATGCAGAGACATCTCTCTTAATTAAAATCCCCACGAGAATAAAACACTTGTTATTCGTTTACGAACAAAATAAATATATTTATATAATAGTTAGATAATTCAGGGATAAATAGTTCAATGACTTATATATTGTATTTCCCAAATTTGAAGACAAATGCATATAAATAAAATGAATACATAAACAGAATATAATAGTAAATTACATAAAATGATCGGTTATTAGAAAATGATAACATGCATGTAAATTTATTGTTAATATTAATAAAAGATAAACTGATCAGAAAATAATCTATATCTTAACATCTAAGGAATGGGGTAGACAGTGAACTACTTACATGTAATAAACATACATGTTTTCATTCACCCGTCCTTGAGAACCTGGAGAAATTATTAGTGATATCAAATAATTTACTTGGTGAAAATAAAAATTAATATCAATAAAAAGTTATCCGATCTGTGCCATATGGTGAATCTGAAATTTGTCAGAGATAATTTGGAGTGACCCGTGCACTGTCGTATGTGTGTGTAGTATTGTGTGCTGATGCACTTTGCTATAATTAGGTTGGTTAACATGTATAATATTATTCCTACATAGGAGAAACACAGTTCATTTCACACCACCATTTCATATTCACTTGGTGTATTAAATTTACTTCTGAAGTTATATATTTAATTTCTATTCTAAATAAAAACAACCAGGATATTTTAAATTTATGCCTCCCAATCTCAGATTTCAATAAAAATTTGCATATTACTTCCTCTCTAACACTTACTTATTGTATATTGCTATCTCAACTTTTTGTATGATCATCAATATGTATTTATAGATTGAAAAGAATTTTATTTCACAAACCTTCATGCAAACGTTATTATATTTCCTGATGCATCTCATTCCGACATCCCCAAATAACGTTTCCAATGCATTTTCTTTTTGCTAAAACTGTACCGACATTCTAATTGTGATTTGTCATTAATGCAATGTTGTTAAGTACTAAACTGTAGATGAATAATTGTGTAGTTTTAACTTTTTGTATAAAATATGTTAAAAAGCTAATTATAGTATGATATAGAAGTTTTACGACATATTTTATTTGGTACTAAATAAAAATACACAAGACACAATCATATTAAAATACTGTCGAGCTATTCTACCTGAATGAAAAAGAAACTTAATGAATAGAAAAGAGATAAAGTTGATTTATGAGACACATTTCTCAATGTCTTAAAAAAAACAGAGTCATTGGTGTTTTCCTAAGATTTAACCCTTTCTAAGGCAAAAGAAATTAAAAGTGATATAAGAACCAATATTTACAAATGATAATTAGGTACCTATATATTTTCCAATGATCATAAAAACAAGTAGAAACAAAAAAAAAACAATATACAGTGGAACCTCTCATAACGAGTAATTTGCATAGCGAGCAAAAAAAATGTGAAAAAGTTGCTCCCATAACGAGCGATGTTTCGCATAACGAGTTACAGAGAACAGGTAAGTCCCTTTTTCACGACATTCACTTGCGACCTTGACTTCTGCGCCAGCACATCAGTCTGTGTTTAGCACTCGCTCTGTTAGCGCCTTGGTTTCGCATGTGATCACCCATTCTTCCAAAATTTGTATTGATATTATTAGTAATTTTTTTTATTTGCAAAGAATTATAGTCCGTTCAAAATTGTCCCCGAAGAAAAAAACACAAGAAGACAGCCAGAAGAGAATAAAAATAAATGTTGAAATGAAACATAAAATCATTGAAAAGCGAGAACAAAGTGTGGAATATCTAGCGCGCACATACTATCGGTCAACATCAACGATCTGCACTGTTATCAAGAACAAAGATAAAATTAAGAAAATGGATGCTTCAAAGGGAGTGTCAAGAATGTCTACGAAACGGTTACATTTAGTTTTCTAGTTAAAAATAGTTAATTATTTGTCATACATTCATATTTTTATTTAGGTACGTTTTTTTCCTAATCAAAATTGTATCATAAGTTGTTACACTATTTTATAAGTAATTTTAATTGAATAAACGTTAATAAAAAAAATCATTAAGTACTCCAAGAATACTTATTTTTTCGCCATGAAACACATTATTGTATTTTACATTGATTTCTATGGAAAAAAATGTTTCGCATAACGAGTAAGATTGTCTGGAACGAATTAAACTCGTTATGAGAGGTTCCACTCTATTGGTTCAAGAGATGTCACTAGTTGTACTAAAAGTAAAAATGATTAACAACAGCGTTATACTTAGATATTTTTATTAGTTTAAAATGGTGAACAGTATATTGCCACCACCTTAGAAAGGGTTAAGAAAGATAATTCACTTGTTCCATTAGAAACAAGAGGTGGAAATAGAGCCTCTAATTATTGCAGATTGAGTAACATAGGAAATATTTAAATGCAGATCTGAGTATAAGTGAATTACATTGAGGCTTCCTCACACCAAATCCACAGACCAAATCACATACGAAAAATTTCGACAAATATTTAATGAAGATTTCAATTTGTCTTTTGGGTTGCCGCAAAGACATAATATGTAATATTTGAGAAAAGTATAAAGTTGACATACAATCTGCTGAGTACAAAAAAATTCAGATTTAGCCAAAAAATGACAAAGAAGTCCACCAAAGACAAGCTCGTGTATTTTTTGATAAAATAAATCGCACAGCATCAGACAAAAATCCTAACATATTTTTAATCTGTTTTGACTATAAAAAAAATCTTCCATTGCCAGTAAGAAATGTTCAGGATGAATATTATCGTCGGCAACTATGGCTGTGTAACTTTGGGATTCACGATTTATCTAAAAATACTGCAACAATGTACATGTATATTGAAAACTATGGATAGAGAGGACCAAACGAAGTCATTACTGCACTTGATCATTATATAAAGAAACAAATCTAACGATCATTCTCATTTGAAAATCTTTTGTGACAACTGATTTAGCCAAAATAAAAATTGTTTCCTTTTTACATATCTGACTAACTTTGTGCTAATGGAACATCTGAAACAGTTACCATTAATTACCCTATACCAGGCCATTCTATGATGCCTATCCACAGAGATTTTGCTCTCAATGAACGCAAAAAATTAAAAAAGCAGACCATGTATTCTCCGGAATTTGATGTCGATTTGGTATTAAATAGTAGAGTGATAAATCTGTTTGAACTTGTATTTTTAAAAAGAAGTTGAAGGCATGGTGGTGATCAGAGGAAACTATAAAAATAAAAAATTATAAATCACTTTTTTCTGACCATGTGAAGACATCTATCCCTGGAATTTCTCAATGCAGATAAGTTAACTTAAGAAGAAATAATCACCTTACATTGCAAAATTCCTTTTATATTGTGTTGGTGTGAAGAGGGTCATACGTAACGAAATAGATGATTGCTACACTTCCACACTTTTATTAAAACCTGGCAAAACAAAAGACAGCTGGACAGACATTAAGAGGAAGACCTACTCAAATAAAATATCATGATTAGGTAAAATGTCGTTTAGTATATAATAAAAAAATTCCGCCAAATTATCCAATAGGAGAACACATTTATTGCTTAGATGTGTGTATTAAGACAAATGGTATATTTGAATGTGTTAGTGCAATACGACACGACGGTATAAATAATAATAATAGTGCATCTCAATACGAGTATCGAAGTTCCGCTGATATTATTATTTTCTCAGCTCATAGTCAGGACCAAGGATTAATAATAATAATAAAAATAATGCTTAGTCCAAAATATTCAACCAAAGTTTTGTGCGTTTATAATATTACTAGCTCAGTATCCGGCTTTACCCTGAGAATATTGTCAAATAAAAAGTATGATTAGAACAATTCTTGACAAAGAAAGAAAAATTATTTTATAAATAAAATTTTTGATATTATTATGTTGGTTTCTGAAAATTGAAAATTTTAGGTTAGATTAGTTGAAAAACATTAACGATTTATTTTATATCATAGTCTAGTATTTATTATCAATTGAAATATATTTTTTTTGGAAGTTGACATTATTTACATAGTGATGGTTTATTTTTATCATATTATGATAAAAATAAACCATCACGGCATCTCCCACAATTTGTTATTCAGTGAACTAACTGCACGTAAGGGGTACTGTTCATAAAGACAAGGTCACATTTTGTGCCTTTTTTCAAATTGTCTAATAATATTGTCTAAATCATTACCAGATACTATATAATATATGATAGCAGCCACATTTAAGGATAATCAATAAATACCGACCTATAACATGAAATACACAACGATTATAACTATGCATTTCTATTGCTTGTTTAATATAAACTTCTGTAGCACAATACACAAACAATACAAGCACACATACGAATTTACTCAAATTATTTTTACAAAGTCCAGAGAGTGAATGCGGAAAGAAGCGATGAAGAGGGAGGGGAGAGGTTAGAGGGGGACACACTAGTGCGTCACACAGCAGGACACACAGTGGCGTGCTTTCCACACATGCAAAATAGCACCCGATTACATATTTTTCATATAAATTTCTTATAGGTATGAAAATATTGGAATATTCCTATGTATCGTAATGGAAATTGGAATATTCCTATGTATCGTAATGGAAATCTGGCGACGGGGGATAGAAATTCAAAAATTTGGGTAAATTTTGAAATTGTAGGCACATACATATCTACTACTTCTATACTATCACGGCTTATCCCACAAGTATGTATGGATGACATTCCTGTAACATTCATGGGTGAGGGAGGGTGCAACTTTTAATCTATTATCCCACAAGTGGGGTGGTCAGCATCAGCCGCAATAAAAAATAGGACATTTAGGAAGGGTGGCAAATCTTATCGCCGAGTTTAAAATGAAAAATTTCTCGAACACCTGACTTTTACAGGACACTCGAAAACTTACAGAAAAAAGTGGTTGATCTATTCTTTACCGAGTGCTCAACGGAACATAAATATAATCGTGAAATATCTCAGTCTTATACTAAATCGAAAAATTGGCGATGTGAAAGAGGAAATGTGGGGAAGGGTATAGACATTTTCTCAAGTCAGGTGTGCTTTTAAATTTTTGTATTAATTTGTGGAATAATAAAATTGCTCATTACCCCACTGGTCCCACCACTAGTAGGTAATAATAATAATTACAACTTCTAACAAAAGAGAATAATAATAATAACTACTATAAAATTTTAGCCTATATCTAGGTAGGTACTTCTGCACACACGCACACACACACACACAGAATGCATTTCTACGTGTTGTAATAATATATTATTGGTGGCATAGCTAAATGCAGCTACACTGATGGTAATAATTTAGGGATTTTCGACAAAATGTTTTTTGTATACATATTTCAAATACAGTATTGGTGTTTTTTTTTTAACCAAGCAGGTATATCATAGCACATTAAATTTTGATTAAAAAAACGTTGTGCTCTGGTGTTAAAACAAAAAAAGTTATTTTTGCTTACAATAAAAAAGTGAAAAGAGGTGTTCGAAAAAATAAAGACATAAGTATTACAACTCAATTTCAGCGATGAGGTTTGCCGCCCATCTTGAATGTCTTATTTTTTTTATTGGCACAGAGAAGACGGCCTGCATGTTTATTACATGCAACTGTTCTGCTGGTTACCCTACTTATGGGATAATTATGTCGTGATTTCTTTTTTATGTATAATTTTTTTTATAAAAAAGTAAATATGGGCAAGCCTACTAAAAAAATGGGTTAGTTGGAAGAAGCGATTAGCTTGCTCATTTTACATGGATATTTTACTCCTTGTTATTTGTTCATATTTAATAATAATAATAAAAAAGATGTATAAAATATATTGTTTTCGATAAATATATTGCATTATGTACTTAATAAGATAAAAAAAAATATAAAATATGCAAAAAAAAATCAAGATTAAATTCGTCGTAAAATACATTTTTCCAAAAGGTATGATCCGTAGTGTAGTACTTATATACTCGAGACTTATATGCAAATATTGTGAAATTATATACCTAATTTAATAATGACAAAAAAACAAACAAAAAATTAGCGCAGACCCCACGTCCGCACTGCAAGCCGGCTCGGAACCGACTGTGTCATTTTTCTCTCGTGCGCGAATAGATAAAGCATAAGACTGTCTCATTCTTTGGACAAAAATAAAGACGTCATACAAATATGAATTGTTCCTCAACTGAAGGTTTTTTTTAATTTTAAAACTGATTTTAATATTTGTTGAAAATATTTACATGACAGTTCACTGCAAAATATTATTAGGCATTATAACAAAAAAAAAAATATGTCGCTGGTCCACCCGGTATTCAAGCAAAGTGATTCAAAAACAAAAAAATGCTATTTTTTTCGGAATTTTTATCAAAAAAATAAATAAACTATCCAAACTCAAAACATTACCATTCAATAGAAAAAGAATTGATCTATAACATATATTTTTTCCGTGAATATGTAACATTATTAAAGACGATTTAAAAAATGTAAAAACCAACAAAAAACCAGCATTTCGCGGTTTCTGAGTCTTAATTTGAGAATATTATTACCCAAGACAATGAAGAAAACTGTGAAAATCAGGTTTCAGAAGATGAAATTGAATAAAATCTATATTACATTTGAATTTCATCCATCAAACTCTAAAAATATTGAGTTAATTTATTACGTACATAGTATGGTTTTTATTTTTAGTTGTCTTCATTATTCGCCAACTATTTAAAAAAAATGTTTCAGTTGTCTATACATTATTACATTCCTTAAGGACAAAACTACCATCCACCATCTTAGTCAAAAAAATGCCTTAAAAATACCTTTTGATGTTCTCAGTCTGTTTACAAACGTACCTGTAATCAAATTAAAAGTTGTGCTAAAAGAACACTAAGATAAATGCAATATTAACCCAATTCTTAAAAATACCTTTTGATGTTCTCAGTCTGTTTACAAACGTACCTGTAATCAAATTAAAAGTTGCGCTAAAAGAACACTAAGATAAATGCAATATTAACCCAATTCTTGAGAGTGAACTTTCTTGTTTATTGATTCAATAATAAAATATATCAACAAATTGATGGATTAAATATGGGGGGGGGGCCCAGCTAGTCCCATCTTATCAGATTTCTTCATGTCTTACTTACAAGAAAAAATATCCCAGTTGATGATATCATAGATCTCTGGACAGAACAGAAAGGAATTTTAATTTGTTCCTTTCACAGTTAAATAAGTAAATAACTCTATTAAGTTCACGATGGGGTGTGAAGAAGTGCGGGCATCCGAGAACTACATGGCTTGAACATGTAGATCAAATTCTCAAGGACGGCCGTGTTTTGAGTAAAAGAAACCGACGTGCGTGCATGAGAAATTGTATGACTGTGGAGGAAGCGAAAGAAGTATGTAAGGACAGATCTAATTGGCGTTCCGTTCTCTCTGCCTACCCCACTTGGGATACGGCGTGAGGGAATAGATAGATACAGAAGTTCACGATGGAAGAGGGAAAAAATTAAATTAATTCCTTAGATTTAAATTGTCTATTATTGACTCTAAATTAGAATTCTATTTATAGAAAAGATACGTTTAGTGATAATATAATTCACTTTTCTTCTCTATATCATATTTCACATAAATTATCGCTCTTTCATTTGATGTTACATAGATTATTCAATTTTCCACTTTCTTTTGTTAATTTCAATAAAGAACTGAATTTGATTAAGCTTTTGGCAATCAATAACGGTTATGATGATACAATTATCGACAAATTGTTGTATAGGAAAAAACCTGATCTTTTTTTAAAAATCAATTGCGCCTGGCTTATCCGTAGATAATACAAATGAAATTAAGTTATGTTCAGGGGTTGAGTCACAAGATAGGTAAAATTATTTTCTTTATACGGTACGGCCGTGTATTAAATAAATTTAAAAGTAAAAAAATATTTGTAAATATTTCATATTTCCATAAAAGCATGTGCTGTTTGATGTGAAGTACCGATTCCACATAAACTTATTTCTAGTTGAAAATAATGTAAGTGGTTTGTGTCTGTCTTTGATAATTACTAGGCAACTCAATTCAGTTTTTTACACTGTTATCTGATTCCATATTGAGTTTAGAACAGAAATGAGAAGTTACTTATTCATTAAATAATCATTTCAGATAGAAAAAAAGTAAATTGATACCAGTCAATTTCTCGTAAAAATTGCTATAGGAAAATCGTTTAACGCTATGAAGGGCCATAATTCTAAAATTACTCATCAATCTTCCAAAATATTTTGCTACTTTTCTTATATCCATAAACACAACAATTACACATTGTTTTTGTTACAAATCTGTAATGTAGGACATACACCCTGGTTGCTTTGAAGAATTACTGAGAATTTTTCTAGTTTCTCTTGTACATCAGTGGTATTATGTTGGCAAGCTTGAGGGAATTAATTTATAACATTTATTTATAATATACTATTACTAGTAATATAATTATCAAGGCTTTCTAGCACATCCATAACCGCAGCTCCACACATTCGGGTGTACTTGGTGCATATGTAGAGGACTTTCTCACAATAGATTACCCTGTGTATGCTATAAAAATACATATTGTCCTATTAGTGCCACAAGAGTGCAGAGTGCACAACCAAGACAATATAGTATTACATCCCATGTTGTAGAGCAACGGTTACAACATTAACAATATTAAAGAGATATTAAATGCTTCAATTCAATTTCTTATTACCACATTTCCCAACATATACATTAATCTGAAATTTATAAACAATACTTAAATAAAACAAAAAAACTTGATGCATAACGTAACATTGTGGAACAAACAATCACTTACTCTAGTATCACCATGTCAATGTACAAGGAGAGATCTATATAGGATGGAATATAAAGCTAATTAATATGTTAACAATAAGTGACCTTACCACAAATAATACTACCAACATTAATACAAAACCAACAAACATATGGCTATATCATTACCTGATGTAGAATACTTAAATGTGTCTACTATCCATTCTATTATATTTAATATCTAAAATCATATTTTGGTTAAATAAATCAATTTCAACTAATAACTAGTGTAATTTATTGTAGTCTGCAATGAATATCGTTATTATGTCTACACAATGAGCAAAAAACTAAAATGAATTAATATACGTGTTTGTTACAATACTATCTGGTACTGTGGTACTGGTGTCAGATACATACTGCACTATCAACAAAATCAGCAGTAATCAATTTGTAAAATAATTCTATACATACAGATGTTGTAAATGCAGTTTTAATTATTATACACATGCGAATCTATATCATCTGGAGTATGTTGCGTAACTCTGTGTCATTGACGAGATATTTAACAAAAACTATATGTGGTAAGTACTAAATGGTATGGCATATCAAACTTTCTACTTTGATTATCTCAAAACTGTGAAAACTGCACTTACGTCTGTGCTCTAAGCCATGGAATTATGTAATACATTACAAATTAAGAAAATAATACCAATCAAGTACTGAGATAAACAAATGTATACATATATGTGATTAAGTTGACACTAAATCACAATGGTACTCATGCAACAAAATGGAATCTGCACAAATAATAACAAATACGAGCAAACAATCACTTTTGCTGAAAACAAACTGTTGGTATAACAACATTAGGTGCTGTAGTAAACTACATAACAAAATATATATCTACAACATGTTATCAAATTTACATACTCCATTTTATGATAATAATAAAAATGAGAGCCAATAATAAATATATTCAAAATATTTTCAGTTAATTTTTTTAAAGAATATTCCAAATTTTAACAGCGCATATTTATAGTTACATTGATGTTTTAAAGGTGAGACGAGAAATAAAAGGAGTATTTTTTATTGAATACATTAGCATTAGAAGAGCATAAAATATTTATGCCATCGAGCTGATAAAGTTGTATATGTACTAATGAATCCACATTGCCCAAAAGTGAGATACAATGTTATATGAAAGGCAGATGTAGATGATGAATCCACACATGAATAATCTTACTTAAGATTAAATATATATATATATATATATACAACATACATACCTAATATTACAGGCTTTATATAAAATATATAATAATTATATTATACATTAATGTTAAAATGTACATTCGCACTTATATTACGTACTATATACAATATATATGTATTATGTATATATAACATGAGTAGAAATATAAAACTTGTAGCAATATTTTTTTATCACAAATGTTTGAATGTTTTCATTAAATAACTTTTATACATTTAGCGTAAAATAGTTTTTGATATAAACAGGTTCATGCCTTGTACTTGTACTTAGCCACCAAAAGGGAAATATCTCTTATATTAAATGAAATAATTATGTATTAACAAGTTCACACTTGTGTAAATAAAGTAAACATTACAAAGTAGTCTCTATGTACGCATAATAAATTAGGTATATTACAGACATACAGACATAGTGCAGTCATACAGTATAGTATAGGTACTTTAGTATATTACACACATTCTGAGAAAAAATGAAACGCATTAAGCAGAACAATGAAAAATGATATCGAGTACAAATAATAGTTTGGATGATGATGTGAGACGTTTATCATCTATAAAGCCTCTTCTGGTGCCCAATGGAACCCCTCAGGGGGTTCCTCAAACCTTTTCACCCTGACCCTCTGTCTGTAATGATATTCTTTCAAGTAAGCTTTCATAGACTGTGGAAGACGCAGTTCATTAATACCTGGAAAAAAGACAAAGTAATGTAAGAATATGGGAATGTTATATGTAATATTTTTGAACTTATTTAACACAGGTGCTGTGCATGTATACAATACGCCGGTGTGTTTTTTTTTATTATTTTTTATTTTATAGAGACACTCACAGAAAACTGACAACACAATAAATAAATTACAAACATACAGTAAGATCTAGCCAGTTCCCCAATTAAGAGTGTCTACAGCATGCACAATCACAGAATTCAATTAAAGCGTGATTCAATATAATGCCATGATAACGATAATGATAATCACTATATAGTGATAATCTCGCCACATTTTTTCTTATGTAAACTGCTCGTTGATTTTGTTATATGAATGATGATGTGCAAGAAGAATAAAACAAATGAACAAACAAAATATAATGCAATAATAATCATAGAACAACACAATTATTCTCAAGTAATTAACCCGAATCGAGCAACTGACGAATCACACACCCAGCACGACAACAAGCCACAGGCAAAGGACGAAAAATGAAACCTTCAAAAGAAACTATGTCAACAATTCCACATTATGCTTCACCCCTGTGTTGTCTACAATAGTAACATAACAAACCATCATAGGTACCTTGATCATTTCATTTCTTTGTTGTGGGGGAAATTCCTTTGGTTGAAACTGAATAAAGCTGAGTTTATACTGGATGGAAAGGATTAATCTCTTCTTTGATCATATTTTTGGAGTATTTTGTATTATTATCATTAATTAGTATGTACGTATTTTAAATAAATAATATGAATGAATAAATAAAAGTGTTGGATGTACACTCACCATCATATGTGGTGCATGAAGCTATGACAGCCCTGCAAAGATGCTGCAGGGGGAAGGCATGAGTCCTGCTCAGTGGGGCTGTTAACATCGGCTCAAAGAACATGACACAGGCAGGGTCCTTATAATGCTCGATTAAACCTAAAATATATAACACACAGTATTACAACAGCAGACATAGAGAGTTCTAACTAGCAACAGTCAAGTAGGGAGGTTCATATCAATACAAGAGAAAGTCAAATAATGTTTTATATTTGTTGCAGTCCAGATCCCAACATCCAGTACTTATTTAGTCTGTGGTGGGTGGATATTGTTATGATAAGAGGCAGGTAGATATTGCCGTGTGCGACACATTAAAGATGTACTGTTATACTTGTTATACATATTGCATTGAAGAGGTTATGTTTTGTACCCATACACTTCTAACCACACACAAATACATACATATAGATTTTTAACTCGGTTCACCTGTAACTGTGTCTGCTGCAAATACTCCTGGATCATGTGAATCAAAACTAAACTTGTGATTGAATTGTTCAATACGGGCGTGCAAAGATCTTCCATACTTCCTGAACGACACTGAGAATAAATAGTCTTCTTGGGCAGAATCACGCAACAAGAATGTACCTGAAACATTACCAATATTGATTGACATTACATTTGAGTCTCTAGTATCCCCGCCAATAAACTGTAGATACTAGTAATGATGTAATGCATGGATCCACAACGTTTTGTTGTAAAAGGGGCAAATATTTTATGTGGGGATTAGAGTGGGCCACATGTCATTACAGTATACCTACAATATTTGAAAACATATATTTAAATTTTAAAAATAAAATGCTTATTGTATATTTTTACGACATTTATCGTAATTAATAAAAAAAAGTAGTGGTTGGGCTTGATAATCGATCTAATTCTAAACAAACTAGTTAGCTGGACATCTGGCTACTATTGTAACTAATTGCATTTAGAATCAGTAACCACCTATAGTAATAGTTTTTCACACGAGACCTTGCCCAATGTCAATGTATCAGTTAATCCTTTCGTATTACGTGTAAACACAAATACATCGACACATCCTGGTACATACAATGGTTGAATATCGTGGTAAGTACTGCATTATCATTAAAAATGTTCGGAAATTTGATTTCATTTTAGAATTACTGGGTGTTCATAATCTTACTCTAAAAAGATGTCTCAAAGTGAATTGGGCCAAGGAAAATCGCTTAATGGGCAGACGAAAGAAGTAATTTTAAATGTTTATAAATATTTAAATGTATGACTATTTTTGATTCGACACATTAATTGTGTTTTTTTTATGTTGTTTTCTTTTTTAATTAGATTGTTAACATGTCAAAGGCTAACACCGTAAATATAATTATGTAAATAAATAAATTATTCTTATTTTTACACATTTCACGTAAAACAAAGGTGTTATTTTTGCCCGCAAACGTCATTAGAAAATAATACAACTTGATTTTTAGGTTTCTGGTGTTATGCTGAGAGTATAGGAAATACATTATATTATATTAAAATAATAACTAAATGGTTATGACTCATTTTTCATTATACATTATTATAAAATGTATATGGATACAAACATTAGATATATAATCCTTATATCTTATAAAAATGATTTTTGAATTTACATACTAACGAAGACCGGGCTATACTCGCCCATTTCAAGGAATTTGCGTTCCATTGACCTGACCATTACAAGATGAGATATCTATTTCAAATAAAAACCCACTAAATGCCGTACTTTCTTTTTAAGAAGCGAGAAAAACAGCAAAAAAGAGTGTAAAAAAAAGTGTGAATGAGATAAAAAATACGTTTTTTGCGTGAGTTTGAAAGAGTGCGAAAATGTTCTTTACCGCCAAAATTGTGTGCCAGAAGATATTGCCATATTAAAATTAATTATGAAAAGTACTATAAAATTTATTTACTATAAAATATTTAATATTTATGATTAATTTGTAAAAAATAAGCACAATCAGAATTTTTTTAAGTTCATGCAAATAAAAACATTTAAATTATTTTTAATTTCGTGCAAATAAACACATTTAAAATATTTTTTGCGTAAATAATCCAATTTAAAAATATTAAGCACGTACTAATTGAAAAGCCAAAAACAATATGTTATCCATCTGGCAATTATTTGTGTCATTATAACATTCCAAAATGGCGATTTGCTGAGTACACACAGCTGGATGCGAACGTCAATCATCAAGCATCAAGCAAAAATCTCAAATCTTTCGGCGAAGATTCGGAGCATTCTCCGAAGAAATATTCGAATGAATGCCTTCGTTACGTCTCATGGATGGGTAACGAAGGCATTCATTGGAATATTTCTTCGGAGAATGCTCCGAATTATCGCCGAGAGATTTGAGGTTTTTGCTTGATGATTGACGTTCGCATCCAGCTGTCTGTACGCCGCCATAAATGAACGATGTGTCAAAATGTACGTTCAATATTTAATTTAACATCACGTGAGTATTAATTTACGTTTTCTATCTAATCTATCAAACCTGCTTTACATTTTTATTACTAAAGAGTTAACAGTATATTTTTTTGCAGAAACACAAAACGGTGTATTGCGATCTGGATGCTCATTTTTCAATGATGAAATTGATGATTAAGAAATTAGAAATTAAATTGATAATAAATTAATGACAACGACATTATGGCTTTAGGAATGTCGTGGGAAGAAGTGACACAATCATTGCGAAGAATCTGAACGGAAAAGACTGTATTCTCTTCTCTTCGTTCTCAGGAAAATCTTGAAGGTTGATCGAGTAGTTGTTTTATGAATTTTTGATGCAATAAATGAATTAACATAATCAAACTTTCTCTTTTCCTATGATGTTTTATAAAATATGTAGTTGAATAGGAAATTAAGAAAAAATAGGTGAGTATCCATTATTTTTTTGCAATGATTATGTTCTGACAAATGATAACATGATTTATATTTTTGCAAAGTATCTTAATTACAAAAAAGGAGAAGGTATGTATTGTTCTTCTATTTTAATGTTCCCTTTATGCTTTGTGTGGAAAGATGAAAATTTTGACTTATTTTGAAATGCTTTTAAGCCTCAGATTTCAAAACTATAGTAGACCTTTAGTATTTGTGGGAATTGGCACAAATATTTGAGCCCGTACATATCATCAACGATGTCCCTAATTTAGGAAAGGCATGTTGAATAATAAACTCTATACATGATCACAGACTCCAGGCCAAAAATATTTCAAATATCTTATTTATTGACAAAGATATCAACATTTTAATGAAATTTACTGAAGTAATGTTTGAAAATTTGACTTCCTGATTGCCGAAATCGTAGACAAAACATTTTCATTATATTGAATTAATTTCAGAATGGAAGTGATAAAAAATACAACTAAACTGAAACTTAAAGCTTGGAGATTATTTTGGTTTTAAAACATCATGCTTGCACATCATGAAAACTCCTAATTTGTGTAAATTAGAATTGCATAATTTCGGCATATTTTCATTCAATTTCATAGACCACATATGACAGACTAAATATGACACATGAGAAAAAAAACAAAGAAAAATAATTGTGAAAATGGAATTATGAAATTCATAGACAATATTGTAGGTATGAGTTTTCCAATAAATACATAGGTAGGTACTTTTCTCAATCAACGAGTAGTATTTATTTTGACCTAATATTTTCATGAGTCTTTAAAAAAAATCTGATGAAAGTATTTCAATTAAAAATATAATACTTCAGAATATTGAAGAATGTATATCGCCTAAAACCAAAATCTTTGCTTATAAACCATAGACACGTCGTTATGCACAAGATTTATAAAGCGCAGCTTACATGCTCAGTATGTTTTTTCTTAATATCAATAATTATTATTGCTGAGACAATTTCATTGTTATTTTTTTACTTTTTTGGTGACTTTTAATATAACTTGCTGTGTCTTAATCCATTATACATATACTTACCTTATATAAATTATGTATGCAAATCTTCTACATGTAAAAGACTCGAGCCGTGAACAAATAATAATAAATAAAACCCTTCTAAGACTTCCGCAGGCATAATAATTCTCATAAAACAAAATAGGTGGGTATACCTATATGGAAAATAATGACTAAATTATCGACATCACGGCGATGCGATAATTTCACATCTCGTCCAAATTTTGATTCAAGTTTTCAATGTACCTGCACAGGTAGTTAGAAATTAATGATGAAGTAAATGATTCTATGAGAATATTTATATTAACACAGAAATAAATTAACTGTTTTTACGACAGAGAAATAGAACAATCGCCGGGGCCCCCGTACATATGGGAACCTTGCGCAAATTACTGAAGATATTGAACTTTTATAGCTCGGATTTAAAATTTAGGGAATAAAAATAAGACAAGTGTCAGTGTCACCTTATTGTTTATTAACATTTTTATATATCAGACTCCTGTAGATCTCTCAAACTAGACTTTAGTTCAGAGCACAATGGTATATCACATAGTATACTAATTATATAGATAAGTTTACATATATGATGTATTGCAGCTATGGCAAAAAAATATTATATTATATAGGAATATGAATAAAATTAATATATTATAAATAAAATAACTTATTTTTCAAATAAAAAGTGTTTAAAATTTATGCGCATGCATTATGTGGTATGTATTTATATCTATCACCGTTGTAATTCCGCGGTCCACAATGTGAACTGTCCTTTACATACAAAATCCTTATGTGCATAACAAAAAACACGTGATTTATAATGTGAATTTGTTTTTTACTTGAAACTTCGCGCAAATTCTTAGTGTTTTTTATAATTAAATACAAGTTGGGAGTATTATCTTAGTGTTAAATATATTATTTTAGCGATATACTCATTTTCCTTGCCAGAAATGTACCTTTTTTTATACAAAAAGGAATGTCTTAATTATACTACCTCTAATATAATAAGCTTTTGCGGTCTTTTTTTCCACTTGAATGATATTTATATGTATTTAAATGAAGAAATAAAAGTTGACAGCATACTTAAAACAAAAAAAAAATATCATTTTATGCAAAATAGAAAAAGAATTTTATATAAAATATCGTTATGCACAATTGTGCATAACGCAGGAACACGCAGATATTTTTGCTTTTTTTTATTTTGGTGGTAATAAAAAGTGTAATAAATAGAAAAATAACGAAATTAACTATAGTTTTATTAAACTTGACACTTTTTTCGTTGAAATATAATGGCATTTTTACATTTTGCTTAAAAAAGCTATCAAAGTGTTGAGGAACAATGTCAAATTTGTATGGAGCGCAGAATGAAGGATATTTTTAAAAATCAAATTTAATAGTTATAAAGTAATGAAAAATTAATATCTCCAAATAAAATAATCAAAAATATATGCAAATTGAGATTAAACCATAAGTTTTTTCGCAATGATATTCGTATATTTTTTAATTTAATATGAAAGTGAGGAACCATTGGTTATTTTTACAATAAGCAACGATTTTGGTTTTGGGCGATATATTCATTCATCAAGGTTTCTTTTGGGAATACAGGGAGGGAATGCCTATATAGGAAACATTAATTGTTTCGTTCCTTTTTAAGAACTGTTTTCCTTATAGGTACCTATATATACATATATTTTTTTAGGACTTTTATCCAAGTAGGTACCAACCCATTTTTTTAATGATATATGAGCGTGAAAGGTGTCATACTTCTAGATTTTACAATGGGAAGAGGATTTTAGTACTTTTATCCACGTAGGTACCTACCCATTTTATTTATTGAAATATGGCCGTGTGTGATGTCAAACTTGATTTTACAGTGGAAAAAGGTTTTCAGTACTTTTATCCAGGTAGGTACCTACCCATTTTTTTTTTATTGAAATATGGCCGTGTGGGATGTCAAACTTCAAGATTTTACAGTGGGAAAAGGATTTCAGTACTTTTTTCCACGTAGGTACCTACCCATTTTATTTATTGAAATATGGCCGTGTGGGATGTCAATCTTCAAGCTTTTACAGAGGGAAAAGGTTTTCGGTACTTTTATCCACGTAGGTACCTACCCATTTTTTTATTGTAATATGGCCGTGTGGGATGTCAAACTTCAAGATTTTACAGTGGGAAAAGGATTTTAGTACTTTTATCCACGTAGGTACCTACCCATTTTTTTTTATTGAAATATGGCCGTGTGGGATGTCAAACTTCAAGATTTTACAGTGGGAAAAGGATTTTAGTACTTTTATTAAGTTAGGTACCTACCCATTTTTTTTTATTGTAATATGGCCGTGTGGGATGTCAAACTTCAAGATTTTACAGTGGAAAAAAGTTTTCAGTACTTTTATTAAGATAGGTACCTACCCATTTTTCTATTGAAATATGGCCGTGTGGGATGTCAAACTTCAAGATTTTACAGTGTGAAAAGGATTTTAGTACTTTTATCCACGTAGGTACCTACCCATTTTTTTTTATTGAAATATGGCCGTGTGGGATGTCAAACTTCAAGATTTTACAGTGGGAAGAGGATTTTAATACTTTTATCCACGTAGGTACCTACCCATTTTTTTTATTGAAATATGGCCGTGTGGGATGTCAAACTTCAAGATTTTACAGTTGGAAGAGGATTTTAGTACTTTTATCCACGTAGGTACCTACCCATTTATTTATTGAAATATGGCCGTGTGGGATGTCAAACTTCAAGATTTTACAGTGGAAACAGGATTTCAGTACTTTTATCCACGTAGGTTCCTACCCATTTTTTTATTGAAATATGGCCGTGTGGGATGTCAAACTTCAAGATTTTACAGTGGGAAGAGGTATTCAGTGCTTTATCCACGTAGGTACCTACCCATTTTTTTATTGAAATATGGCCGTGTGGGATGTCAAACTTCAAGATTTTACAGTGGGAAAAGGATTTTAGTACTTTTATCCACGTAGGTAACTACCCATTTTTTTATTGAAATATGGCCGTGTGGGATGTCAATCTTCAAGCTTTTACAGTGGGAAGAGGATTTTAGTACTTTTATCCACCTAGGTACCTACTCATTTTATTTATTGAAATATGGCCGTGTGGGATGTCAAACTTCAAGATTTTTACAGTGGGAAAAGGATTTTAGTACTTTTATCCACGTAGGTACCTGCCCATTTTATTTATTGAAATATGGCCGTGTGGGATGTCAATCTTCAAGCTTTTACAGTGGGAAGAGGATTTTAGTACTTTTATCCACGGAACCTATCCATTTTATTTATTGAAATATGGCCGTGTGGGATGACAAACTTCAAGATTTTACAGTGGGAAAATGATTTTAGTACTTTTATTAAGTTAGGTACCTACCCATTTTTTTTTATTGAAATATGGCCGTGTGGGATGTCAAACTTCAAGATTTTACAGTGGGAAAAGGATTTCAGTACTTTTTTCCACGTAGGTACCTACCCATTTTATTTATTGAAATATGGCCGTGTGGGATGTCAATCTTCAAGCTTTTACAGAGGGAAAAGGTTTTTGGTACTTTTATCCACGTAGGTACCTACCCATTTTTTTATTGTAATATGGCCGTGTGGGATGTCAAACTTCAAGATTTTACAGTGGGAAAAGGATTTTAGTACTTTTATTAAGATAGGTACCTACCCATTTTTCTATTGAAATATGGCCGTGTGGGATGTCAAACTTCAAGATTTTACAGTGGGAAAAGGATTTTAGTACTTTTATCCACGTAGGTACCTACCCATTTTTTTTTATTGAAATATGGCCGTGTGGGATGTCAAACTTCAAGATTTTACAGTGGAAAAAGGTTTTCAGTACTTTTATTAAGGTAGGTACCTACCCATTTTTCTATTGAAATATGGCCGTGTGGGATGTCAAACTTCAAGATTTTACAGTGGGAAAAGGATTTTAGTACTTTTATCCACGTAGGTACCTACCCATTTTTTTTATTGAAATATGGCCGTGTGGGGTGTCAAACTTCAAGATTTTACAGTGGGAAAAGGATTTTAGTACTTTTATCCACGTAGGTACCTACCCATTTTTTTTTATTGAAATATGGCCGTGTGGGATGTCAAACTTCAAGATTTTACAGTGGGAAGAGGATTTTAATACTTTTATCCACGTAGGTACCTACCCATTTTTTTTATTGAAATATGGCCGTGTGGGATGTCAAACTTCAAGATTTTACAGTTGGAAGAGGATTTTAGTACTTTTATCCACGTAGGTACCTACCCATTTATTTATTGAAATATGGCCGTGTGGGATGTCAAACTTCAAGATTTTACAGTGGAAACAGGATTTCAGTACTTTTATCCACGTAGGTTCCTACCCATTTTTTTTATTGAAATATGGCCGTGTGGGATGTCAAACTTCAAGATTTTACAGTTGGAAGAGGATTTTAGTACTTTTATCCACGTAGGTACCTACCCATTTATTTATTGAAATATGGCCGTGTGGGATGTCAAACTTCAAGATTTTACAGTGGGAAGAGGTATTCAGTGCTTTATCCACGTAGGTACCTACCCATTTTTTTATTGAAATATGGCCGTGTGGGATGACAAACTTCAAGATTTTACAGTGGGAAAAGGATTTTAGTACTTTTATTAAGTTAGGTACCTACCCATTTTTTTTTATTGAAATATGGCCGTGTGGGATGTCAAACTTCAAGATTTTACAGTGGGAAAAGGATTTCAGTACTTTTTTCCACGTAGGTACCTACCCATTTTATTTATTGAAATATGGCCGTGTGGGATGTCAATCTTCAAGCTTTTACAGAGGGAAAAGGTTTTTGGTACTTTTATCCACGTAGGTACCTACCCATTTTTTTATTGTAATATGGCCGTGTGGGATGTCAAACTTCAAGATTTTACAGTGGGAAAAGGATTTTAGTACTTTTATTAAGATAGGTACCTACCCATTTTTCTATTGAAATATGGCCGTGTGGGATGTCAAACTTCAAGATTTTACAGTGGGAAAAGGATTTTAGTACTTTTATCCACGTAGGTACCTACCCATTTTTTTTTATTGAAATATGGCCGTGTGGGATGTCAAACTTCAAGATTTTACAGTGGAAAAAGGTTTTCAGTACTTTTATTAAGGTAGGTACCTACCCATTTTTCTATTGAAATATGGCCGTGTGGGATGTCAAACTTCAAGATTTTACAGTGGGAAAAGGATTTTAGTACTTTTATCCACGTAGGTACCTACCCATTTTTTTTTATTGAAATATGGCCGTGTGGGGTGTCAAACTTCAAGATTTTACAGTGGGAAAAGGATTTTAGTACTTTTATCCACGTAGGTACCTACCCATTTTTTTTTATTGAAATATGGCCGTGTGGGATGTCAAACTTCAAGATTTTACAGTGGGAAGAGGATTTTAATACTTTTATCCACGTAGGTACCTACCCATTTTTTTTATTGAAATATGGCCGTGTGGGATGTCAAACTTCAAGATTTTACAGTTGGAAGAGGATTTTAGTACTTTTATCCACGTAGGTACCTACCCATTTATTTATTGAAATATGGCCGTGTGGGATGTCAAACTTCAAGATTTTACAGTGGAAACAGGATTTCAGTACTTTTATTCACGTAGGTTCCTACCCATTTTTTTTATTGAAATATGGCCGTGTGGGATGTCAAACTTCAAGATTTTACAGTTGGAAGAGGATTTTAGTACTTTTATCCACGTAGGTACCTACCCATTTTTTTTATTGAAATATGGCCGTGTGGGATGTCAAACTTCAAGATTTTACAGTGGAAAAAGGTTTTCAGTACTTTTATTAAGGTAGGTACCTACCCATTTTTCTATTGAAATATGGCCGTGTGGGATGTCAAACTTCAAGATTTTACAGTGGGAAAAGGATTTTAGTACTTTTATCCACGTAGGTACCTACCCATTTTTTTTTATTGAAATATGGCCGTGTGGGGTGTCAAACTTCAAGATTTTACAGTGGGAAAAGGATTTTAGTACTTTTATCCACGTAGGTACCTACCCATTTTTTTTTATTGAAATATGGCCGTGTGGGATGTCAAACTTCAAGATTTTACAGTGGGAAGAGGATTTTAATACTTTTATCCACGTAGGTACCTACCCATTTTTTTTATTGAAATATGGCCGTGTGGGATGTCAAACTTCAAGATTTTACAGTTGGAAGAGGATTTTAGTACTTTTATCCATGTAGGTACCTACCCATTTATTTATTGAAATATGGCCGTGTGGGATGTCAAACTTCAAGATTTTACAGTGGAAACAGGATTTCAGTACTTTTATCCACGTAGGTTCCTACCCATTTTTTTTATTGAAATATGGCCGTGTGGGATGTCAAACTTCAAGATTTTACAGTTGGAAGAGGATTTTAGTACTTTTATCCACGTAGGTACCTACCCATTTATTTATTGAAATATGGCCGTGTGGGATGTCAAACTTCAAGATTTTACAGTGGAAACAGGATTTTAGTACTTTTATCCACGTAGGTACCTACCCATTTTATTTATTGAAATATGGCCGTGTGTGATGTCAAACTTGATTTTACAGTGGAAAAAGGTTTTCAGTACTTTTATCCACGTAGGTACCTACCCATTTTATTTATTGAAATATGGCCGTGTGGGATATCAATCTTCAAGCTTTTACAGAGGGAAAAGGTTTTCAGTACTTTTATCCACGTAGGTACCTCCCCATTTTTTTATTGAAATATGGCCGTGTGGGATGTCAAACTTCAAGATTTTACAGTGGGAAAAGGATTTCAGTACTTTTTTTTTTTCTGATCAATAAAGTGTTCTTATTATTATTATTATTTTACAGTGAGAAGAGGTTTTCAGTACTTTTAGCCACGTAGGTACCTACCCTTTTTTTAATTTAAATATAAGCTGAGAAGGATGTGTGGTAAAAGTCTGAGAGATTGTGTGCGTAACAGTGATATACAAAAGGAATGTCGAATGAAAGTTGGTGTAATTACAAGGATGAATGTGAATAAGTTAAGATGACAAGCTCATTTAAATCAAATTCTACAGGACGGTCACGTGTTGAGCACATTGAACAGGAGAGCATGCATGAGGAATTGTATGACAGTGACGAAAGCGAAAGATGTATGCAAGGACAGAAGGAAGTGGCACTCAATCTTTTCTGCCTACCCCGCGAAGGAAGCGGCGTGATGGTTTGTATGTAATTTAGGTACATTGTCATAATTATATATATACTGTTTAGTCATTCTTACATATTCTATTATCTGTTTCCTACTTTAATGTTACTCTGTGTATATAGTTGATACAAAAAAATATTGCTGCCTAAATAAAATATTTTTTAATTACACATACTTACTGTTTTTTCAATTTTATACATGATTCCCATGCAACGCAGGGTATTTACGCTAGTAATATATATTTTTTTAAACTTGATACCTCAGTCTTGAAATTTAAAAAACAGTATTATTAATATTGTATACAATATTAGGTGAACACCCTGCAGCCAGCAAGATGGAGGCGGCAAAGTTTCATGAGAACATTTCTAACAGAAGTGCTTGCTTTTTTATAAGTAATATTTAATGATCTACATAAACTAGTGACCATAAGTGTGCAAAATATTAGACAAAATGTAGGTAATTTTAAATAAAGAATTCAGTTTATTTCTTGTCTTTTCAATATTTCAGGATTTGATTTTTTTATTATATCATAAAACAATGGCTTTTTTTGCATAAATGGAAGAATTTGATAGAAACGAGTTTTTTTGGCTACCATCACGACTGTCACTTTGGTCTCTTAAGTTATCCAGCTCATTTAAAAACAATTATGAAACGCATATAATTTGGCTAGCTGGAAGATATTGCCTCCTCAATTGCTCATGATTTTTGTTTTGAGCAATAAAGTGTTATTATTATTATATTTCTGCACCTAATAAGGCTAAGTTCACATGTAACGCGCATCTAGTAACCCTTATATTTATCTAACCGTTCACATGAGCGCGCGTCAATGCTCGTTGAATGTCATGTGAATGGTTGTATGGTATATATAAGGATTTCTAGACGCGAGATTCAAAAACGCGCGTCAAGATTTTGCCATGTGAACATAGCCTAAGAGTTTATTTTAAGTCATGTTCAGATTTGGACAGAGGACATGTTCCTGTTATCAGGCATAATCTAACCTTCCGAGAGACAAGTTTGTCTCTGACCATTGGTTTTTTTATAGTCTTTATATCGAAAATATACAGTTATTACGATATATAGTACAAACAGATAAAAAAAAAAAGTCGGCACATAAACCAGCAATTTTTTTTTCATCTGTGTGATCAGTTGAGTGAGATCTTCTCCTCTTGAAGTCATGACAAGCTAACTTCTTAGCTGTGAAGGCTGGTATTTGCCTCCAGGAGCCTCAGACATAAGACTTCCGGCACTTCTTTCAGGGGTGGCTTCATCACCACTCATCGCTGTTTGCCTCGGGCAAACTAACCACTACGTCATCTGCTTTTGATCTTATGTTTGAGGCAATATCCATCACATTATCGTAAAGTGAAATATAAGCAGTATTCAAAGTGCTACATTATTATTACGAAAATTGAAATAATTATCAAGTGTGTTTTTTTGTGGGATAATCAAGTATGCACAGACAATGGTGGTAGCGATTAAGTTGCAGCACTGTATAGTGGTAAATTATGGTTTTTTGTATTTTCATTAAATGTTTGTTTGAATTTTAAATTTGGTTTTTTATTTACATATCACTTGTCGTCTCATAATTTATACAGCCTAACTGTGTAATTTAATTGAGACCATTTTATTCTTATTATTCTGGCTCTAGTACAGTACTCCTGGAGTGCTATAAGGGGCCCCAGTTGAGTCTCAGCTAGCAGCCAATTGTAATATTTTATATATCCCTTATAGTCATCATTCCCCCCCCTTATATCAAAGTTAGTTGGAAGGTTTGCAATCTAGTTATAAACTCACTCTCTGCGCATTGAATTGTATAATTGATAATTTTATGATACTGTATAATGATTGATGTTATTACCAATGTACAGCAAAGAATCAAATAAATGAAAAATACGTAATGTAACATAACATAACATACATAGACAATTCACACAGATCGAGCTAGTCCCAAACTAAGATGAATCTTGTATTATGGGTACTAACACGACGATACACACATATACAATGCACTACACACATATACATGTAACACCCAGACCCAGGACAATTTGAAAAAGGTCATTCTTCACTTTGCCCTGGCCGGGAATCGAACCCGGGACCTCGTGACTAAAAGGCAAGAGCGTTACCTCCACGCCACACCGGCCGTATTCAAGTATTTGTTGAAAAATATCTGTTGTCAAAAAGTGTCTACACTTATAGCCACCAGCTTATACTGTCATTAAATTGTTTTCTTCACACCTGTGTAGTGACAGTTTTAAAATAGTAAGCAGGTACATAAATTGTATTTTCCATGTGATGCAAAGGGGTATAGACCAGGGTTGTAACGGATGTCCACATCCGTATCCGCATCCGCATGAATTTTGATATCCGCATCTGCAACTTTTGTTTTAAGATATCCGCATCCTCAAAAATCTTTGAGGATGTCAATTTTTTCGTCGTTCATATTAAAAAAACTTCATAGTCAGAGAATACGTTTCTTAAATAAAAATATTAAAACTATATTTTACTAATTCCATCCTGGTAGATATAGCAGGTATTCCAATTCAAACATGTGCAACACATTTGCGCAATATTCTGGAGTATGAGATTTTAAATGTTTGTTAAAAGATAGACCGAACCAGATGATATATTGGGGTGTTAAATATACTGGGACCTTAAGATCTATTGTACTCCTTACCAGATGTAGTAAAACTTTACATTATATTATGGCTGGACATATTGTACCCCAAATCCTTTTATTTTCAAGAAATTCTCTTGTTTTTTTTTGAGATAGTCGATGGCATAGCGCACAGATGTGGTAAGCGCAGTTTTTACCAAAAATGAGTTATTATACGCACGTGAATCTATATCATCTGAAGTATGTTCCTTAGGAATATTATTGCGTAACTCTGTGTCATTAACGAGATATTTAACAAAAACTATGTGTGGTTAGTACTAAATAGTATGGCACCTCAAACTTTCAACATTGATTATCTCAAAACTATGAAAACTGCACTTACCACATCTGTGCGCTATGCCATCGGTGTTATTTAAAGAACAATAATACATCCGGTAATAATTTTGAATTCGGAGATAATCATGAACGTACTTACAAATAGTATTGTAGTCCAGTTATTAAAATACATACTATTTTTCTCACTTCTTCCGATTATATTTTGCACAATGCTATATTGTGTAAACATGGTTCTCCAATCGAGATATCTGATTGGTTATGTCATCTGCACCCGAATTCGGAAAAACAATAAAAAAATTGAAAATATTCTAAACATTTGTTACCTACTCTCACTCATTTCTGTAAGAGTCGCTTGTACGCCTTTGATAGCACAGAGGAAATACTATCACTACTACTAACATTTGATGTAGCCAGCGGACCAAATGAAATGATCAATTCTTTATAATGTTTGTCTTACTTTAAATAACACACAGTTTTCTTAGTGAAAAGAAAACTGTGTGTTATTTAAAGTATAATATCATCATAATGAATTTTCACTCTGTGAATGTACAAACTTTAGAGTTATTACTTAATTAATTAAATAATTTTATACTATATACTACATAAAAGAGGATAACAATATCTGTTTGATCTCTAGTGGATGATACACAGTGTAAAGTAGTACTAACCTTCTGGTTTTCCTTCTAAGAGTCTCTCAGCTTCATACCTATCCATCTTCCCCCAATAGAAACTACACTGATTGATGGCCTTTAAGTCTGGTACCAGACAGTGTATAAAGTCCACCTGCAAGTCCACATAATATTTAACTCAATACCTTCTGATTTACATAATATTACTTATATTATATGACTGTACAAGTAGTTTCATTCATACCTGTGTGTGTATTCTGTATTGTCTCTGAAGGATCAATGTACGAAGCTCATTTGTACTCAGCACCTAGATATACAAAAAATAATAATAAATATTATAACCAAAACAAATATTAATATTCAAGACAAAAAACTACAAAAACCATTTTGTACTTAAGTCATGCAAAATTAAAAATGGATCGCATGATAGATATGCAACCTTTGCATCACTCAAAGTTCCCATATACAACAGTTTCACAGTGATTTACATGTCATCAAACAAATACCATATAATTCACTTCAATATTTAACTCCTGAATTTAACAAAAAAATCTCTTTTCAAATAAACAATACTTTTTTGGTAGACGTGCGGTGCTTTTTTGCATAATTTTTGTATTATAACAAAGGATAAGTTCTGTCATCCACACACACATACACAATAAAAATCAAATAAAACCAGGAATGAAATATGAAATAAACGTAACATACAAATAAACAAACACAGGCTTTAGCCTAGTGAGGTGGTAAAATGGAATTAGTTGTAGTGGATGTGGATGTTTGAGTTGTATTTGATTTTATATTATACTTATTTGACGAAATAAACAAATTGAATTTGTACCTGTATGTGTGGATGTGGTCTAAAGCCAGGTGGTGGATCCACCCCTTCGGCTATCTCCCATGCCCTCCTCACTCTGGCTCTTTCTTCACAGTCTTCTACTGGGTATTCTTCTGCACTCAATCTAAAACACCAGTAAAATTCACTTAATATAAAGAGGAATATGATATTCACAAAAATCAAATAAGTTTCAATTGAATCCATAAGCATTCGCTTCCTTTCCTAAAAAAATTACCCCTCAAAATTTAATTCACAAAGTTGATCTTCATTAATGAAGACATCATAGCTAATATTAATACTTGAAATGCGTTATCTTCATTAACGAAGACATCATAGCTAATATTAATACTTGAAATGCGTTATCTTCATTAATGAAGACATCATAGCTAATATTAATACTTGAAATGCGTTATCTTCATTAATGAAGACATCATAGCTAATATTAATACTTGAAATGCGTTATCTTCATTAACGAAGACATCATAGCTAATATTAATACTTGAAATGCGTTATCTTCATTAATGAAGACATCATAGCTAATATTAATACTTGAAATGCGTTATCTTCATTAATGAAGACATCTTTATTCTTTATTCTTTCTTATCATCCGTAGGCCATTGATTTGGCACTTGGAATCGTCAGGCAATTATATAATTTTTGTTTTACAAATGACAAAATAATCAAATTACAACAATACAATAAACAAATAAATAAAGAAATTTCATTGAATCAAAGTTTTTCGAGTGTAAAAGGCCCAAAATAACTTCTCGTCAGTATATGTAAAAAATAAATTGTAATAATTATAAATAAATAAATAAATGAATTGAATCAATGCCAATTAGGCTGAACAGTCCCATTTAGCATTTCGTCGATATTGTAAAAAGCTTTTCCAACAAGATACCTTTTCACTTCTCTCTGATATTCTACATAATTGAGTGCCTTAACATTACTGGGCAATTTATTATATAAACTTATGCTAAGACAAATAAAGCTTTTTGAAACTTTAGCCAATCTATGTTCTAGGGGTCTTACATCTCGTTTACAACGAGTATTGTAATTGTGATAGTCTAAGTTCAGGGGCGTATTAGATATGTTCTTATAGGAATAAAGTAGGCACTCATATATGTATAAACTTGGTAATGTAAGTACTCCCAGTTCACTGAAGGCAATCTTACATGTATCTCTGGGTTTTATATTCATTAGTTCTCGTACTGCCCTTTTTTGTAATATAAATACTCTATTCCAGTCAGCTCCCTTTCCCCAGAACAATACTCCATAGGACATGATACTATGAAAATACGCAAAGTAAACAAATTTGGCTGCGTCAAATCCACAAACTTCTTTAGTTTTTCATCATAGCTAATATTAATACTTGAAATGCGTTATCTTCATTAATGAAGACATCATAGCTAATATTAATACTTGAAATGCGTTATCTTCATTAATGAAGACATCATAGCTAATATTAATACTTGAAATGCGTTATCTTCATTAATGAAGACATCATAGCTAATATTAATACTTGAAATGCGTTATCTTCATTAATGAAGACATCATAGCTAATATTAATACTTGAAATGCGTTATCTTCATTAATGAAGACATCATAGCTAATATTAATACTTGAAATGCGTTATGTTTGTTCACTCACTCTTTTCCGAAAGCTTTCGTGTGATCTGTAAAAGTCAGATGTTTGAAAAATAAAGACATTTTACATCTTGAATTCAGCAATGAGGTTTGCCACCCATCCCGAATGTCTTAATTTATTGCTTGCACGGAGAGGATAGTTTACTGTTTATAACAGCCTCATGTACAACTAAAAAGTCAATATATTGGAGTTAGTTGGAAGATATCGCTTCTGTGCTAAACTCACCTATTGCACAATATCACTTATTTTATCATATTATAACTTTGTAATTATGAATGCTCCTTATTTTTTTTTTTTTTTTTAAAAAGATATATCTGGGTTTTGTTACAAACCCAAATACAACCATATACACCTTTCACAGTAAGCTACTAAAAGTTTATGTGGTGAATGGGGAGTTTGCCGCCAATTGGTTTAATTAAGATTATTATCATTTGTTGGAATGAACCACACAGTACCATTTGAAAATAATTTTAAATAGGTGCGGTCAAAAAATTTTCGTCATCAAACTTTCAGAATCAGTTGCCAAAAATATAGAGAACAACATAACATTTTCTTGAAAATTTTGAAACAATCAATATCCAAATTTTTAATTTTGTTTGATTTTGTTGGCACTTACTATGTGGTAATCACGAAACATTTTTAATTAAAGAATTAGTTAATTATGTACTACAACCACTTTAATTTTTTAAAAACACTACCGGTTTCAACGCTCAGATGCGTCATTGACGAGTGTTATACTAAAACTAAATAAATACATACTAGAACTGTTGATGATTAATTAGTTAATTATAATTCAAAATGTGAATTTGATATTTATCGTAAGCCTACTCATACAGATTGCGTGATTCCAGCAGTCTCAGAAAGTCCTATTTCTCATAAATTAGCTTCGTTTCACTCTATGATATATAGAGCGCTTAAAGTTCCTCTTAATGACACGAATTTCAAAAATGAAATCAACATTATCAAACAAATTGCTGTTAACAATAAATTTGACTCAAACCTAATCGATAAATTACTTCGAAAGAAAGAATTTAACATTATAACTAAAGAATACATTTATTCTGTTGCTTCTAATAATCCAAATAAAGACAAATCATATAGAAAAATAATATTTATGAGTGACGTCACTCCGAAAGTATGTAACATATTACCAGAATCAATAGTACCAGCATTTTATACAAATAACAAAGTTAAAAATTTACTAAATAATAAAGATATCACAAATCCTTTCAACAAAAATGGGATATACACTTTAAAATGTAGTGATTGTGATGCAAAATATGTAGGAATGACCACGAGGAATTTTAAGACTCGAATCCGGGAACATGAACTTTGCTTAAGTAACAGTAACTATTCTGAGTTTGCTAATCATCTAATTGAACAAGATCATAGTTTTCATAGGGAAAATAGCACTTTCAAACATACCATTAAAGAATATTTCAAATTGTCGGCTTTAGAAACAGTAGAAATTAACAAAAATTTAAATTTAAAACAAAATATTGTAAATAAAATGTTAGCGCCATACAAGTCACCCTTACTAACAATGTTTCCTATAAATAAAAAATCTCCATCTCTTTCCCACTCTAACGCCCCCACCCTTCCCTAACTAATTAATCATCAACAGTTCTAGTATGTATTTATTTAGTTTTAGTATAACACTCGTCAATGACGCATCTGAGCGTTGAAACCGGTAGTGTTTTTAAAAAATTAAAGTGGTTGTAGTACATAATTAACTAATTCCAAATTTTTAGTCCGAAACTGGAAAAAAATTATTAACATGTTTGTATTGTGATTATTTAGACAGCAAAATGTGGCAAATATTCTATTTGTTCTTAATGTGTAGTTATGGCTATGTTCACATGGCAAAATTTTTGAATCGCGCGTCTAGAAATCCTTATATTTACCATACAACCGTTCACATGAACGTCGACGCGCGTTGACGCGTGCTCATGTGAACGGTTGTTAGATAAATATAAGGGTTTCTAGACGCGCGATTCGAAAACGCGCGTTACATGTGAACTTAGCCTATGAATACACCAGAGCCTTATTATATTTTATTGAACTCAGTTGTATACACATTAGTGATGTTACAAATGTGCCATTTTGGATTGCTTAAATTTCTACCCCCCCCCCTCGAATTTTTAAAATGGTATAGGAATTTAAAATACTTCAAAACTCCTTGGTTTTCTTAAAGAATATTTTCTTGCAGTTCCTTTTTCTACAATGTCAATGTATCGGGTAATCAGTGGCCGGACTAGACTTTTCACATCGGGCATCCTTTGTACAAATAATAATAATAATAAAAATCTTTATTGCACAAAAAAACAAACATTAATAAAATATAAACAATGTAGAACCAGACAAATAAATTTGTGCAATGGGCGAATCTTCCAACTAACCCAAATAAGCTATTTCACTAGCAATAGCAAGAGTGGATATCCTTGATAATAATATAATATATAAATTGGAAACGGGACTAGGCTTAACATGTTGGTCTTGCATTCGTTATAATAAATAAATGAAATATATAAGATATTCAGAATAGTTGACATTCCCCTTTGCTGAATTAAAAATATTAAATGGTTTATATTATATTATATGATGTCTCTTAAAGGACACTTGAAAACTTGGGTGGGAGATCTATTGTTTGCCAAAGAGATCTAGAAGTCTAGTATAAAAATAAATACATTTTTTAAGTATGTAACTTTAAAGTTAAATGTCGTAATTACACTATACAATTTTATTTTATCGTATTATTAATGTACTAGTTAATTTTAAACAATAAATACTTCCGTCTGTACTAAAAATTCATATAAAACCGAAGCTGGCGCATCCATCATAATATTAATTAATCCTTTATGAAGAACATTTCTAGTCTAAAAACTATACCAGCGGTTGGTTGCAGGTAGTACCTACCTTCAAATTATTTTTAACTCACACAATCATCACACAATACAAATAAAAACGTACTCATATAGGTACACTATGCACCCAAGCGTTCTTTATAAAAGCATTGCTTATTTGTCCCTTAAAATCGCACATACAACCAAACATACACACGTATAGCGCGTCATTGCCTACTACGTATTCACACTAAAATTTAGATGTGTGTTAGTGAGAATAAATGCTCCATATAAAGTAAAAATTAACTCTTCCATTAATATAGCTATTAAATGGAATAATATAAATGGAATCTCTCCACACCTTGGATCCTCTCAGGATCTTGGACTCCATAAGATGTCTGGGACTTGAGGGTGCGCTTTGACGGGCAACACCGGGAAAGCTGAGTAGGGGGAGTACAATAGATCTTATAGGTCGCGGTGCATATTTTACCCCAACAATAAAATAAATAAATATAGCTATTACGGTAAATGACTGGGTTTTATTAAAAAAAGTCAAAATAATGTATCAATTGTATGCGCACTTTAAAACATTTAAGTTTAGTTTAATGTCTAAATACATGCGGAGCTTCCGCATGTATTTAGACATCTGCATCCGCTTGTGTTTCGATTGCCTTTAATGTCGTGTATTGTTTAAATCAATTCTTTTTATGTTTAGTATTTGTTCTATGTGGTATTGCATGTTTTGTTTTATAGGTGGTAATTATTTCTTGCATGTGTTGGATAATTATTATTCCTATTTGCTTATGACAAATTTTAATATTGAATTTTAAATGATGTTAAATTTTGAATTTTAAATTTTGAGAGATTTTATGATATTTTTAATTTTATTTTTCATGACTCATTGTATTGTTTTTATTGCTTATTGTTTTATTGTTTAATCCTACGATTATTGCTTTGTGAGCATTATTCTATTAATTTTCTTTACATAATTTACTCTATTCTATTGTAATTGTTGTTTGTTGATTTATCTGTTGTGTTTAGTTATGTATGTTTTGTAGAGCACATAAGGGTAATATAGGGATCTTCACTGGTTTGCTTATTGCTAAATATGTTATAGACCATTGTATTTTTTGTATCAACTGTATGTATCCTGTAAAATTGAAATAAATAAATAAATCTCAAGTTAAGAATATAGAAAATTTTTGAAACGCACCATCACCCGAAATGAGAAGTGGGTTGTCTATAACAATGTTAGATGCAAGAGATCATGGAGTAAAAAAGATGAACACTTGGAGAAAGCCTATATTTGTAACAAAAAAATTGATGTTATCTAGGATTTCAAAGCTATCGTTTTTCTAGTTTCTATTGGACAACACATTGAATGATTCCCTTAAACAGAACAGGCTAAAACTGATCAAAAGAAAGGATAGTGTTCCACCAAGATAATGTGAGACCTCATACAAGTTTTGTAACCCTCCAAAACTTTTTACTGCTTGGATAGGATATACTGGCACACTCACCATATTCTCCAGATCTGACACCTTATCATTATTATTTGTTTCCACCTCTATGAAAAAAATTACAAGATGAGGTCAAAAATTACATGGAGAGCAAAAACAAAAAAATCTTTGAGTGTGGAATTATGCTATAGATAGATGGCAAAAGGTATTGGACCAGAATGGACAATAATAGTAATACGAAAAAATTTATAAATGGAACAGTTTGATAATCCTTGACTATCTCAAGCGCACAGTGACAGTGTATTTTGTTATAGTGAAAAAAAATATTAATTCACTATAAGAAAATCATCATTCATTTTCATTAAAAAATAACTTTCCAAACAATCTATTATCTTTGATTAGGCCCCATGATTTTGTGCTAGCTGATTTCCACTGTATATATCGAGGGTATGCAACCAAAACGCACTAAGTCAGACTAGTGCTGCAAAAGTTGTCAAAAACTATTAAAGTAATTAACATTTTTCCTATGTTTGTATTTGTTTGCAAAGCCTAAAAGTCATTTACCAATATCATCTTAATTAAAGTTCAAATAATACATGGCGAATTCGTATTTATCTAAACAATTTTTTTTTTTCATTAAACTGCCATTATCTCATCTCAAAACTAAAATGACTTAGTGCATTTTGGTTGTATACCTTTGATATTATGATGGATATTTACCTCAAATCTATGAGTGGAGTGTTCTGCGTTCCAACAGACAGTAAAATAGAGTTTCCATCTAAGCCGTAGATGTTAGAGGTAGCGTTATGTGTAAGAGTTCCATACACAGGGTTTGTGGCAGATCCTGCGGTGAGGAAGGCACTGTAGACAGGCTGTCCTACACGGGACACAGTAATGTTGATGGGTAAACTAGCGAGGCTGAGAGTAGGAAGGTCTGTACTACTACTCCTGCTTATATTAGTACTACATCTCACTGCTTCACATTCATGTCTGGTATTAGATGTCCCACCACTATTACTAACATTGCACAAACTGCGCCCCACACAATTACTCTTTGTACCACCACTACACGTCTCATCCATCTTCCTATACAGGGTGCACACACAACTGGGGTCATTAGTAGAACCGGCTATGTCCAATCCAGAATCTGTACAACTACCAGCACCATTAACAGATATTTTGGCCCCATTTTTGGTCAACTTAGAGCCATAGAACTTTGACACCCAATGTTTCTTCTTTAAAGATGTTTTCCCCGCAACTCTCTCTTTGGGACCATCCCTGACACAGCTGAAACAATCCTGAGTTGTTGAGGCAGAATCCAATTGTTTAGAACAGCTTTTGGATGCCACCAATTTACTTCTGCCTTTAGTCCTTGCCTTGAAGGCTCCACTAGATACACACACACAAGGGTTAGCGTTGAAGATAGAGGTGCTAGTAGAAGTGGAGGCAGAGGGCTCAGCATAAGATTTGCACTCGCAACCACCAAGAAGGGGCTGACCTATTCGCTCTGTAAGGGCGCTCATATAGCGTTCTATACTTGACGATTTTACACAAGTATTGCTACTTGTAGCGGTATCCGTGTTGCCATTTTGTGCATCTTCTAATAGTTGTCTGGAGTTGCCGCAATTTGCACACAATGTATTACAGCTGCAGTGTTGTTGTGAGGCCATGATGGAATGTGTAGATTCTCTGTCCTGACTTTTGGAACGCTGCAACCTGCAACTGTAATGAGCTGTGGCGTTGTGTGCAGTGTGGAGATAGGCCTGTCTAGCACTTTCTGGGTGTCCTCTCAAACAACTAAGACTTCTTGAAGGAGTATCCTCAAGTGAGCCTAGACTGAGCCGCCGAGAACTTGACCAAGGATGAGTGTGTGTGTGCGCACAAGGGGGTGGATGTTGATTGGGGGACACCAAAGAGGTCAGGCGAGACGAAGATATCCGCTGACCCATTCTACTTCAACACTGTAAAACTGCACCCTGCCATTATAATATTTCCAATACCTGAAATAAATAACATGTACAATACGATAACAATATATGCATTCAATTGACGAGAAAACTAAAACGCGCTATCGCTACCCATTTATTAACTCAACAGATTGGAAAGTATTCCTATTCTAATCCTCCACTAACTTCCAACAGGTTTTAACATGCAAGGCAATTTACAATAGTAATATTTTTCCTTAATGTTAATAGCAAACATTTAACATTCCATGAAAATTAATGAAATAACATATTGATATTAAGAGATCGCTTCAAAAACCTTTTATTTTTATCGAATTTCACAATATTATTTAGAAGTGACAGCAGCTTTCCGCCATCTTGCTCCAAGTACAGTGCTAGCGCAAAATTGCGTTACTATTACCATTTATTTGCCAGAAATTGAGTCAAAAAATTCACAGTTGTATAGAACTCGTAATTAAATTAACCATGAAATGCACTTAATATGCCTACAATAATAAAGCAATTATTTATTTATTCCATTATTGGACACAAAAGTAAACACTCATAATTGTGAAAAATATTTAAAAGCCTTTTATAGCCCACCTGATAAAAATATAAAACGATTAATTTGTGAGTGTTATAATCTAACATAGTTAACTTTATAAAACATTTGATTATTTTACAAAAAATAATATCAAAATACAACGTCAAATCTAACACACATTCACTCTACCACCATCTTGCTCATAGATGAAGTAAGTACCGTACACAGTGTTACTAACTGCCAGGGTTACCAGATTGTGTTGCCAAAATTACCTTACTTCGGTGAAAAAAATACCGTACACATCGGAGAGAACAGCCATGGACCTACACCTAAATAGAGTAATGGACAGACACTTAGGCAAACATTTTGTAGCTGCGCGGGGAGGGGAATGACGAGCATTTTGTGAAACAAATTTTGTTCGGTGCGTCGCATTTGGGCTGCGTTCAGACAGTCACCGAGTGATCACTCGACGACGCGTATTTTGAAAGTACCTATACAATGCCAGTACGTATTCATAGTGTTCTTGTACTGTATGTTACTATGTTTTCAAAATGTGTAACAAAATAATTATAGTCTCAGAAAATATACTCGATTTCTGCGTAATTGTCATTTATACTTTCTGACGCTGATTCAGTGAATTCGTTTGGATAAATTTAGGATATAAACTTGTAACAAGTATTTGGGAAGTATACAAGCTCAGAATGTTAGATAATGGCATAATTAAAAAAAAAGTATAAAGCAATTAGTTATAAACTAATCAAGTAGTTATTACTTTAACTGTTAATTTTAAAGATACCTATTAAAATAATATATTCCTTCGTTAGAGACAAAAATATTTTTATCATTTAAAAGAAACACAAAAGTACTGGAATGCTACTATAAAAAGGCGCCAGTCAAATAATAATAAAAATATTTATTTATTTAAATATATTTATAATTTACGTCTTTTACACGTTGGCAAATTTAAGATTTTATAACAAAAAGTAAATCCAAAAAAAAAATATTTTAAAAGTTATAAAAGCAATAAAAAATAATTATAAAAGGCCGCACGTATTTCCACGGCCACAGATAATAGATTTTTTTTTACCTTTTTTCTTTTTTTTTCCATGGTGTTGCAATATAAAAAAAAAATAGAATTGAAATTGTGACATTAGTTTTCTTTTAAAAATTAGAATACACTGAAAATGGCAGGAAAAATAAATAATACACCAATAATAATAGTTTTGACTACAAATGGGCACGTTGCAGTGGTGAGGTTTTGTAATGAAAATGATGGAATTGGGTAGATTAAATATCAAGGATTAATTATATGTAAATCATAACTCATAAAAAAAATACTTTCATTTATTAAAATTAAAAATAAAAACCTGAAAATTTGACAGTTTTCAAAACGCAACGTGATATGTCAAATGTTTTGTGACGTCACAGTTCCTCTCCGGATCTATGGTAGTACAAACAACGACGTGGTATTTATGTCATATTGTTATACTGTCTGGATTTAGTGAGTTATCAATACTTTTTTGTTTTCAAAGTAGTGCATTTCGATACGTAAACATTCAATTACTTAAAAATGCCGTATTATAAATATTGTATAGTGCCATTATGTCCGAATACAACATTCACAACTCCAAATAAAAATTTCATTTTTGTACCAAAAGACCCAGCTATTCGACAGAAATGGTGTAAAGTTATTAATCGCGATATCAAGCATGCTCCGGAAATTTATAGTTTGGCCATCTACTGAGTCTGTACAAGCAAACTTGCCTACACCATTTAGGGCGAGATATGAGGACGTTGAGTCCATAATCGACTGCTTTGAAATAGAAATTCAGAAGCCTGGGAACTCAGTCCATCAATCATTAACATGGTCAGACTATGAAAGTTGCAACACCCTTAAATATCTGGTATCCTGCACTCCTGATGGTCAGATAAATTTTGTTTCCTGTGGATATTGTGGACGTGCCACAGACTCTGCAATAGCCGAAGACTCTGGCTATTTAGACTTTATTAGACCAGGTATGACCGTAATGGCTGACAGAGGTTTTAAAAACATAGCTCATCTATTGGAAGATAAAGGGGCCAAGCTGATTCGTCCGTCGAGTGTCCACAAAGACACAATATTAACAAACCACCAAGTTCGGGAATCAAAAAAAAAATGCAGCGCTACGCATACATGTAGAACGGGTGATAAGAAGAATAAGGGAGTTTAATATCCTAAAAATGCATGCTCAAATTGATCAACAACTTTATACAGCTGTTGATCATATGGTGTATGTAGTGTGTGGCTTAATAAATGTACAAAATCGCTTGATCAAATAAAACAATTTCTTCTCATGATTGTATTTACATAATTTCTCATTGCTAACCTATGTATAAATAAAATGAAACACATTTTTACTATACTAATAATTATTTCATTTAATTACACGATAAAGTGCATGCATAATAATATAAACAAAGTTATGATTATCAAATTTGTAAAAACTTGTAAACTAGGTATATGTTACGTTCCATTTTTATAATGTTTATTAAAAAATTAATTAAAATAAATTTGTCTCATATTTTTCCCATATTCACAATAGTTTAATGCATTTTATGAATTCTGGATGGCTGGTGCTAATTTAATATTTTAAAAACACTTTTTTTCTCTCTCAATGAATTCATCAGCAGTTTTCCCTGAATTGTATACATGACTTTATTAATCGATGAATACTTAATGTAAGTACTTCGTCACACTTGAGAAAATGACTCGTGAGTGGAGTATTATTAATGTTTTTACTTTTTGCAATATTCAAAAAATTGGCTAAAAAGTGTTTACTAAAATTACTATCGTCACAAGATAAAGGTTTTCCTAGCTCTTGAGCTTTGACTGTTTTAATGGAAGTTCCAATGCCGGCCATTTTTGATTTCTTCCAGTAGCACCGGATGGACGTTCTTGATGGTTCCTCGCTTCTACGGTGTAACCATGACAAAAAAGCTACGGCATGCTTACAACCTCCTGCAAATAGAAAATTTAGCAATAACTCTCAGCCTACTTGTAATATACCATGCAATATTACTTATATTTAATGTCATCTATTTATTATTTAGTATACATATATCACAACGAGTTAAACATAAAAATTACATATTAAAAACACATGATTTCTCCCAGCTAACGCTGAAAATCTTATGCACATATCATATTGAATTACATAACAAACCTTGCGATGCTGGACAATCTTCGCACACACATTTCTCAACTTCCTCTTCTTTTTCATCACAAATGAAAACAACTTGGTATGGTTTCAATTTTACTTTGTGCTCCGGTGTAATTTTAGCTTTCACAATGCACTTTCCGGCATCCCGTTTTACTTGCACATACTCAATAGCATTGTCACCATAGTCATTCCTACATGATCTGCAAATTCAAAAAGAAATATAATATATATTATGTAGTATATATACCACAAATCAATAGATGTGATTAAGCTAATTTATTTTAAAAAACAATATCAAGATATTGTGTCAAATCCCTATTTGTACCTAAGAACTTCTTCTGTTTATTTAAAGAATTGTATTGAATTGCATTTTAAATATATAATTTAATGGACACCAAATAAAGAAATAACATACCTTGAAGTTTTTATCGAAGAAATCAAACATCATTGATGTAGTTACTTTGGGTAAGTTGTCAGATTGACCTTTACAAAATCCGGTCTCCATCACTTTAATTTTGAAATAAACTATAAACTATCTTTAGAGATTTGTTTACAAAAGTTTTTATTATCAAATAAAGCCACAACACGAAACAAACTTTTCAAAACAGTTAGTTCCTGATTGGTTGTGTTCAACAGCTCACTACACGATGTATTTTATATATGTTGGAAAACAAAGTTTAAAACAAAATAAATGCTATTTATTAGAAAATTAAAATAATTCTTTAAAGCAACGTAACGAATACACAAAAGAGAAGCAAACAGTCAATGGTAACCACCAATCTAATCTGCATAAAAACATTAAAAACACCCGACGAAACGACCCGACACCGGCAAGAGAACGGGAAATATGACGTCACACAACTGAGTTGCCGTCAGAATACTATTTTCGCGGGAATATTATTTTTGAATTTGAAATGCCAATAACTTAAAAATTAGGACACAGATATTAAAAAAAAAAATATTTTCGTGTTCAGAACAGAGTACTTAATGATTTTATCAAATAAAAAAAAAATGTGCAACGTGCCCATTATGATTTATATTATATTTTCTGACTTTTAATTGATTTTAACGCCACCTGGTGGAGAACCCAGACTTTGGAATCGCACTTGTCACTTGCAAAAATCGCGTATTTTCACGGCCACAGAAAAAAGAATTTTATCTTGCACTACTGACAACTGTCACGAAAGTGAGGTCAGTCGGTGAGTTGATGTTGTTGATAATAGTAGAATATTACTGCCAGATCAGCTGATTGTGAAAAAATCAGAGGACTGCAAAAAATAGCTTTCCATAACTAAATATTTAATATAAGTATAAAGGGAGCATGCATTTTTTATAGCTGTTATTTGTGAAATTGGAAGAGTGGCGTTGATTGCGTGTATTATAAATTATATGTTTGCCTTGTTGAGTTATGGAGCTGGACAGTCAATATAACAACACCCAGAAGTAACTAGCCTCCTCCATTCTGGAAGGTTCTTCACCAAATGTGTGAGGAAGTCACTTCTAACTGCGTGAGGTTGCTGTCCTAGGAATGATTTATTTTGTACCTATGAGTCTTCCAGGCTGTTGGTAACCTGGTGAGTGGAAAAACACCACCCTTTTAGGTCAACAATGTCCCAGATATCTAAACTTATTAACCTAGGAAATCTGGAAAAAAGGCATCGTTATAAATGTATTCACTCTCGCCAGCACTGATTCGAAGATCAAGGAGGAAAGAATGCTCCAGTTTACTTGATGAACTTCGCTGTAGCCGCATTCCACCCACTTTAGTATATTCATTATTCCATGAGTCTACCCACAGATGTATCAATAAAAGGTTGTAGATTCTCGGCTAAAAATTGCTCATCAAAATTATTTAACGTAGCGAAACATACACGCCACAATAAATGTCATCGATCTGTCAAAAATACTTTCTTTTTTTTCTAGCCATACATAACCATAACGTTTTTGGCCAATCACTTTAATATTCCATAGACAAAATAAATTGTTTCGTTTCTATGGCAGTGGAAATACGGGCTGCGATTATAAAATCAAGACGTAAAAAATAATGGCACCATTACGATAACATTGGGTATTAAAACGCTCTATTCACGATTATCCGGGGCTACATTCACCACTCACTGCAACTTCATGGTCGTTCACGCCTAGTGACATTTATGCTCCCGTGAACCAACCCTTATGTTGAGTATGTTGAGTTGTTTTGTCATATTTTCGGTAAGTTGTTTTGTATTGTAGTTTTTATCTTTATATATAGCGATTTTAAAGTCGTTTATATTATAATTCGTATACTTATAAATGATCATAATAATGTTATAAACGTTCTATATAATTATTTGTCCTTATTCTCCTATATCTACACATCAGTGATGGAAATTAATGCTATTTCACATAAATTTTAATTAGCGGTGCTAAGGTCTCAGTTAGCAGACTAATGATTATTGCTATGCTAATATGCTAATGAGATAATATGACCAACGTGTTTTTACACTGGTAACTAATAATATACTTTCTCATAAAAGAGGGTTACTGTTACTTGTATTGCTGTAAATATTTGGAAGAATGCTTCATCCCTTTTTACTGAGTAGTATCAACCTAATATGTGTAGTTTGCATTTCAAAGATAAGATTGCTAATTTAAATTTGTTTAGTATGCTATAATTAGTCATGGGTAACAGATCACTTTGAGGCGACCCGACCCGTTCGGGTCCACTGATAGCAGTGAGCCGAACATATGATTCGGGTCACGGGTCTTTCCGGTTACAACCCAGATCTTTGTCTTTAGCTCGGACCCGTTTCCGCTGTAGGTACATACACGGGTCACGGGTCTTTCCGGTTGCAGCATGTATACTTGTGTCTACGGGTCGGATCTGTTTCCGGTGTTGATAGCTTATTGTCTATGATCCACTATGTCTTTCATAGTTTCATACGGTATGGAGATTTTTACACTTAATATCTGAACGGAGTACTCAATAATTATAAGAATAATAATAATGACATTTATTGGCCATAAAATATTTATTTATTTACATAACAAACAGCTGTATCAGCCTTTACAAATAATACAAATTAAAAAAAACAGTCAAGAGAAATAATGCATAAACAAAGAAAAACAATATAAATAAAGGAAAAAAAACAACATACTACCAATTAATTTCAATTAGGAAAATACTTTTTATTGTGAACTGTGCAAAGGTTTAGTTGAAATAAATAGTGGATAAGCTATTGATTAAAGGTAAACATTTTATATGAAAAAATATTGGTTTCATAAAATGTTTCGCCATGATATTTTTTTGTGAAATATTTTGTGTTTGTGTATAGACCATTAAAGGTCACGTGGTCTTGTCTATGGATTTGCTTTTGCTTGGGGGGCAAGCAATCAGATTGCGCAAATCATCCTTGTAGGATGTTATGCCATAAGAGAAAAAAAGAAAGTCAGACGACAAAATAATAACAAAATCGACACTGACAGTTTTTTTGATTATTAGGTATCTATTCTTTAGGCGCCCCACCTAATATTACACCGTAAACACTGTGAATGTGTTGTGTTGGGATGCCTGATGCCCCTCAATGATTTTTCTGTGACGTCATCCTTTAATGGTCTATTGTAGTATTATTTTGTGAAAAATATTTTTAGAGACTAGCAAAACTTTGCGATACTTTCCAGCAATAAAACACAATATATTATTAGTCTTTTCGGTGCGAGCCACATCTATGTTTGGGCACTATTGTCCGTGCCACTGCTGCTATCCACAAACATAGATGTGTGAGCCTATTTTGTTGAATATCTTTTTATATGGATGTATTTATTGACAGTAAGCGCTTGTAAAAAAATATTTGAAAATATATCTAATAGTATTTATCACGAAAAACTTTTATTATTATTAAAAAGCTAAAAAAACGATTTTTTAAATAATATACAGAATCTAGGACGTTTTCGTAATTCAAAATACGCGCCATTGTCTTGCGTTAGTGTGTGTCAGTATTAGAACCGTTTACATAACAGGATGGTAATAGTTTTTGGTGCGCGGTACTTAAAAAAATCTCTCTGTTTTCCTATACCATCACGCTATATCCCATAAGTAGTATACCCAGCAGACCAGCTGCATATCATAAACATGCAAATTGCTCTCTCCGTGCAAACAAAAAAATAAGGCGTTAAGGATGGGTTACAATCCTTATCGCTGAACCTAAGATGTAAATGTCTCCAAAACTTACGAAAAAGAGTGGAAGAACAATTCTTTACCGGGCGCTACACTGTACAAATCCAATTAGTGGGGTGGTCAGCGAAATAAAAAAAAATAAAACATATTACTATACTATTATAGTTCTAAAAAAGGTATATTAGACTACTACTTGATTTTAGATATTAGACACTACCATTACGGCATATCCTAAAAGTGGAGTAGCCAGGAGATCAGCTGCATGTAATAAACATGCAAGCTTTCCTCTTCATGCCAATAAATAATTAAGACATTCAAATTGCATGGAAAACCTCATCGCTGGATTTATATATAAATGTCTCGAAAACTTATGGAAAAGAGTGGGAGATCAATTCTTTGCCGGTTGCAACTCTGAAAAAATCCTATAAGTGGGGTAGTCAGTGGACTAACAGCGTTTAATAAATACGTTAATTGTCTTCTGCTTGCCAATAAATAAAAAATAAAGTATATTATTATAATTCTGAGGAAAGGTATGTTAGAACCCTGCAGTTAATAGTATGCAATAATGTTCTTTGTGAATTACCCAAAAAGCCTCTATTATGAAATACATTAGCATGGTAATTTGTCATTGCCTAAAAGTGCAAAATATTTTGCTAGCACATGTGTTTTTCGGAATTATGAAAGGGCTGACGCCAAAAAATAAAGCAATTGAATGTATTGAAATATTTCTTTAAACCTACAATAAAGTAATCTAGTGATAAATATTGGCTCACTGCATAACTGCCATAAAATGTAGGTAAATCTGTATTTTATTATTTTAGGATGAACGCTGTTTTGACATTGTAACCATACGTTGCATATATCAACGAGATATTTAATATTCAAATTTGAATTCACGTACTAAGCAAAACTCTATCAATGTATTACTGCTATACTTATGTATATTAAAAAAAAAACATTTAAATATTTCTCTAAGAAGTATCTATAATAGAAAGTATCTTACACTTTTATACAAGTTTTTGAGAGTCCTGTAAAAGGTGGGTATTCGTAGAACATCTCACTATTTGATACCTTTAATTTTGGAAATGAGTTTTTTATTTTTTTTATTTGGTCAACGGGACACTACAGACAATACACATATATTTAGTACAATAATACAATCACCAACAATAAGTAAGAAATGTAATTTCTAATATATAATAGTTCACATACTTATTATCATTATTACTAAAACAACACAATACTCTACTGGGACCATTACAGCCTTCGGCCAATGCGATCCCATATGTCACTTATGTCAATAAGCCTGAATATTTTATTTTTTATGGCACGGAGAAGATGGCCTAGATACATTTCTTACATTAGGGTGGGTCGCAAAAGGTGTAGATATTGCCTTGAGTCAATATCTTCTAGTAAACCTAATACTACTACTACTTCTACACCATCTAGGCATGTAATAAATATGCAGGCAGTCTTCTCTGTGCCAATTAAAAAATAAGACATTCAAGATGGGTGGCAAACGTCATCGCTGAATTTGAGATGTAATATGTCTTTATTTTTTTTAACATCTGCCTTTTACAGGACACTCGAAAACTTACGGAAAAAAGTGAGAGACCAATTCTTTACTGAGTGCACCATTGCTTAAAGTTAATATAATTGCAACCTAATACAATGTTTAATAAACATATTTTAGCATAAAATGAGTTTAGATCAATTAAAATGCACAGGACATGTAAAACAAATTGTTTTGGTATAAAATTATAATATTACCGCATATCATATTGTTGTTATTTCTATTCATTTCATGAAGTAAGTTTCTATAGTTCCAGTGAGTTTCATGGTCACCCTATTATTTCGGAATAAAATTCGGCAAACAATAAAAGAATATAATAATATATAATTTGGTCCAGGTAAATGTAAACATGTGGTGCACATGAATGTAATTGGAAATACGTTTGATGTAGGTACCCATGCATCTATTTAAAACAACAAAATATACATTGTGTTCTTCGTGCCATAAATATTGATTGTTAAAATGCACATTTACTAATATTATTAATTTGTTTTTATTATCAACGTCTGCAAAACTAAGATATCTGTAAATTTCTTTTAGTCTTATTCGAGACTTCAAAAACGCATCATATTATTTTGTCGGGTTCATTTTGGCAGAAAATTTAAATTATTTCTTTAGCATATTTTGCTTTTGGTGTCAGATAATTCATGTGTGCCTGTTTTTAAAATCAAATAAACTAATCTAATTTAAGTGCATTGTGCTCGTGGTTTAAATATAATAATAATGAAAATATTTCATAATTTTCACATATTTTGTATAAATCAAAAAGTGCTTGTGTGTGTGTTTTTCGTATAATAAATTTAATATTTTTGTAACTTCTTGAGTCATAATGGCCCAGCGACTTTTGACCGATGCTGAAATTGAGAATGTCGTCCAAGAAATCGATTCTGACTTTGATTTTAGCGATGACGAAATTTCCGATATAGCATTTGATCCAGAGATTGAAGACGATGAACAAAGCTTTAGTTCTCCTACCGCGCCTAATGTAAATTTGGAAGAACGTAATCTTTTCTCTTCTTGGGTAACTGATGACTCGTTTGTTCCAATTGTTCATAATTTTGATGATTTTACTTCGGGAATTAATGTGGAAACGGGGTTGACAGAAAATTCTACAGAACTCGATTTTACAAGCCTCCGATTATACCCCAAACAAAATCCGTAGAAAATCCGTTACGTTTATGTTGCTCTAATCAAGTGAAACCTAAATCTATTCAAAGCACAGGAAAAAAAATATATAGGGAATGTCACGTATGTTCACATACTGTGTTAGGAAAGAAACGCAGAAAAATGACACGTTTTATGTGTGCGTTTTGTAAAGTAGCATTATGTGTAGATCCTTGTTTTGCTATATATCATTCAAAAGAAACTTACTAACTATCCGTCATCCAAATATTTGTGTTAAAACTGTGGAGCTATTTTATAAGTTACCTAGTGATAAAAATTGTGCAAAATTTTACCATATAGCTCATTTGGATTTGGTGCAGAAAAGGATTCATCTTTCCGTTAGCGACACAACATCGGGGTAAGTGTATGTATTCTCTCTGTGCATAGTAGTATTAGTGTATCATGGCGGTTAGAATACGTTGAAAAGCGTGATTTTTTTATTCGTTGAATTTTTTTAAATGCGAACATAATATTGATGATTTTTCTCAACTAATCAAAACTATAATATTTCTAAAATATATTTCCGAAATTTCGTTTAAGTGCATCATGTATACATTGAGAAATTTGAATTTGGAGAACAGTCTTCAAAACCCTCGCAACAGTGTAATTCCTAGTGTTCTTATTTTGGCGCGTCGAAAAAGTTAAAATACGGATTTGTATGTATGGGAAGCGGCGTGATGGTATGTATGTATGGGTAAGTACAAACGGTCATTCTATTCAATTTGTGAACAAAACATACAGAACTTACGTGTCATCCGCTTAAACGGATCCTACATGTCTTCGTCTCAAACAGATCTTTCGGGTCATCGGGTCCTCACAGATCCAACGGGTCTCCGCTCAAACAGATCATTAGGACCCGTAAGATCCGTAGGTGATCTGTAGACCCGCGGGTCAATTTGGAAGGACCCGAACATTTGACTCGGGTCGGATCTGTGTTACACATGACTAATGCTATTGTTCATCGTACGTGTATGGCGTGTCGGTTTACGCTGCGATTGCGAAAATTCGCAGCTTAGCATTAGCAATGTTGTTGTGTCTCGATCGCCTATGTCCCTTTCACGATCGCTAATGTTGAGTTGTTGGATTGCAGAACAAACACTTGATATGCCCGGTATAGTAGGTATTGTGCCGAAAAGTTACCATTAAAAAAATAATTGGTTTTTAAAAAGTTGTACGGGATTTCAATATAAAACAATGCAGTTCATGAGAAATATGAAAATCCCGACATTAAAAATATCCCTGCACTTAAAAGGCACCTGCATTAATAATGTATTGTTTACTAATCTTCGTACCTGCAAACAAAATATTATTGTTTATATATATTTGTACCTGCATAGCAACAGGGGTAATAAAGAGAATAATATCGACAAAACTTAAGGCGCATTCATTATGTATCAACTTAAGGCGCATTCATTATGTATCAAATTATTTAATGAATATTCTAGAATGCGTTTGTATTGTTATTATTTCATAGTGTCGGCTTGGTTGGATTTTTATACCTACGCTTCGAGATATTGAATGTCGATACCGACGATATGTTGAATTATGTAAACAGCTCTTTAGGTATGAATTATAATTTAATTGTAACATACGTAGTTTGAGTATTTAATTATCTACCTAAAGGGTTGTATTGTGACATATGTAATAGAATAAGGTGTGTTATTTTGTGTTGTGCGAAAAAGACGCTATAATTATAAATGGTGATAAAGGACACAAGAAATATGATATCAGTGAAAGAGACACTTTGTGAATTACTTAATAATTAGATCAGTGCAATGGACGCTATTATAATACCGAATTTATTTGTAAATATTTATCATGGCATAATTCCTGGAATCCAGACAAGAGCCCAGGTGGACTCGTAATACAATGGTACCTGCGGGAAGGCGTGTACTTGTATTTTCATTAGCCAATCACGGCGCTGCACGTTGATGAATCACATCATAGTAGGAGTACATGACCAACCCCCCCTACCCCACTCAAGGGTAGTAGAGAGATGTCCTTGAACAGAGTTAGTCTCCATCAGCCATCAGTGGTGAACAGTCGTTATCAGTGAGTCGTAGCGAGCAGTGAGTCGTAAACAGGCGTCCTTGGTATAAGGATCGCTCCTGCCATCACTCATCAGCTGACCTTCAGAGAGACAAGTGTCTCTAGTCACTGGACTTCAGTTGAGTCGAGATATTCTCCTCCTGAAGTCATGACGAGCCAACTCTGCACCTGTGTAGGCTGGTAATTGCCTCCAGGAGCCTCGGACGTGGGACTTCGCCCTCCCAGCACTGCGCCAAGGGGCGCCTTCTTCAACTTGTTTGCCTCTAGGCATTTTCATGCCAGAGGCGTCCTCATCGTGGGATCCATTATAATCATCGCAAAGTGAAATTTAATTATTTTAAAAGTGCTACGTTTTCGTTTTTATTGAAATAATAATCAAGTGTGTTTTTTTTTATATTGGGATAATTACGTGTGCACAGACAATACGGGGTAGTGAGTAAGTCGTAGTATTGTGTTGCTGGTTAAACAAATGTGTTTGTAATAGTGGTAAGAATTTTTTTTTATTTTTAATTAAATGTTTATTTGAATCTAAATTTGTCTTTTACACATTTGTCCATTTAATTACAGATAACTTGTCGTCTCTTAATTTATATAGCCTCACTGTATAATTTAATCGAGACCATTTTATTGTTTTAACTCCTGGAGTGCTGTAAGTAGCCCAGTAGAGTCTCAGCCGTTGGCATTTTTGGTAACTATTTTATATATTATCTATCAAAAACCATTCTTTCACCATCTCTCTCACCCCCCCATATCATATTGGCGCCCAACGTGGGGCCGTAACGAAAAAATGCACTCCTGTGCATAATCGTTACAACGAATCTATCCCTGAGATTTTGTAATTAATTTTTTTTGTGATATCGGAGGAGGGGATATTATTTTATTTTATATAATGAACTGACAAGTTATTTGTAATGGCGAATTTGTATTGTTTTGACTTTTGGATTTGTTTTATTGACATGTGTTTATTGTGTATTACGGTATGATTCGATCGATGGATAAGGTGTCGGTTATCAGATGCTATGAGCGCGAATTTTCGCTTTCGTTCGGAGGCTGGACTGACGAAGGCCCCGAACGGTTCCTCAAAGAATGCGAGGAATGCTGGAAGCTTGAGTGGGACGATGAATTGCCAAGGGAGGCTGTGTATTGCTTGCGCGGCGACGCAAAGCGGTACTGGAAGTCTCTGGGGTTTCGGTATTGTCGATGGGGTGTATTCAAAGAATTAATTTTGCGAAGGTTTGGTGTGGAAGGGCAGATAAATGCGATCTATAATGACCTGTTCACAGTGTGTCAAGGTCGGGATGAACTGGGGAGTGATTTTGTTGACTGGAAAGTCAGGATAAACAATCGTTTAAAAGGGTATGGTCATGTATTATTTAAAGATGAAGGACTTGCTGGTAAGGGTCCAGCAATGAGCGTATGGAAGCAAATGACATCCTGGTATAGGACGAGGATTAATGGTCGGGAGTTAGTTAATCTGGAACATTTGCAAGAGTTGGTATGGCGCCTGGACTTTCCAGAATACACTCCGCAGGGACAATCTGAACCTGAGGTGATCACAGAGAGTTATCAGGTTGTGTTAGGTAATCTTCCAGACATAGCATCTGTTCGCGATGAGGTTCGGTGTGATGTACCTAGCCAGAACGCTAGGGAGGTTGAGGTACCCGCAGAGGATGAGGTTTCCCTCTCGGAGGAACAGGTTGAGGAGGACTTCGAAGAAGACACCGAACGGGAGGCACATACACCTCCCTCTATTCACGAATGGGTAAAGTCTTTCGCGTGGGTCTTAAAATCAGTTTTGGCAATGCTGATTATCGCCGGTTGCATCGTTGATAGCTGCATACGTTTGCTAGTATGTACAGCTATTCTTTTGTTTAGATTCGTGAATAGGAAAATATCGCGTCGCCGTAGAACAGCGTTGATATTGTTCGAAAAGATAAAATATGCGTCCATCAATCGAATCAACTATGAATGTTATGCTATCGATGATTATTTTTATAATTTGTTCATCGATATGGATTCTCGATGCTTGAAGTCGAGGAGAAAATTCAATCAAGCCAGATAGTCACATGTGTGTGTTAAATGGGATCAGGATTGACTTAGGCTTGTTATAGGAAAAATGTTTTTTTGTTTAAATATTTTTAAATGGTTTGAATATTTTCCGTAAAAATATCTCTGGCGCCCAGTATAAATTAGGATGACTAGATAGGTAGTTTTCATGTGTAAAATGTTTTAATTACGTAGGTAGGTAGGTGCAACTTTTGTTTATGCCTACGTGTGCATTATTTTTTGTAATCGTTGTGAAAGGTTAATTTAAATTTGGAATATGGAAAATAGAATTTGTTTGAAGTAACCAGCGAGTGTAACGTGTGAAGATAATTTATGTGGATGTTGGATGTGTGGAATATGTGAATATAATGTTGTTTTTTCTGAATATGGAAGTTGTAACAGAGGAGAGAGATGCTTTGTATGATAGAGATATGTGAGGGATTCTCAGTTGGCACGGGGAGTTATTTGTAAGATGAGGAGTTATTCTGCGTGTTTAGAGGAGAAATTCTGCGTGTATGAGATAAATAGTAATTCTGCGTGTATGAAGGATATGTTTTGTTTATTATGGGATAAGCACAGAGGCGATGAGTGTTCCGTCCAGCTGATCTCCCAAGTATATTTCGTCGTGGACAGTGAGGTCCATTTGTATTGAGTTTGTGAGGGACATGGAGGTCCGATGTTTGTGTAGAGAGACGTATGTGCGACTGAGAGAACCAGTCCCCCAGTCTGCTGTCACAAAGCATGCTTGATGAAAAGTATGAAGAAGGTAATATTCGTTTCAGATAGTGAATCACATCTACCTAGTTTGTTTCGGTCACATACGAAATGTATGTTTGACAATGTATACGTACCTATGTCAATTTTGGTAATTTAAATGAAGCTGGATTTAAAATATGTAAAAGAAAAAGAAACGCGTTTAAATGTTGTTAATTATTTAATTGAAATGTGTGTTCACCTACCTACTTGCTAATTGTTTTTAATTATATGGCTAGTCTAGCTCAAGTGTATTGTATCTGAAATTTTATTGTGGGATGTGTATTGTAAATAATGGATAACTTTTCGTCAAGGAATGGGTGGCGAATTTGATATGCCCGGTATAGTAGGTATTGTGCCGAAAAGTTACCATTAAAAAAATAATTGGTTTTTAAAAAATTGTACGGGATTTCAATATAAAACAATGCAGTTCATGAGAAATATGAAAATCCCGACATTAAAAATATCCCTGCACTTAAAAGGCACCTGCATTAATAATGTATTGTTTACTAATCTTCGTACCTGCAAACAAAATATTATTGTTTATATATATTTGTACCTGCATAGCAACAGGGGTAATAAAGAGAATAATATCGACAAAACTTAAGGCGCATTCATTATGTATCAACTTAAGGCGCATTCATTATGTATCAAATTATTTAATGAATATTCTAGAATGCGTTTGTATTGTTATTATTTCATAGTGTCGGCTTGGTTGGATTTTTATACCTACGCTTCGAGATATTGAATGTCGATACCGACGATATGTTGAATTATGTAAACAGCTCTTTAGGTATGAATTATAATTTAATTGTAACATACGTAGTTTGAGTATTTAATTATCTACCTAAAGGGTTGTATTGTGACATATGTAATAGAATAAGGTGTGTTATTTTGTGTTGTGCGAAAAAGACGCTATAATTATAAATGGTGATAAAGGACACAAGAAATATGATATCAGTGAAAGAGACACTTTGTGAATTACTTAATAATTAGATCAGTGCAATGGACGCTATTATAATACCGAATTTATTTGTAAATATTTATCATGGCATAATTCCTGGAATCCAGACAAGAGCCCAGGTGGACTCGTAATACAATGGTACCTGCGGGAAGGCGTGTACTTGTATTTTCATTAGCCAATCACGGCGCTGCACGTTGATGAATCACATCATAGTAGGAGTACATGACCAACCCCCCCTACCCCACTCAAGGGTAGTAGAGAGATGTCCTTGAACAGAGTTAGTCTCCATCAGCCATCAGTGGTGAACAGTCGTTATCAGTGAGTCGTAGCGAGCAGTGAGTCGTAAACAGGCGTCCTTGGTATAAGGATCGCTCCTGCCATCACTCATCAGCTGACCTTCAGAGAGACAAGTGTCTCTAGTCACTGGACTTCAGTTGAGTCGAGATATTCTCCTCCTGAAGTCATGACGAGCCAACTCTGCACCTGTGTAGGCTGGTAATTGCCTCCAGGAGCCTCGGACGTGGGACTTCGCCCTCCCAGCACTGCGCCAAGGGGCGCCTTCTTCAACTTGTTTGCCTCTAGGCATTTTCATGCCAGAGGCGTCCTCATCGTGGGATCCATTATAATCATCGCAAAGTGAAATTTAATTATTTTAAAAGTGCTACGTTTTCGTTTTTATTGAAATAATAATCAAGTGTGTTTTTTTTTATATTGGGATAATTACGTGTGCACAGACAATACGGGGTAGTGAGTAAGTCGTAGTATTGTGTTGCTGGTTAAACAAATGTGTTTGTAATAGTGGTAAGAATTTTTTTTTATTTTTAATTAAATGTTTATTTGAATCTAAATTTGTCTTTTACACATTTGTCCATTTAATTACAGATAACTTGTCGTCTCTTAATTTATATAGCCTCACTGTATAATTTAATCGAGACCATTTTATTGTTTTAACTCCTGGAGTGCTGTAAGTAGCCCAGTAGAGTCTCAGCCGTTGGCATTTTTGGTAACTATTTTATATATTATCTATCAAAAACCATTCTTTCACCATCTCTCTCACCCCCCCATATCACACTTTTATTTAATATAATAGAATTTAATGTAAAACTTGTAACAAATAGAACAGTATAGATGCTAATGTTTTTGTTTGACTGTGTATTGGAGAAGAAGAGAGGTGGATCAAAAGTGTGTGTGTATTATATACACGTAACCAAAGACAAACCCTGAATTTAATTTATTAGCCATAGATTATCATTTTATGTCTATAGCCAGTAACTAGTGCTTCAAAATTCACCACACAGATGGCAGTATGCAACATTCTCCCACCCTGTAAGCGATTGATGATATTAACATCAATTGGACTTACATTTTTACAATAAAGATAACAACTAATTAAACCAAAATGAATTTACTTTCCCATTACAACCCATGATTAAATCCTTCCTCTACCAATGCTAAGTTATTTGAAAATACATACAACAAAATACAATATACATAATAAATCTTCTTTCTTGAGGTTAAATGTCCATGTTTTTAATTAAATATTTTGTTTGGGTTTATAAGCTTCATGTTCAACTATTATAAATGATTAATATCTTGATGTAAGTCTTGTTTGGAGTTTAAAATCTTGATGTACTGTATTATTGTTTTGTTTAATGCATATTATTATGTATTCAAGTTCACTTCACAAAAGAAAAAATTAAAACAATATAGCACATAGGTATTTCACTGTTCCGAAGGCTCTGGTAGCAATGCCACACGATGGATGGCTCTTTTTGTCAGTCCAGATTGGGTCCTCAAGGTGACAACTCGGGTGACGTTATCTGGACCTGGATGTGTCTGGACAACTCTGCCAAGTTTCCAAAGCATGGGAACAGTCTCGTCCTTTATTAGCACCAAATCCCCCTCCTTCAATTGTCTCTCATTTCCGTGTGTCCATTTTGTCCGTTGTTGGAGTCCCTGGAAATACTCCCTGCTCCATCTAGTCCAAAAACCCTTGAACATAGCAATAATCTTTTGGTAGTGGTTTAAACGATTATCTGGTAAGTGTGATACATCTGGTTCAGGTAACCTCGCCAACGAGTCTCCAATCAAAAAATGGGAAGGAGTGAGTGGGTTGAGATCAGTTGGATCAGAGGATAAACTGGTTATTGGTCTGGAATTAATGGAGGCTTCGATTTGACAAATCAAAGTAAGCATAGAATCATAATTCAATACCTGAGAATTCAAAGCCTTTTTTAAGGGAGTTTTTACTAGTTTTATACCCGCTTCCCAAAGAGAACCAAAATGGGGTGATCGAGCTGGAATGAATTTCCAGTCGATCCATCGTTGAGAACAAAAATTAACAATCTCCTCCTCAGAGGCTCTTAACTGTGTGTAAATTCTGGCAAGATCGTTGCTTGCACCAATGAAATTTGTGCCATTATCTGAATAAATCTTGATTGGCATTCCCCGCCGAGCAACAAATCTTTTTAATGCATTCAAAAAAGCCTCTGTCGTCATGGAAGTGACAACTTCCAGATGCACTGCCTTAGAGGCAAAACAAACAAATAAACAAATATAACATTTTACAACCTTAGCGTTCCTGGTAAAACCTGATTTTATATTGAAGAAACCTGAATAGTCTACTCCAACAATTGAAAATGGCCTTGTCGCAGTGACTCTGTCTGCAGGCAGATCCCCCATCCTTTGGTAAATCACTGGCGTCTTGTACCTAAAGCACAGGATACAATGCTTGAGAACCCCTCTTATTGTATTCTTTGCTGACAATGGCCAGTACTTGAGTCGTAGCTGCGCCAACAGTCCCTGCAAACCCAAATGTAAATTAGTATAATGATAATACCTTATAATTAATGTTGTAAAAGCGTGTCCCGCAGGCAACAAAATAGGATGTTTTTGTTGGGTAGGTACCTCACTGTTTTTCAGTCTTCCTCCAACACAAAGTATACCATTTATCAATACTGGATTTAATGATTTTACATTACTACGAGCAGACACCTGACCATCCTTTTTTAAATCCCTTATTTCTCTGTGAAAGAAAATACCTTGGACGATGTTGCACAATACATCATGTGCATGTTGAAGTTCAGATACCTGTAAAGGTCCAGTTCTACGCCCTGTTTTTGATGTTATATTATTCTTAAATCTTATTAAATATGCAGTAATTCTAAGCAATCTATTAAATGAAGAATATCTTGTGAAAATATCCCATGATTCAATATTTACCAGTGTGGTAGTATTTACCACTATATCTTGTTGTATATCAACCGTAGAAGAACATTCTGTAAGTTTCTCATCCTCTTGTATGAAAGATGGACCATTCCACCACAAAGTTGAAGATGAAAGTTGTTGTACAGATGTACCCCTGGAAATCAAGTCTGCTGGGTTGTGTTGTGACGATACATGTATCCATTGACAATCTTCTGTGCTACGCTGAATTTCTGCTACCCTGTTTGCTACAAAGGTATCCATTTTTGTTGCTGAGGCTCGTAGCCATGACAACACAATAGTTGAATCTGTGAAAAGCTTAGTGGATACACCTTGATAACCCATGTTCTCCTTTATGGACTTGACAAGTCCAGCTAATAGTAGCGCTCCTGATAATTTTAGCCTAGGCAAGGTAAGTTGTTTGAGAGGTGCCACTCTAGATTTTGCACAAAGTAAATTGATCTGTGTCCTACCTTGTTCATCCATGGACTTCAAATATACAGTACAACCATACGCTTCCTTCGATGCATCGGAAAACCCAAATATTTGTATGTCTGCACTCCCTGTTGACGTCACAATTACCCTCCTTGGAATCTTGATGATGTTGATGTCTTGTAGATCCTTTTTGTAAAGGTTCCATGCAATAATAATGTCTTCAGGTAGTTCATCGTCCCATCCTATCTGTAACTGCCAAATTTTTTGCATTAATAATTTTGCCCTAATTACAATGGGCCCGATGAGTCCTAACGGGTCGAACGTCTTAGAAATATCTGAAAGAATTGTCCTTTTAGTAGACGTTGATGTATTTGTTTCAATGTTAACCTTAACGTGAGCTCCCGTGGTAGTACTTTGCCACGGCTAGCTTGGGGGCCACGTTACAAGAAAAGTTCCTCTTAAGTAGGTGGGTACTAATATACAAAATAAAAAAAATAATAATTATAATTATAACTACGATTTATTCAAGGGAATAATTTATATGCATGGACCAATGCAAAATAAACACAAACAATAACACTGACGTGTTCACACAGAAAAAAAAAAACACATGTAAGTACTATTATCATATAGTAATAGAATATAAGTAATGTACAAAAATTATAAATAAAAAAACAATTACTTCTTCGTTGCGCTGGCTAAACGCGAGGGCGCGACCCTCAGCGATTGTAGTACAATTAACACAATGTCCATATATGTGTCACGAAGAGTCCAGTTGCAGTGCACAAATATAGTTCCCGATGAACAACTTCACAATGGAATATTTTATCAATAGTCTATTAATCACTCGTCGAATATATGATATTGCAATCAAATTAAAAAATTAGTCTCAGATGATAATAATGAAATTCACTTTTCAATTTATTTCTCAGTTTCGATGAATCACTTCTCACTTAGGTATTTGTATATCGTAAATACCTAGCAGACAAGGCGAGTACTATATCGGTGTTACGCGCACGGATGTTGAAAAACTTCTGAACTCTCGTCCTTGAACTGCGCTGGCTTATATAGTTCTCCGGGGCGGCAGACAGAGACAGAAATAAAATTGTTCTGTCTCCTTCTATGTCCTTGTACTTTTCTTCAATGGCAGTATAAAATAGGTATGTATTTTAAATTTGATTGCTTTATCATAATATGAAGAATATTAAAATGATTAAAATACGATGTTTCTTCTTTCTTGAAGTTACAGCCGTTTTTCGGAAAATAATTATCAAACAAGATTTTTTACATACATTTGAATTATGGAACAAATACTTAACTTATCTTAACATATGCAAAATTATTTACAATCAATTTTCACCTAGATATCTTCATCTCTAAACAACAATTTATTTAATTAAATACATTTTCATGTTCTTTTGATATACATACATAGGTATCGTAGAATTTTAAAACAATAGTTATGACTCTAAGATTATCATAAAGTTTGATCCTATACCTACCGATACAATTTACTTAGCAACATCAATTTATAATTTACATACTCGATCTACTTTGAATATAAAACAAATCTCAATTGTAACATATCGTCACAATATATTATTGAAATCATTAAATATTATTAGTGTACACCTCTGTCTATCAACAAGTAATTATTTACATATCAAACATTATTTTTTCTTATAATATCCAATTATTTACATACGTCCTTAATCAAATTTATAATTACAATTGTTTTTTTTTTTTTAAATATGCAAAACTTTCTTTATACCTATCTCAAGGCCAGATATTAAGTTCAAATTATATTTTCCAATATAGTGACAATATCCCATAAGTTGTGTGACTTGATAGATATTTATTAGATACAATGAATCAGTGATACAATTAATCATTGGATGAACACATCTATATAATTATAATAAAATTAATTCTTTCCGTACTAGTAAATATTAACTACCTACTATATTATTTACATTTTTACATATTTAAACATTTCTTTTACTCAATTATTTACTATATGCAATATTTACACAGGTTAGGTATATTTTAGGATCTCTCATAATGTATTATCACATACATCATATCAAAAATCATACAAAATAAATTACAATTTAAAATATTACTATACCTAGCGCGGACATTAGTCATTATTATTAAACAGGTGTAAAAACAAAACACTTTGTTAAACAAAAGGGAATATCATAAAGCCATTAATATTTTTGTAGAAAAAGTTACAACAAAATAAAATTACCCAGCGGCTAAGTGAGTAGTCACCAGAACTCTCATTGTTATATGGGATAGTTATAATCCTGCCATTGTTTATTTAACTTTCACTAATACATACAATAGTATCTAAGTGCAGGTAGATATATAGGTACATAAAAATAGATGCATCAATATTTGGATTTTTCTAGACTTTCTTGCGAACTCTATTATTTGAAATAAATATTCCCGTATCAACAAAACAATATTATATTCATCATAATGTTTTCCGTCATAATTAATTAGCAATGCATATCAAATTCGACACCCCATTCTTGACGGAAAAATTATGTTCAATGATACTTAAATTATTCTTAACCAATTACAAGTCCCGAAAAAATTACATCATTCTTAAATTATTACATATACAATCAATAATGTGTGCAAACTAGATAACCAAGGTATGTACCGATATATTTAAAAATTTACTCTAAACCCGATAGGCGCCAACTCATTCTTCTTATTTAGATGTTCGACGGAGAACGAGTAAGACCGTCATGCTCAATGATAATATTATCGGAAACACACCTGTATCATCTCATCTGCACACCACATATTAGGCAAAAAAAAATAAAAATCATAATTATTGCCAACTTATAGCCTATATACAGATCATCTTAACTAATGTTGTGTGAACACGTCAGTCCTACCTATCTATTATATACAATTATTTACAACTTAACACTTATCTTACCTACATGTTATCCTAAGCTTACCTAAACTCTACTTAAACTGCGCAGTTTAACTAATATTTACACTAACTACCTTTCTACATACACGCACCTACCTAACTATTTATATATTTACAATTGATTAATTATGAAAGAATTATTTATATTGCACTCATATTTACACGCGATGATTTAAGGATACTAGGTATTTATAATTACAATTTACAACGATTATGATTTTTTTTAAGAGACACGTATAATATATTTACTCAGCCGTTTCTTCTAATAGCTCTCCGCCAACTTCCTCTTGTACAGACTCGATGTCTTCCGTAGTGTTTGGGGCTGATCGAAGGTTATCTACGTGAACCTTGATAGGTTTTCCACGTCTGTCAATCCAATATACGTTTCCTCGGCCAACCGACATCAAAACAGAGTAAGGCCCTGACCATTTTGGCGCAAAACCTCCATGAAACCCAGCTAAGTGATTTGAAATAGGATGTTCTTTCATCATGACTTCTTGACCGGTGGTAAATTTAGGTATGGTGGTCGTCGCAGACGCATATTTTTCACAATAACGTGCTTGATTTTGACGTATTAAGTTATCCTCGTCTGTGCGGTCACGTGCTTGTTCCACTTGATCGTTATCCGATGCAGGTATATGTGCCCATTCTCCTGGCTGCTTCCGTTCATATCCTAATAAGGCCTGTGATGGGGTTACTCCTGTAGCGTCGTTACGTCGACCTCGAAGCGCTCCAATTATTCGAGGTAAACACTCATCCCAATGACGATGTTCTCTATTCAGAAGATGAATCCTTAATCCCTTCTTGATTTCCTGGTTTCTTCTCTCCGTTATGTTCGCTCTGGCATGGTAAACTGCAGTGGTCCAATGTTGGCATTGCCAACGCTCGATGGCCAACTTCCATGATCTATGTATAAATTGTCGTCCATTATCTGAGAGTATGGCCCTTGGATAACCATATCGTGAGAATACTTCCGTTTCCAGGATCCTTACGATTTGAGATGCTTGTCCAGTCTTTATTGGAAATGCTTCCACCCACTTGGAAAACATATCGGTGACTACCAGTAGGCACTTGTTTCCTTTCAGTGATCGTGGATAAGGCCCCATTAAATCTACTGCTACAATTTCAAAAGCATGCTGTGCTTGGTATGCTCCTAAGGGAGCATGTGGACGGTCAGGCAAAGCTCTTGCTTTTGCGCACACGATGCATCTTTTTACGTATCGCCGTATATCACTGTTCATTCCGGACCATAAATAGTATTGTCGGACAGCTCTGATCGTCTCTTTCTCTCCAGGATGTCCTGCTCGACACCCATTATGATAACTTTTGATCACTTTCGAGATCATAAATTTAGGTACGATCATTTTCTCTGTCTCACCATCTTCCATAGCACGATAAAGGCAACCGTCACGTAATCGATAAAATTGATTTTCTGTATTGGGATTGGAATTGTCCGCCGAAACTTGATGCTCTAAGCTACTGATGAGCCTCATAATCCTAACATCAGATCTCTGAGCCATACGCACTTTATCTGCTAACCCTACGGTAATATCTTCGTCACTGGAAGCTTGATGTTGACGTGACGATCCTAATTCATCTTCAATATGCATCACTTGTGGAACATTGGATCCTGTCTTCCAGCCTTCCTGGTGTACTGCTGGATACATGGCTCTACTAATTTCCGTATCTGGGTAAGTAAGAACTTGCTCGGGGCTACGAGAAAGATAATCCGGAAGTTGATTCTTCTCGCCGGGACAATGTTCAATGGTGAAATTATATTCTTGAAGAAGCAATGCCCACCTTGTAAACTTGGCTCGTTCATCCTTGGCGCTGTCCAACCATGTTAAGGCTCTGTTGTCGGTCCTCAAGATAAAATGTCTACCTTCTAAGAAGGCACGGTATCTTTTGATGGCCCACACTGCGGCCCATGCTTCTTGCTCATTGGAGTGCCATTTTCGCTCAGCGTCAGTAAAACGAGCACTTGCATAAGAGATAACATCTCTACCACCATCTGAACGTTCATGAAATAATACTGCTGCAACACCCAGCATGCTTGCGTCCGTTTGTAAAATAAACTTTCGGGTAAAATCAGGTCTGCATAGGGTCTTTGGCTTAGTCATCTCAACCTTGATACGCTCCATTGCTTGGTTAGCATGTGTGTTCCATTTAAATGGTCTTTTAACACTTAACAAATCTGTAAGTGGTGCTGCTAATTCAGAGAAACGAGGTATATACTCCCGCAGCCAGTTGCATAAACCTAGAAAAGCGCGTAATTGTTTTCTGGTTGTTGGGACAGGAGTGTCCATTACGCTAATCTCGTGTACCTTTTGTGCCTGGTTTCCGGAAGCTGTTACAACATGGCCCAGGTAGTCTATTTCCTTGGTGACAAGTTTACATTTATCGGCCGCACACCGAAGACTATACTGTTGTAATCTTTCCATAACCAACCGTAGATGACGTTTATGTGACTCCCAATTTGGTGAATATATTATCAGATCGTCTAAGTAAACAAGTACAAATTCTCGTAAGTAACCTGCAAGCACTTCCTGCGACATGATCTTCTGAAAGGTTCGAGGAGAACCCTTCAAACCAAAAGGCATAACTTTAAATTGATATGACGCGCCATCAGGCGTGGTGAACGCAGTATAAATCTTGGAATCCTCATCCATTGGCACCTGCCAGTATCCCTTCTGTAAATCTATTGTTGAGAATAACTTTGCGTTGCCCAAGTCTTTAAGTGTCTCATGAATGATAGGTAAGGGAGAAGCTGCATCTTCGGTGACGTCATTCAGTTTTCGGTAATCTACACAAAATCTATACTCGTCTTTGCCTTTCTTGGGAACCATAACGATTGGAAAGCTGTACGGAGATCTGCTTGCTTCAATTACTCCATCCGCTAGCATTCCTTCAAGTTGGGAGTATAAGTTACGTTTCTTAGCATCTGACAGCTTATAAGGTGGAAGTCTAATAGGTGCGTTATCCCGCAGTGTGATGGTGTGAGGTTGTAACGGCGCAGGACCAGCATATGGCAAGAAGATATCCTTAAATTCATCCAGAATCTCGTTCAGCTCCTCATGTTCGGTCCTAGACAATGTGGCTGGTAGTTCTGGAAACTCTACTTTTCTTGAATCGATACCAGCTCTTCTTACTGGCAAAAGGTGCGTTGTCATCCGTTCCTCTCTTCCAAAATGTAAACATCCTCGATACAGGTCCAAAACTGCCTGATGTTTAGCCAACCATTCTATGCCAAGAATTATGTCTTCACGGAGATCTTCTGATACCAAAAACTCCTCCTCCATTATTGCCTCCTGTACCTGCATCCTCAATGAAATCGTTCCCTGTACATCCATACGCGTACCGAAATTTGCCAACTGCAATTTTTTTATGGATGTATTTTGTACATTTCCCTCTACCAGGGATAACTTGATAAGGTTGTGGGATGACGCTGAATCCACCAATGCAATTCGCTCCTTGCCGCTTATTTGTATTCTTATCTTAGGAAGAACGACACGCCCAGGGTTGGTGATGATATTACACTCAGGAGTTACTTCAACTTCAATGGCATCGAAGTCTTCTACAGGCAGCCTCCTTGGAACATGCATATCCTCCACTTGGATATGTCCGTGGGATGTGTTATCCACGCTTTGTTCACTCTGGAGACTCCTATTTCCTCTTCCTTCACCATCCGAGTGTATCATCGCTTCGACAATAACTGTCTGTACTGCTGGCTCTTCGTCTGGGTGGGGTTCTTCGATGGTGGCCGTATCTCTTAATCGCGGTGCCCTTGGGTTGGACGAGGTCCGAACTGTCCTTGACCCGGGCGTTGTCCGTTTAAAGGCCGATTATTAGATTGAGAAGCTTGTCCGTTATGTGGAGAATTTCGTCCGTTTCGTCGAGAATCTTGTCCGTTATGCTGAGTGTTTTGTCCGTTATACTGAAAGCTTTGCGAGTTTTGTTCGTTGTTCCAGGAGTTATGATTGCGACCGTTATTTCGATAGTTACGATAATTGCGTCCGTTATTCCGAGAGTTATTTCCGTTGTACCGTGGGTACTGTCCGTTCCATCTTGTATTGTGTTGCACATTGTTATCGCCTCTTTCCATCTGCTCATCTTCTCTCTCCTCCCTGTGTGTTGTTTCCTGATGAAGAGCTTCGATTGGCGAGTCAATGTCATTCACCTTTGTCCATAATTCGTCAAAACTACCCCCGACGTTTCTTCCGATTCTTTCGCGATATTTCAGAGTCATAAGTCCGACAGTATGTAGGAGTGATGCGTGTTTCCAAGGTTTATCCCCATACACGTTGGAATATACCCGTGCTTTTCTTCCGAGAAATGCAATTCCTGACTCACGATTGTCTTGTTTATTTGTCAAGAAATGTGATTTGAGGCTCTCCCTGTATTCCTCACCGGTGTATCTTGTTAAAAAGAGCTTTTTGAATACGTGCCACCTAAAATGGTTACTTCCTATTCTCTGCCACCAAAACATAGCCGATCCCTTAAGCTTTTTAGCTACTTCTGCAACACGGTCATCTTCATGTACATCTACTTTATTGAAATAGGCCTCACAATACCTAATGAATTTTTCCGGAGATTCTTCAGGCCTCCCCTCGAAGTTCATTGGAACGCCGTCCCTCCTTTCGTTCATTACATATATGACCTCGCACTGTATCGTTTGACTCTCCTCTTCATGTTGACTTCTAGACGTATTTGAATTTTCCCCGGACTCCGTGGTAGTTCTCCCCGAACTCCTTAAGTCCTCACGAGATACGACAGACATAAATACATATTTAAACAATAATAAAAATCCACCGATGCCTATAGTTGCACCACCCACAATAAGAGGAAACATTTTAAACGATTAATTTTATAAAACAATAATACAAATAATCAGGTTCGTTTTAGCGATTATACCGATAATAGGTATTTTTTCGCTAAATCCACCACGTTGGGACCACCAATATAACGTGAGCTCCCGTGGTAGTACTTTGCCACGGCTAGCTTGGGGGCCACGTTACAAGAAAAGTTCCTCTTAAGTAGGTGGGTACTAATATACAAAATAAAAAAAATAATAATTATAATTATAACTACGATTTATTCAAGGGAATAATTTATATGCATGGACCAATGCAAAATAAACACAAACAATAACACTGACGTGTTCACACAGAAAAAAAAAAACACATGTAAGTACTATTATCATATAGTAATAGAATATAAGTAATGTACAAAAATTATAAATAAAAAAACAATTACTTCTTCGTTGCGCTGGCTAAACGCGAGGGCGCGACCCTCAGCGATTGTAGTACAATTAACACAATGTCCATATATGTGTCACGAAGAGTCCAGTTGCAGTGCACAAATATAGTTCCCGATGAACAACTTCACAATGGAATATTTTATCAATAGTCTATTAATCACTCGTCGAATATATGATATTGCAATCAAATTAAAAAATTAGTCTCAGATGATAATAATGAAATTCACTTTTCAATTTATTTCTCAGTTTCGATGAATCACTTCTCACTTAGGTATTTGTATATCGTAAATACCTAGCAGACAAGGCGAGTACTATATCGGTGTTACGCGCACGGATGTTGAAAAACTTCTGAACTCTCGTCCTTGAACTGCGCTGGCTTATATAGTTCTCCGGGGCGGCAGACAGAGACAGAAATAAAATTGTTCTGTCTCCTTCTATGTCCTTGTACTTTTCTTCAATGGCAGTATAAAATAGGTATGTATTTTAAATTTGATTGCTTTATCATAATATGAAGAATATTAAAATGATTAAAATACGATGTTTCTTCTTTCTTGAAGTTACAGCCGTTTTTCGGAAAATAATTATCAAACAAGATTTTTTACATACATTTGAATTATGGAACAAATACTTAACTTATCTTAACATATGCAAAATTATTTACAATCAATTTTCACCTAGATATCTTCATCTCTAAACAACAATTTATTTAATTAAATACATTTTCATGTTCTTTTGATATACATACATAGGTATCGTAGAATTTTAAAACAATAGTTATGACTCTAAGATTATCATAAAGTTTGATCCTATACCTACCGATACAATTTACTTAGCAACATCAATTTATAATTTACATACTCGATCTACTTTGAATATAAAACAAATCTCAATTGTAACATATCGTCACAATATATTATTGAAATCATTAAATATTATTAGTGTACACCTCTGTCTATCAACAAGTAATTATTTACATATCAAACATTATTTTTTCTTATAATATCCAATTATTTACATACGTCCTTAATCAAATTTATAATTACAATTGTTTTTTTTTTTTTAAATATGCAAAACTTTCTTTATACCTATCTCAAGGCCAGATATTAAGTTCAAATTATATTTTCCAATATAGTGACAATATCCCATAAGTTGTGTGACTTGATAGATATTTATTAGATACAATGAATCAGTGATACAATTAATCATTGGATGAACACATCTATATAATTATAATAAAATTAATTCTTTCCGTACTAGTAAATATTAACTACCTACTATATTATTTACATTTTTACATATTTAAACATTTCTTTTACTCAATTATTTACTATATGCAATATTTACACAGGTTAGGTATATTTTAGGATCTCTCATAATGTATTATCACATACATCATATCAAAAATCATACAAAATAAATTACAATTTAAAATATTACTATACCTAGCGCGGACATTAGTCATTATTATTAAACAGGTGTAAAAACAAAACACTTTGTTAAACAAAAGGGAATATCATAAAGCCATTAATATTTTTGTAGAAAAAGTTACAACAAAATAAAATTACCCAGCGGCTAAGTGAGTAGTCACCAGAACTCTCATTGTTATATGGGATAGTTATAATCCTGCCATTGTTTATTTAACTTTCACTAATACATACAATAGTATCTAAGTGCAGGTAGATATATAGGTACATAAAAATAGATGCATCAATATTTGGATTTTTCTAGACTTTCTTGCGAACTCTATTATTTGAAATAAATATTCCCGTATCAACAAAACAATATTATATTCATCATAATGTTTTCCGTCATAATTAATTAGCAATGCATATCAACCTTATAATGAAAAGTGTCTTCGTAACTGTTCCAATGCAACCCTAGAATTTTGCACTGAAAATCGTCCTCCAGATTCAAGGATTTACTGTCATTGTTCTGACCAGTGTCATGTAGGTCATCCAGATTTGACCTCCATTTGGTAAGTTTCATACCTGCCTTGTCTAGAAGGTATGACAGTTCATTTTTTAAATTAATACAAGTCTGCTTATCATGATCTCCTGTTAAGAGATCATCCACATAAAAATCCCTTTCTATCACCTGAGAAGTGAGAGGAAAAATAGAAGAATAAATTGTACTTAGTTCCTTTAGACATCTCATCGCGAGATATGGTGACACACTGAGTCCGTATGTGACGCTGTTGAGTCGGAAATGTCCTATTTCCTCACTGGGAGATGTCCTCCATAAGACCCTCTGGTAATCCCTGTCCCTTTCATGTACATTGACCTGCCTATAATACTGTTGTATATCTGCACTCAAGACATATCGATGTTTCCTGAAATTAATCAACAATGTAAATAACTCATTATGTATGGTAGGTGTTTTCATCAGATTATCATTTAGGGACTTTCCATTGGATGTTTTTGCAGAACCATCGAACACAACACGGATTTTTGTTCCCTTGAAAACGGAATGATGGGGAAGATAAACTGCATTTTCCTTGTCAGGTAGACAAGGAGACATATGCCCCAATTCCAAATACTCATTCATGAATGCTGCATATTGTGTGTGCAGCTCTGTATCCTTCAGAAACCGTCGCTCCATCGAAAGTAACCTCCTCTCGGCTATTTCAAGAGAGTTTCCCACGTTAGGTGGACATTCCTTGAAGGGTAGACTTACTGAAAATCTGCCAGACTCATCACGAGTCGTAGTACTAGTAAAGTGTTTCTCGCATAATGTCTCTTCCTGGGTTCGAACCAGAGAATTAGGCACACTTTCTACCTCCCAAAATTTCTCAATGTTTTTGTTTAATTGATTCAAAGAAATGTAACAAGATACCGGCCTTTGTCTGCTGATTCCTCCAGAGTTCCACGGAATAGCTCCTGCAATGACCCATCCTAACTTGGTCTGATGCATCATCGGCTGCTGACGTTGAGCTGATGCATGATTTCCCTGAAGTACCTCCCAAAATACCTGTGCTCCCAATAACAAGTCTATTGGAGAAGATTTATGGAAGTCAGGGTCCGCTAGCTGCATCTGGGAAGGCACGTGAAAACGTCGTCTGTCCACAGATCGCAGTGGCAAGTTTGATGTAATTACAGGCAGGACCAAACAGTTGATTTTCCTCCTGTAATCATACAATAAAGAATTAATCGTTATATCTACCTTTTCTTCAATGTGAGTTACCTGTTGCCGCAGTCCCGAGACTGGCAGATATGCTCCCTTTGTTCGTAAGTTGAGTTTCTCGCATAAACTCTTTGTAATGAAATTCGACTGTGCTGCCGAGTCCAAGAGTGCTCGTGCCCTAAAAATGCCGCCATCAGGGAGTTGGATCCCAACCATGGCCGTGGATAACAGTACTTCCTCGTCGTTTGAGAGCGAAGCATGGTTCACCACAGTAGGAACCTGTGAAGTAGGTCCCAGAGTTTCCGTATTTGCTGTCGAATTGTGCACGCTCGGTGTGTGCAATAAGGTGTGATGGTCCCTCCGACACACCTTACATCTTCCTCCTGAAGAACAATCCTTGGCAATATGATTCCTTAACATACAGTTACGGCACAGTCGCTGCCTTTTTACCAGCTCCCACCTTTGCTGAGTCCCCATCGACTTAAACTGCTCACATTGGTTTAATCGATGCTGTGAAGAACAAAGTGGGCAAACTGGGTTTGCTCGTACATTTGCAACCAAGCCAACTCCTGCTCGGTTGGAGGTGTTGGATGGTTTGAAGTTTTTGTTGTGAGACGTCGTCTCCAAAATACGTGCTCTCTCCCCAATACATTCGTACAGTTCCTTTAATGTAGGTAGCTCACCCTGCAAGTGATGCGATTCCCATATGTTACGTGATACTGAATCTAATTTGTTAGCAATTATGTGAATTAACAGGATGTCCCAGCTGCTTGTGGGTAGTCCCAAACTTTCCAAAGCTCGCGTATGGAGCTGTGAATCATCGATCAATCGCCTTAAAGATTGATATGATTCTGGCTTCACTGGAATGAGATTGAAAATGTGATTAACATCTTTGTCCACAATGAGGCGGGTGTTCTCAAATCTCCTTGTTAAGATGTCCCATGCTAAAGAGTAATTAGTGTCTGAAACTTCCAAAGAAGAAACTAAATTTAAGGCTTCACCCTTTAATGAGCTCAGTAAGTAATGATACTTTTGTAAGTTAGATAAAGAATTATTGTTGCCTACAAGAGATTTGAATGTATCTTTGTAGTGTAACCATGTTTCATAATTACCATGAAATGTAGGTATTTGAATTGGATTTAACTTAACTTCACATGTGACTTGTAGTTGATCTTTCAATAATGATTTTGCCTTACTTAAAGTGGTGTAAAATAGTTGTTCAAAAGTATCCCTATACACCACTTCCTCACCATCAATTTCCTCCAGGTCACATTGCAACATTTCAAATTTTTCAAGCATGCTTTCCATTCTTGATGTCCTTAACTGAAATTCACAAATATCTAAATCTTTCTTACTCAAATAATCTTTAAAGCGCTTGAGTTGTCCCTTCAAAACGCCTCGCCTTGATATCAACCCTTTGCAAACCTCCATTTCAGAATCACGTGTTTTTTCCATTTTTGAAGTGGCTGTCCTTGTTTCTCTTTCTCCAGACAGCATAATTCACTAGAATGTAATAAATATACAATAATAAAAAGAGAAAACTCAATGCAAAAAATGCCAATCAATGAACATTGAAAACACGCGACTATTTTGCAACAATATTTCTCACGAGAATTTACCCACAGTTTTTTTCATAAAAATGCCGAAAATATGATGGAATCACGGGTTATCTGCAAAACAATAAAGATAATATTAGTTTTATTTATTAAACAAATGTTTTAAATCAACAATTAGATACGATTACAGTTGTGAAATTGTAGGGTAGATATTATTGTAACAATTAACCTTAAAATGTATAATATTTATATAAAATGGCAATGAATCCCCAGATAGTTAAATATATTGATCTATTTGAATGGAAATGTAATATTATAGGATAGAATTGTAAATGAATAGGAAAATATAGGATACGATACGCAATGATGGATTCGATGTTTTTTCCGAAAGATGTCCTGTTGTACGGTCGCCAATGTTGTTGTGTCTCGATCGCCTATGTCCCTTTCACGATCGCTAATGTTGAGTTGTTGGATTGCAGAACAAACACTTTTATTTAATATAATAGAATTTAATGTAAAACTTGTAACAAATAGAACAGTATAGATGCTAATGTTTTTGTTTGACTGTGTATTGGAGAAGAAGAGAGGTGGATCAAAAGTGTGTGTGTATTATATACACGTAACCAAAGACAAACCCTGAATTTAATTTATTAGCCATAGATTATCATTTTATGTCTATAGCCAGTAACTAGTGCTTCAAAATTCACCACACAGATGGCAGTATGCAACAAGCAAATTAATCAATTTTCAGATAGCGTTTGCTAAGACTATTTTACCTTTAGCAGATTAGCATAGACTGTCCATGCTAATTTTTCCATCACTACTACACATGTAACTTATTTTCCATTCTGTCATCTGACAATACAAAGAACCTACAATCTGATGTTTGGTTTGTTTACCCGTTAGAATGAAATGTTTCATGCATACAAATCTGATCAGGTTAATGATATTATAGCATGTTTATTAACAAAATCATTTTTTGTAGTTTTCCAAAGGATCCAGAAAGGAGAAACTGGACATTATTCAATATTTGACACCAAGTAAACGTAGCTGAATATTCAATACCTCCAGTTAACAACCAACAGTTGACAGGATAGTTGTGAGTTCGTTCATCAATCCACCTGTGCAACATGTCTTCAAACTATAAAAATCATAGTATTAAAAGATCTTGTGGTGTGAAAATAAAACGTCTATAACAAAAAACATTGCGCCGGACAAAAAAAAATGCTATTCTTAAGGATGTAATAGCGTCAAAGTATTTCATACAAAATGGCCACCGTCGATTTCCCTTCCTCACTTTTTGGCTTCGCTGTCATTCATACAAATTACTATAAACGTTCCATCCCCTACCTACATACATCCATGAGAACAGCAGGGCTCATATATTATATGTCGCAGTCGTTTTGAGTTTTGAAGAATCCGTCCGTTTACAAACGGCGTCGTCGTTTTACAAACGGCAGGCATATTATAAAATGACGAACGTGCATTCCGGCATATTACAATATGACTAGTCAAATTGTAACATTTTAGTTCTTAGTGGGGTTGCGCGGGAGATAGTCGTAAAATAATGGTTCTATGTATTTTATATTATCTATTTTTCTACGTGCCGTAAAACTTATGTGGTGTTCTCACTTTGGCGAATATCGCCAGGGCAGCAAAATATCGCCAGCCATTTGAACAGTGTGAACAAAATGACAGCTAGTCTGAAACGATAAAAACCAGTAGAAACGATATCGTCTCGAGTTGACCACCTTCCAACTTTCTCGGCCGATTTAACGATTTGCGCATGCGCAGATATGCGCGGCGTTCGTATCTATGGTAAAAACTTTATAACCTATAAATTTTATAATGTTTCCCGCTTCGTGACAGCTGTTATCTTTTTTGTTGGTTTGTGGCGTTTGTTTCCTTAATTAAAAGGCGCCTTATAACCTCTACTATAACATTTTCGACTAAAAATAAACACTTCGCGATCTCCATCTCGACGTCCGCCATTTTGAAAACAGTGTCAAAATCAAAGCGCATCTGACAGATCGTTTCTAAATCGGTGGACTGTGTGAACAGGTGTGACGATCAATGGGCGTACGGCGAATTTTGTTTTTTCGCCTGACGTTATATTTTGAAATTCGCCTGGCGATATTCGCCAAATGTGAACACCCCATACAGGTATTATGAGTATCACTTAATGCCTCACCGATAGTAGGTATTTTAAAATAATATAATAAGTAAAGGCACTATATGAGATGGTAGTCCCCACTGTTGTCAAATGTGAGATTTTATAGCAAAAGTAATATTCACGACATTGTTGCCATATGTAGAATTATTTTTTGGTCACCACGTTAAATTATTTTTGGACATCAAGATTTTCGACACCGGTAAACTTTACATTCGAGTTAGATTTTATTTTTGCTGGTTTTATTTTATTTTTGCCGGCAAATATGTGTCCACATTGTTAATTTATAAAATACTGAAAGGACACGTAAAAATAAATATGACTTTTACAACGTGTGCCACAACACACTCCTACAGTACAAGACAACGTAGTAACTTTGTCATTAAGTAATGTAAGGACAAACTATGGAAAACGTAATATTGATTTTGAGGGCATGCAATTATATAATGCATTGCCAGATGGTCTGAAGGCCATCAAATCTTTAAATGTTTTTAAAAATGCTCTCAAAAAACATTACTTTGTCGAACCGCAAATCCAGATGTAGTAATATTGTTCTTAATGTTGTCATAGTGTCATTCACTGTATTTTGTTGTATATTCTGCTAACTGTTGTACCTTTATTATTATTATTTCAATACTTAACATGTCTTAACAACATAAGTAATATTCTCAAAAATATTCATATGTATTGTACAATGTGACTGCTCATAATTTGGCATATTTCCAATTTTTAACTATTTTTTTTTTAACTTATACCTATGTACATAGTATCTTTTCACAAAACTACTATAACTAATATCATTAAATTACATAATACATAATTCTGGATTTCATTGATCGGTTTAATACAAATCTATCTCTTGACTTGAAATACTCTAAATTTTAGTGATGTGTGATATTTTATGTATATTTAAAAAAAATTTCCTTTTCTCCACTCTGTCTGTAATATTTTTTGTTATCTTAAGTATAATTTTATTAACATGTCAAAGGCATGTTATGTTTAAAAAATATTATTATATTCTTCTACTACTGTTTTTATAAATTTGTATTACCTTTTCACAGAAACACTGTTACTATGGCTAATAATATAATTGCATTAGATAATACATTATTCTGTATCTGACAATCGGTTTTATAAAAACTTAGCTCTTGATTTGAAATACTCTAATATTAATTATTATTTTGTGTGATAACTGTAATCACCAAATCTAAATTCTGTTTTCTCTTCTGTCTGTAATTATTGTTATTGTATTAAGTAAATTTATTTTAATTAATATTTGCTATTTTTAGTAAAATTGTAACTAACACATTAGAGGCTGATGCCATTAATGTATAAATATAATAATTTAATTTGGTTTTATATTTATGCATATTGTTTATTTTCCTAGTTGTAAGATTTATTTCTTTGTAATCTTATGAGCGAAACACTTGTTTCTTTAAGATAAATAAAATAAATTGAAAAAAAAATAAAAATAAAATAAAACCAGCAAAAATGAAATCTAACTCAAATACGAACTTCTTAAAGTTTATATTATTTGAATTAGATTTCAAAAATAGATAGAAAAAAATTCAAGTTAGATAGCAAAAATAAAATAAAACCTGCTAAAATAAAACCTACCTCGAATATAAGCTTTAGGAAATTTGTATACAAATTAGATTTTATTTTTGCCGGTTTTATTTTATTTTTGCAAATAAAAAAAGAAGAAAAATATTTCGCCAAAAAATCCAAATAATATTATTATAGCAACAATTTTCCTGCATGCGAAACTATACAAAGAGAATATAATACTACGTAATGAAACTATATTGACAAGATATCTGACATTGGGGCCTACCATCTCAATGAGTTCCTAAGTAATTTATTAATTTTTGGGTTATTTAGAAGAGAAGAAGAAATCTGCCTATTTATATTTTTATTGTATGTATTTAAGAATGCATTTCGAAGAAATCTGCCTATTTATATTTATTGTACGTATTTAAGAATGCATTTCTCCATGGATAGAAGGAAGTGGCGCTCGATCCTTTCTGCCTACCCCGCGAGGGAAGCGGCGTGATGGTATGTATGTATGTAATGGTTTGTATTGTAATGAATGTACAGAAATAATGGATAAATAAATAATTCAATAATAATAAAAAGTTTTTTTAACTATAAGACAATAATAACAGTACACTATTCTTCTGTTTTTCAAAACAGCTAGATATTTTTTAATATGTAATAGGTTTACATTTTTACAATAGATGAACTATTTTTTTAGTGGATGCTAAATTGCGTAACCACAAAACAGTTTTTTGCTGTAAACTATAGAAAAAAAAATATCCTTTCTTCTCCATTAACAATTTCACATTTGTTTCATTTCTTTGGTTTAGGTCAGGTCTTTGTATTTATTGTCTTCATTGTCTTTTTATCTCAATGGTATTTCAACAACGATTTTTTATTTATTTTTACAATCCATAAAGCTTTGTATTTGCAAGTCTTAAGGTACACAGATAGTGCATAATATTTTTATATGAATTGTTAAAAACAATCTTTTTGCAATTGCACAAAAAAGGATACTTCCTAAACTCAATATTCAGGAGCAAAAAATGAAAGTCGTCTTGTAATAGCTTAGACAACCCTTAAATGTATTTTGATGAAAATTTATATATTACCAAATATTTCGGTATAATTATTTGTGTCCAATAACAGTGGTATATTTTTGTAAGGTAGTAATATGCTAGAGAGTTAATTTATGAATTTACATAATTAAAAATAAAATTGAATTAACCCTTTTGACAATGATTTTTTAAATTAATACAACAATATTCCATCCAGCAATGAATTGGTCTCCCACTCTTTTCAGTAAATTTTCAGTGTCCTGTAAAAGGCAGTTGTACAGAACATGAAAGCATTTTTTTTTAAATAGACAAACATACATACATAGACAATTCACACAGATCGAGCTAGTCCCAAACTAAGATAAATCTTGTATTATGGGTACTAACGCGACAATACACACATATACTTACAATGCACTACACAAATATACCTACATGTAACACCCAGATCCGGGACAATTTGAAAAAGGTAGTTCTTCACTTTGCCCTGGCCGGGAATCGAACCCGGGACCTTGTGACTCAAAGGCAAGAGCATTACCACCTTATTTTTCATCTTAAATTCAGCGATGAGGTTTACCACCCATTTTTTGTTTATTTATTCTTTACTGTGCATTGATTACAAGCAATTTTACATAAAAATATAATAATAAAAAACTTTATTACACAAAAATAGTATACAAGGAGAAAATAAATAATTTAAACTAGACAAATAAATTTTGTGCAATGGGCGAGTTTATCGCAGAAGAGCGATAACTTCCAACTAACCCAAATGTAATTATTTGAAACACAATATACAATCAAAATGCAGAGAGTTAATTTTTCTTAATTTTTTATTGGCACGGAAAGGACGGCTTGCACGTTTATAACATGCGGGTGGTCTGCTGGCTACCCTAGTAGGGAGATATGTCTTGATGGTATATTAGCAGTACAATAATAAATTATCTGATGACTTTTAATTTACCAGAAATATTACTAATGAATTGACCTAATATTTCACATTTTTTTCTGATTAACCAGCATTTACACTAACTTATTTTATTTATTATAATATCTCATATTACTTGCGTATCTACATAATATATTATGTTTTTCGTTCGGCAGCGTTTGGTTACTAAAGGGACTATCTCCCGCGCAATATTATACACGAATGCGTTTAAGTTTTGATGCGCAACGCCATGAGACTGTGAGAAATGGAACTAAAATTATTCAATAGACCATTAAAGGTCACGTGGTCTTGTCTATGGATTTGCTTTTGCTTGGGGGGCAAACTGTCAGATTGCGCAAATCATCCTTGTTATGCCATAAGAGAAAAAAAAGAAAGTCAGACGACAAAATAATAACAAAATCAACACTGACAGTTTTTTTGATTATTAGGTATTCTTTAGGCGTTCCACCTAATATTACACCGTAATCGTCTGTTGTGTTGGGATGCCTGATGCCCCTCAATGATTTTTCTGTGACGTCATCCTTTAATGGTCTATTTGACTAGTCAGATTGTAAAACGTCTAGACGTATTGTAATTTGCCTGAATATTATACTTTCGTCATTTTGTAATATGCCTGCCGTTTGCCAAACGACGACGCCGTTTGTAAACGGACGGATTCTTCAAAACGACTGCGACATATACACCACATTTAGATTTTGTCAAGAGTAACTCTGCAGGTACGGGGAATTAAATTACCGTAAGATATCTTGAGTGATCACTGAATGCAACCCCTTAAGATAAAACTAATAACTTGTTTTTAAATAATATCTATATAAAGAAATCACATGAAGTTTTAAGAAATTCAAACAAGTATCTGATATTTAAATATCCGGTATTGACATGAACAATAGGCGGTAAAAATACCCGTTACATTATAGAAAATATTCTGTAAGAAAACCGATAATTTTTTGAATATTTCAAACTCCTAAACAATTTCCTGTGTAGCGTTCCGGTTGAAGACTTTATTTTGTTTTGCTATTTCGATTTTTTTATTGTTTTTTGTTATAATTGTTTCATAATATTACCTCGATATGGGTGCAAACCCAGTGAGGTAGTGTTTAAATGAATTTAAATTGTGAAAATATTATATTTTGTGTTGTATAATATTTCTGGAAAATAAATTATTTGGAAAATTTAGTAACGGGAGGGGGGGATTACAAATTTAATATGAAACAGAATTATATAAGACTCATACCATTTTGGAGTGATATTTGTATTTTGTCATATTCATACCGATTCCGGGCACAAATTAACAAAAATCCGGATACAATTTTGCACAATGACGTTCGACACCCGCTTTTAAGCAAAGAGAATTCCTACTTTCGCTCTGGGACCCTTCTTTTTGTTCATGCTTCTGGTTCTCACTATTGGTTATTTGAAATAGTACCTATACAGATTTATGTAGGAGTAGTAAAAGTACTATGTTTTAAAAAAAAATAGCCCCAAGATTGATTCTGAAATTTGATGAAATATTTTACTTTTATCAATCATATATGACTTTTAGGGGAGTGGGAGCAGCTGCCGACTTCATTGTTATTTTTCCACACATTTTCTTATTTACATATTTTTTTAGAGCTCCAAGGAAAAACATTTTTCAAAAAATAATATTTTATTGCGATCCATCTCAAATGAGTGATGCTGTATGCAGGAGAATTTAGCTTCTTTTAAATTTCTATATTTGGTACTTTCAGCCACTTACTTAATGACTATTCCCTCTGCAAAGCAAGGTGTAAAGGCTACTAATTTATAAAATGTATGTACTTGAATCATTCTAATTTCTCAAAATATTTTAATGACACACAATGGATATCTTATAAGTATTATTTCACAGTAATTTTAATGCTAACACAGATATGGATGATCATCCATCGGCACATATTTTATATTTGCATGTAATTCTTATGCCAAGTAGTTTTGTGTAACATGCTTGTCACATTGAAGAAAAACAACTATTTTTTACACTTCTCATGGCTTACAGTAAGTATGTTGAGCTACCCTCCAATTTATTCTTCACAGAATACATCATATTCAATTTTACACGAGGATGCAGATGTTTGAGTTTGTAGTGGATTTGTATCTGGTGCACAAATGTCTTCAATCAAATCTAATACACGTCTTTTGAATTGTCTACTTTGTATCGCTGTCATATTATTTAAATCTGGGAGTAAGCTTAACAAAAACATTTTGTTAGCACTGCTTTTTAAGTCTGACTGCTTGGATGTTGGTTTCAAGTACTCATCGTCATTGTCATCATTTTCACTTGTTCTTCTTTTACGTTGTGGAATATTGTAAGACTGATCAGACTGAGGACTGGGTGAAGCTTCAGGTGAAGCACATAACACTTCTTGATAGGATTCTCTTCTTAACCTTGGGGGAGAGTTTTGTTCAGTTTCTACTTCACTGGATGCATTGTCTGCTGCAGACCCTGTTAACTTTATGTAGGGTAAAATAAATTGCATTACATCGGTTAAATAGTATTTCCTTTTTTTCCCTTTACGTGGCCTCAAATTCCTAACGAAGACAGAACGAAGATTCCGCCATTTCTCCTTTGCCTGGAATGCTGAAATGCAATAATTCAAATATTTATTATATGGAACCTAATGCCCTAAGTTTGTGTTTTGATAAATAAACATTATTTTGACTTTGAAGATACTGAAATACATGCTACCAAATACAGTGCTAGTTTATTATAGACATTTCATTTATTTTTATGACTTATTCCATCCCAATGATACCTCAGACTGACAAGAAAACCTGCGTGTTCATTGTGTAACTAGCCTACAGGTAAGCTTTTAGTTGAGAAAAAGGAGTGAGTACCGCTATAGGAAGACAAGAGAAAAATAAGGAAACCATTTGGAGGCATTTCGGTCAGTCCGTATATCTCTAGTTATATGGTTATGGCGTAATTTGTCCGCTGCTACATAAAAATAGATAGTGTTTTGTTTTATGAATTAAAATAAAAAATAGTGATATCTTTTAACAGTTTAACTTAGACATAATTATATGCAAAATAAAGTTTACCTGATATATTGACTGATTCTCCCACATCTGCCCAAGCCTTGTCTGTAACATTCTTTATGGAATATTCTGTGAGGGTATGATTATACAGACATGGATATTTTTCAACTTCAGTAACAAATGCTATATTTCTTTGCTGGGTTTGTTGCTTTTCCATATTTGACGTTTGTTTGTTTACTCCACTGATAACTGACGCTTGTCGTTAGATTCTTTACACACAGTTACATTCGCGTAGGAGACCACGATGGTATTCATAACATATTAAAACTTTGTCGATACATTTCGACGGACACTCATTATTACATTTATGGTTTTATTCTATGATTTTCACGCGACTCAGTTACGTATGGCTTTCGTTAGATGCGATCTAAATTCCCGTCTGCAAGATGGCGTACATAGCGCGCCATAGAAAAAAGTAGATGCTATTTTAGAATAATAATTATTTTATTATGATATAGCATGGATCTAAATAGAGTACCTATATACATCCATGTGATGTGATATAGTAGGTCTATGTTGCCAGCTAAAAATATTTGTCTTTCTAAAGTGATATTCACATTTCGCATGCTTAATGGAAAACTGACCTATTAGTAGATAGGTCAGAATTGAGTTACGTACAGATACAGACTTCTGTTAGCACCATCTACAATCTACCATTTGATTTATGTTGAATTTACTCATTTTTGCCCCCCCAGCGATATATCGGTCTCTTTCACTTTTATGGGATATCTCATCCTGTTTTTGTCGAACAGCGACTCATGCCAGTTTGTGTCAGGCAATGGGGGAGTTGCGGTAGTGAGGGATTTTGCTGAAAATGCTTGAAATACGTAAATTGAAGGTCACATATTAATAATTTGAAGTTTAAAATGTATAAAAAACACTTTTTCATACGTAAAAATAAAATATAAAATCATTAAAATTTGACAGCTATCAAAACGCGACGTAGATGGTCAATGGCGGATGTGACGTCATTTTATTCGAATTTCTCGAGGTCACATGTTTATCCACTTTGTTTGAGAAGTGAATGTTCGCTGTTCGTTGCATTTTCTCGGTCTTTACAGACAAAATTATTATTTTTATGTTTAAAAATGTCTACAAATAAATTTTATAAATATTGCATAGAGCCACTATGCTCAGACACCACGGTTACAGCTCCAAATAAAGCATTTATTTGCGTGCCTACAGACCTGGTAAAAAGGAAAAAGTGGTGTATGGTGATCAAAAGAGACGATAAGAAAAATAAAGTTTTATCCAATGTTAGTCGCTATGTTTGCGATGATAATTTCAGTATATATTTGTAAAAAGGATTTTAATAAAACTATTTGAAAAATACGTACCTATTTTGTATTTAAATATTGTTTTAAAAAGTATTTAATAGTCTATATTTGAAACACCAATATTCAAAAGTATTTGTATTTAACAACACATATGAGCTTATATTCTTCTAACGCCGTATTGTGTTTTCTTCAATCCTTGTTACTGTAATAATAAGGGATTGTTTTATAAGTTTGCCTTTAGCATCTGGCTTTCTATTAAATTTAGTTCACACAAAAACAATGCACCGTAGCATGCTGTCAAATCATATAAAAGGTAGGGAAAACACGAAGGAGACATGATAATGTATTTGAGATTATATTGAATTTAGAGATATGTTTCGACCATGCTGTAATGTCTATTATTATTATAACATCTATTTTTTGTTTCTAGTTTAATTACGAACGACATATTGAATCATGATTTTTTCCCTGTTTTGATTTCAGTTAGAAGAAGATCTTGAAAACTATATGCGATGGAAAATTATTCTCTATAAAATCTCTATTTGTGACAAAAAATCGCACATCATTAATGTAGATACTTTTGGTAAATTGTCAGATTGACCTTTACAAAACCAAATTTTTATTGTTCCAGTTAAAGATGTGTAATACCAGTTTTAAACTATTGTTTTCTATTTTCAATTTTTTATCTCAAGTCTATACAACACTTACAAACCACTATAATTATATCGAATGTGTAACACTAACTTATATAAACTATGAGCCAATATTAATTTTTAAATAATAAAGCACTGCCTTAGGTCTCCAAAATTTATGTGAGGAAAACACGAAACAAAACTCTGAATGGAGAATTGACAGTTCCAACACTATGCCGGAATATGTTATGACGATAATAGTAGATAATATAATAAATAGTTCTTTTAAATAATGAGCTGACGATTTCTGTTCTGTTTAAACTAATTGTGGCGCATTGTGTTGGATGATAGATTTGATCTCTGAAAGATTTACATTTTTTTATACTTTATATATGCAGTAGGTATTATCAGGTTTTGTGCTTATAATAAATAAATAAACAAAAGAGTCGAAGTATTTAAAAATAACACGGAAAAAACGTAAACAAACTACATAAACGCCGTACTAGAAAGAAAACCACAGACACACTCGGATGAAGTGACGTCATCACAAGATGGAGGGTAATGGATGGCGTTTTTGCGGGAATATTATTTTTCAAATTTCAAATGCTGATTTCTCCAAAACTAGGCTAAATATAATAAAATTATGCATATATTCGTGATTCTTACATGCTGTTTAATATTTTTAATCAATAAAAAAAAAATCCGCAACTGCCCCATTGTGGAGAAACGTTATAATTATTTTATTGAACAAAGACCCAATCGTTGTTGAGTGCGTTTAAGACTAATTCAAAGGTAAGTTTCATCAAATTTTGTATCTAATATTGACAGATTAAATCTTAGGTCAGTTTACAACTAATTTTACTAATATGTTACGTGAAACATTTAGTTTTAAGACAGTTTTTCATTGAACGTTATTCTATTTTTCGTGGCCCATTACGAGTTGAGTCAGTGTACTATTTTAGTCTATCCAGTGACGGCTTGTTCATATGGGCAGCGTGGGCAATGACCCGCCAATCATTTCATTGTAATCATAAAACAATATCAGAAAAATTAAAAATTCTACTACGATGCAATCTATATACTGGATCTCTGCGCTGCGTAGTACTGTATAATATACATATCTGTTGAAAGTTGCATACTGACACACGCACAAGTATGTATGTATATGTAACGCTTCAGTCTTGTCACCCAATAGGTACGAATATATATGTCATCTCGGGACAATTTTTGACTTGCCCAAAGAATGTATGAAGATTTTTAGTAGGTAGTTACATGCTTACTGTTTTTTTTATATGAAGATTTTAATGATATCGGGGCAACTCTAAAGCTTGCCCCTAGGGAGATTATCTCGAATATAACTAATCGATACAGTGATATTCTAGAGGCAAAAGGGACAACACATATACAAACTAACAAATATTGTCATGTACATTAGCAATGGTTTGCTGATAAAAACACGTATATTATCTGACTCCAAAAAAATATTTTTTCTACACATTTCGTGAAACCAGACAAGACAAATACATTTTTCAAATAACTAAGTAAAATCAACAATGTAGTAAAAACAATGACAAATACATTTACTTTTATGTGTTTGTTTTATCCCTTCTGATGTTTCACTATTGACTTGCATCGAAAGGTTCGTCACATGTGTGATATTCGATACAAATTATAATTATATTATATCGTGTGAATAGATTGAATGCATTCTATTGCAAAGTGGAAACACATGTTAATAATTAATATTTAGACAAAAATCTTTCTTATATTCAATGAATAGCATGAACACTTTTAGTCTTTCAGTTGGAGTTCTGATGCGATACAGTACCTACCTTTATATAATTTTGTTATTATCATCGTCGGTTTTGTATAATAAAAATTTTGCTCTCATTATTAGAACTATCTTTACACCTATTTTTTGTAATAATATAGTTATAGCCAAACATTGGTGTTGTTAATAAATTGGCAATTTTGTGTACTTAGTGTGATAATACACCTATTACAGGTTTTCCTAGGAATTGAACAGCACGTCATAATCGTGCGATGTTATTAAATTTTTGTCTTAATAAATTATTAATTATTGTGTTAACATCATAACAAAGTGTAAGGATAAATTTCAATTTTCGGGTCATTTATTTGCGACAAAACTTTTTATTACAAAGTATTTTAGCGCGTATTGTAAAAAAAATCCAGTGGAAGAGTATATGATAACCATTACAGAATACCCAAACATTAATAGGATTAAGTTTTAAACAGAATTTGAAATTCTTTACAGTAGAGAAGATTATGGTGTACTAGTGTTGCAATGCCTTTATTACAGATAAAGGAAAATAACTTGTGTGAAATATTTTCGGAGTGTGTAAAATTTTTGACAATTATAGTGACTTTGCCAATGACAACTGTTAAAAGCGAAAGATGTTTTTCTACGCTTAAAAGAGTTAAGACATTTTTGAGGAACACTGTGAATCAAGATAGACTAAATGCATTAGCAATGTTATCCATTGAAAAGAAAATGATAAATTCAATGCATGATTTCAATCAAAAAGTTATCGACACCTTTGCTGGAGCGAAACATCGTCGAATGGATTTTATTTATAAAAAATTGGTATGTGATATCTTTTATTAATATTAACATGTTGTATGATCCTAATATGAAGAACGTTATACAGTATGTTGCAAAATATAATGATTGTATAAGGCAGGCAATTGTTTAGGTATTGTATGTTATTTCATGGTTTATAGAATCCATCTACCCCCACTATCACACACACCAAATGACTGTGATAATACTAAGCGCACGTCAAATCAATTCTGAATAACGAAAATAAACTAAACATTTAAATAGAACGAGAAAAAAGTTATTTTCTATCTCGAAAATTAGAGATTTTTTTTTGCCCTGCCAAAACTAGAGGTCACGAGCCGCCACTGAGTCTATCCATTATTTTAAGGTGACTTTGTGACATTTAGGTATAAGTCTGTTTACTACTAAAGTGTATTGTTACTTAGGAGCCGCAATATTAGTTGAGTCCTTGTTTGAAAAAAAAGAAAGCAAAATAATGCGTAATTCTTTCATTACCTGTAAATATTTTATATTAAGTCATTGTTCGTCTAAATACTACTTACCATTTTTTTTTACGTACAAGAGGCATAATATTACTTTTTATGTTTAATAGATAGAAAAAGATGATGGAGCGTGTTCAGGCTCAAAACCCGGCACCAGAAACGGCAACAAAAGATAAAGAACATGAATCAGTACCATCAACTGAAGTGACGGTAACAATTTTAAGTAACTTTAAAAATGAAGTTTGTATATTTTTTATTTATTTTATTACTACTAAAATGCGTTTTTTTTTGTTGTTGTAGATGTTAGCTGAGTATATAACAAACAAGCCCGAAAATCAGCGTTACTCAAACCTACAGGAATATTTTGAAATTTCGGAATCGGTTTCAGCCGGCAATGAAAATCACGTTGATAACACCACAGTCGTCCACGAATGCACTGATGACATACATTCGAAATCTGAAACTAGTGATGTCGATCAAGATCCAACATACGAAGTCCTTAATACAAAGAAAAGGCGAATAGCAGTATATCCAAGTCAATCAAAATCATCAGGGAGTTCTTCGTCTTCCTCGCCCTCATCAAATTCAGGATCTTCCGATACAGAAACCTGTAATGAACAGAACAAAACACAAGAGAACATAGTTCAAGGAACCGCAGAAAAGCAATCCGAACAAACAGACTTTGATGAACCTGCAATAACAGAAGTTTCGATAAGTCAAGAATAAAGACATACCTAAATTGAATTATTATTATTATAGACCTTTTTTATACACTTTATTATTGTTATATTATCTTAATATCGAATTTGACTCGTTTTTTTATCAATTTGTTGTGGTCTGTTTATGTCTTACTGTTTTATGATGTATTTGTTTTATCTAATGATATTTATATCCTCATAATTGTTGATTTTTATGTATAAACCTACCCTAGTTAAATTTTATTTCCTTGACGTATTTTCACATGCTTACTTGTTTGTATTGACTTGTGCGAACAACGCAGATAAGAAAACAGGCACGACAAAGTGCGAACAACACAGAACATTAAGCATGATATCACACGCTTCTAAGATACTCACCAACATTATAATGAAAAGACTGGAAAGCAAAATCAACGAAACACTTTCAGAAGATCAATTTGAATTCCGCAAAGAGACAGGCACACGAGATGCAATTCTGAGTCTAAGACTTGTTCTTTAAAAGAGAACAACAGTAAATAGAAATACATATATGTATAGCATTCACCGACCTAGAAAAAGCATTCGACAAAGTACAATGGGAACAACTTTTTAACACTCTAAACCAGATGAAAATGAGTTGTAAAGACAGAAGAGCAATCTGGAGCCTATACAAGAACGAAATGGCTGTTATTAAAAACGGAGAGAGCTACGCAGAAGTGAGAGTTGAACAAGGTATAAGACCGGGGTGTTCAATGTCGCCAACACTCTTTAACTGCTACATACAGCGAGCTATGAAGAACTGGACAGGATTAAAAATAAATGGGAAAAAGATTGACATGATTCAATATGCTGACGATAAAGCACTGCTCGCATCCGAGATGGAGCTGAACGAAGGCTTAGGTAAAATGGAAACTATACTACTGTCCAAGTACAACATGAAAATAAATAAAGACAAAACAAAATGTATGGTAATTGGAAAGGATGAAGCGACTGCGAACATTGCCATAAATAGAGTGAGTATCAAACAAGTAAAAGAGCTCGTGTACTTGGGCAGCAGAATAAACCAGCAGGGCTACTCTTGACAAAACTAAACACGATCTTAATCTAATCTTGATCTAGATCATACGACGCACGAAGTGACTATTGGCCAAAAATACACGCAAACCGACCGCGCGTTAGCGGTAGCGCGGTTTTTTTTGCCATAGTCCCGTCGTGCGTCGTATGATCAAGATCAAGACTAGATTAAGATCGTGTTAAGTTTTGTCAAGAGTAACCCTGCAGGATGGACGCTCCAAATCGGAAATTGTGAGCAGAATAAACCAGGCCAGGATTGCCTTCAACAAAGAATCTAAAATATTGGAATCCCCAAATATTGATTTAAGCGTAAGGAAGAACCTAACTAAAGCCTTTGTATGGAGCATTCTGCTTTATGGTTGTGAGACATGGACCATCAGCAAGAGTGAAGCGGGCGGTTAGCGGCCTTTGAGATGTGGTGCTACAGACGCATGCTGAAGATTCATTGATCGGAACACGTCGAAAACGAAAAAGTGCTAACCAGGGTTGGCGAAAAAAGGCAACTCCTCAAAAGAATCAGCCAACGAGCTAACTGGATTGGCCACAACATCAGGCACCCAGGACTGCTCATTGCAATCGCAGAGGGTAGGACTGAAGGCACAAATGGCAGAGGCCGGCCGAGAGACGCTTATATGGACCAACTGAAGAGAGACATGAACTGTGGCTCATACGGAGAGCTGAAGAGACTGGCTGAGAATAGTGAGGAATGGAGAAGAAAATCGAAATTCGTTGCATACCAATCCAATCGATTCACACTCTGTATACGTATGATTGTGCAATTTTTTTTGTTGCTGTCCCTTAGGTACACTTTTTGTTGAACATGTAAAAGGCTCACATCATATATTGTCTTAAATAAATAAATATTTATGCCTTGAAAAAAGCCAATATTAAGTTTATTGACGGTCTGCTAATTTGAATAAAGTGACCCAATCTCCAAATGTGTTTTCCTTAAGTAATCATGTACAGACTAAATACTAAATTAGTCATTAAAAATAGTAAATAATTTGAAATGAAACAGGCTTACAACCTAATACAACGCTTGCATTACAAAATGTTTGCTTTACTTTTAATAGAAAACTGGCTTAACTTAGCATTAACTTTTTAAAATATTTTTTTAAAATAGATAGAAATTATTTTCCGCATTTTTTTTGATCAAATCTATTGAGTAGTTAATCATAATTTTCAAAATACAAGCATTTATTATTAATTAATAATTAGTTTTAATTTTATGCGTCAACAAGTAGGATAAGTCCTCATATCAAAATCTTCTTTTGCGATTTCCCAAGAATCGACTTTTTTGAATTAAGTCAGTAATCCATTAAGCATGCGATTTGTTTACTTTTAGTGATCATTCTGGGCAGCGTTCATACAGTCGCCGAGTGATCACTCGACGACGCTCCGATCGTTCACGAAGCCGGAGCGAGTCACCCGACGACTCGCACTGTCGCGTTCTGCACGTCGTCGGGTGACAACCGAACAACCGAAATCATAGCAGGGTGATTATTGACAGTTACCTTGACGTTTGAGTGATGGTGGTTGTCAAAACAATTGCGAAATTAATCGTAATTATGGTGTATTCTTGTCGTATACAATTTTTCAAAATAGATAATCATATTTTTTTAGTTCAAGAAGTGAAATGGAAGAGAAATTAAAATAGTTAGTGCAGATTTTTCAGATCGCGAATGAATCTTACGAAAATGGCGCCATTACAATGACATTTGGATCAATAAAACGCTCAAAGTTGTTCACGATATCCGGGGTGACATTCGCCACTCACTGCAACTTCATGGTCGCTCAGGTCACTCGACGTCGAGCGATATTTATGCTATCGTGAACCCAGCCCTGAATGATTCTCCAAATTGAAAGGGTATGAATAAAACCCCGACTTACATTCAAAACTGAGGGAAAAAACGTTTGACAAATCGGTTGTCGTGAGCGAGGGATATTTTGTACATTTCTTGGGTGGTTACCAAAGATATACGTTGTTTATTTATTTATTTATTTATTCTTTTTGCACATCATCATTACATTACAGTGTTAAAAAAATAATACAATTTTTTAAAAACTAGGACGATGTGCAGTGGCGAGATTATCACTATAAAGTAATTTCTTCCATCTAACCACGACACATTGACTGAGATAAACCTAGTAAAAACTAATTTACTTAAAAAAAAAAACATACAAGACACAACAACACATTAACACACAACAAAAGAAAAAAAAAAGAAAATTTAAAATAACATTTGACACACACCCAACATGAGGTAGGGATTATGGATTAGAGGAGGGGAGGGGGGGGGGGCTAGGGAACGGATACTGAGTTAGAAGATAGCATTTTTTCCTTAACACAAGATTTAAAAACATTGAGCGATTGTGAAACTCTATGCGAAGAAGGAAGATCGTTCCAACAACGAGCACCATAAACTGAGAATGATTTCGAGAAATAATTGGTACTGTGTGTAGGAATTGCCAGAAGACGCTCGTTATTGGATCGCAATGGTAGGCCATGGCTCGCTAAATACTCGAAATATTCTTTTAAATAGTAGGGAAAAGACGTGGAATAGAGTATTTTGTAAACTAGTGATAGAATATGAAGTTCACGTCTTTGATGCACAGTTAGCCACTTAAGATTTACTCGATACTGGGAGATATGATCAGACCTCTTGAGATTGAAAATAAATCGGATACCATAATTTTGAAGTCTCTCAAGTTTATTTGACAGGTCTTGGTTGATATCGAGATATACTGCATTAGCATAATCTATGAGAGGCAGCAGCAGAGATTGAACAAGTAAGGTTTTGATTTTAGTTGGAAGGAACATTTGATATCTTTTAAGAGAATGCAGTGAATAGAAAAATTTTCGACGGATTGTATTCATATGCTGCTGCCAAGTTAGTTTTTGGTCCATAATCACACCAAGGTTCTTCACTGTTGTTGAATAAGGGATTACATCTGAGTTCATTGTTGTATTGGGCACGGTCATGGATTTGAGTTTTGAAATGTGATAATGACTGCCGAGGAATATTGATTGAGATTTTGTAGGATTTATGATAAGTCCATGATTCGTTGCCCAAACTGAAATTTTTCGCAGACATTCAGATATATTCTCAACAGCGGTAGAAGTATTTTCTATATTAAAATGAGTGTAAATCTGAAGGTCGTCTGCATATAAGTGATAATGACAAGTATTAATAAGGCGTGACACAGGGCTTATAAAAATTGAGAAGAGAAGAGGAGAAAGTATTCCGCCCTGAGGTACACCTGATCTGAGTTCCGCCCATTCAGAGACAGCGCCACCAGGCAGTCGAACACACTGGAAACGTCCCTTCAGATAGGATTCAAACCAAAGGGAGCATGAGTGTGAAATATTGAGGCTTTCCAGTGTCGCAATCAACAAGTCAAAGTCCACAGTATTAAATGCTGTGCTAAAATCAAGTAACGTCAGTAACGTCAACTGCCGATTGTCCATTGCAAGCCTGATATCGTCTGAAATCTTAATTAGAGCAGTTGTGGTGCTATGACCCTCACGAAAACCTGACTGGAAGTTATTATGGAGATTATTTTGGGAGATGAAAATATTTAGCTGATTATAGGCAAGTCTTTCTATGACCTTGGAAAAAAAGGGGAGGATCGAGATTGGACGAAAATCGGCTGGACATGATGATGATGCTCTCTTTGGAAGTGGTATAACGTATGCCTTCTTCCACTCTCTCGGAAAAACATTGTGTGAGAATGAAACATTTATTATATGTGTTATATAAGGTAAGATTAAATGAAAAAAAGGCGAAATGAAGGAAAAACAAACATCATCACATCCAGTGGCCTTGGACTTTATGGACTTTACAGACTGTTGGACATCGGCATCCGTAACTTCAGTGAAATTAAACATATCACAGGGGGGTCTAGGCAGAGCATGTATTGAGACCAGTGATCTTGACTTAGCGGCGCTATCCAGAACAAGCGGGGGGGTGGCAAATTGAGTGTTTAGCAAATTGGGATCTAAATCTATGGCATCGTGCATCTTACTATTTTGAGGTAGTCCAAGCGAGCCAAGACGCTTCCATGCTTGAGATTGTGTACAGTTATTAAAGAGATCGTGTGTGTACGCAATTTTGGCATTTCTACATTTTTTTGTACATAAGTTACGAAGAGTCTTGTAGGCAAACCAGTTTTTGTCACAAGGGGAAAGTTTATGTTTGACACGAGCCCTGTCTCGGCGAGCCATGAGTTTTTTAATCTCTTCAGTGATCCACTGAACTGGCAGATTTTTTATTCTAACTTTTCTTAGTGGTGCATGCTTATTATATAGTTGTTCTATATTTCTATTGAGAATTTCAACTTTTTCATCAATTGAATTTGCCAGTGTAATGTCATCCCACTTTAGAGATTCCGCTTCAGTGAGCAGAGCATCGTTGTCAACATGACGAAGTGAGCGCGCATATACAACTTTTGGTTTGGGTTTGGGGACCTTTAAAGAGTATTGTAGAAATAGAAGATCATGATGTGAGAAACCTCCAGCTGTAAGTTGACCGGACGTTGAGCGGACTGTGCGTACCATTTATCGGGCGACGTATGTGGCTCAGGTCACCTATGGCGCCCGTGTTTGGTCGCACCGTCTTGCGGTTGGTTCTGTGTCCGCGGCGGTTTTGAGGGGACAGAGACTCCCCCTGCTCGCCGTCACTGGTGCGTATCGAACGTCCGCTAGCGATGGTCTTCCTGTCATCGCTGGTGTGTTGCCCGCTGATTTAGAAATCTTAGATGGTGTAGCCAGGCGTAAGCTCAAGGCTGACGGCAATGTTGAGCATCTTGGAATGTCCGTTCATGCGGAGCCCGGGACTAGAGGACTCAGTAGGGCAATCGGCTTGATCCGAAAGAGAACTTTTGAGGTCTGGCAAGATAGGTGGGATCGGGGGAGAACTGCTAGATTGGTTTACAGTTTTCTTCCCGACGTATGTGAGAGAATGAAGAGGCGTTTCCTTTCCCTAAATCACTACGCCGTCCAGCTTGTGACGGGCCACGGTGATCTAAAGGGCAAGTTGTATGACCTTGGCCTTGCGGAGAATCCGTGGTGTGTTTGTGGGTTGGGGGCGCAGTATGCCGAGCATATCCTATGGGAGTGCTCTGTGATGAATGATGCTAGAGATGCAATGCTAGATGATATGAGTGAGAACACTCCCAGACCTATATGGTTTGGGGAGGTTTTGCAATGCCCAAGGAACCTAAAGGCATTTTTGGGGTTTGTGGATGTTTGGGTATCTCGTTGGGAGCTTCTGCGTCAGCCGGGTTCACCCCCGTCTGACGTGGGAGTGTCGTAGGGTTGGTTTTGCCCATTGTGGCGGTGGTGCGTGTGGCGAACTCGTCTTTTTGTTGTGTCGTCCTGTCTCCCTTGGTGGAGAGTAGGTTTGGTAGGGATGTCCCTTTTGGGAGGGTTTAATGTTTCCACACCATGCTGGCGCTGGCGACTCTCGGGCTCGCGCCCTTTAAACGCCTAACAGCACGTCTCTGGACACCTCACCTCGGCCTTCTGTACTTACCAATTTGTGTATATATTTTATTATCATGTTTTGTTTATTTTGCTTCACGTTTTGTATCATTTTGATTATTTTTCTTTCTTTTTTTACTTATATATATATTGTACAATTACTCAATAAACATTATTACCGCCCAGAGGGGACATTGAAGAGAGAAGTAATATAAAAGATTCCCACGACGGCGGTTTTGGCCGGCCGGCCCTTCAGGCCTCCCTAATGGCCCGCCCGTGAGGACAATTTTGGTTTGAATGTGCGGATAAGTAGGAGTTAAAAACTCCTGAGGTATCCGGGTGTGTGGTGGATCTTTCTTCAATGTAAGTTGACCATGAGCCTTTACCATGTTAAGTTGGGAGACAATTATAAAATCAATAAGAGATTGAGAATTCTCAAGTATGTGTGTAGGCTGAAGTGGGAGAATATTTAAACTAGTAGAAAACATTAGCTGCTGGAGTCTCGCTGATCGGAAGTCATGCTTCAAAAGACAAGTGTTTAGGTCACCCATAACGACAATATTGTGAAATTTGGAAGAAATGTCTTCAAGAACAGGCTCCAACTTTCCAAAGTAATCTGACGCGGGTGGACAGTAAATAACGCCAAGGACAACAGAAGAATGTAAAATATTTACCTTGATGAAGAGAAACTCCGGATCCGCAATACCATGAGTAGTGGATTGTGATATGATTTCATATTGTAAATCTTCTCGAAGATAAATGCAAACCCCACCACCACGTCGCTCAACTCGATCGTTTCGAATAAGTGAAAATCCTGGAATATCAAAAAGTGAAGAAGGTAAAGATGGTTTTAGCCATGATTCGGAAATCAATATAGCATGAATGTTAGCACCATGAAAAGTTGCCAACAATTCCGCGTGATGACTTGCTACACTTTGGGCATTAATGTGACAAACTCGTAAGTGTTTGGAATTATATGAAAAAGAATTTTTAAGAATAGTATGAAGATCAGCAATCCCGCTACTAGACGAGTTGAGTGAATCTGCAGCATCCGAAGAGGAAGGTGAAAATGGAAAAGAATTTGGTGATAAAGGAGAATTTAAGGGTGAGGTGGAAGCATAGGAAGTATTAAGTTGTGTGTGTGTATACATATAAATATCAATATATTTTCAAGTTATGAGAAAAAAAAAAAAAACAAAACAATACAAAACAAATGTATATATGGTACAACCACCCTAGCACTTTCCACGCAAAAGGAATAGCGAGCATTGTAAATAACCGTAGAGGTATCTATTATTTTACATATATATACACATAACCATAGTAAGTATCAATAACAGCAGCAACAAGTTTGATATAAAAACAACAATATAATAATAATAATAATGATTGATTAATAAACTATATTCGGATAAATGAAATTTCAAAACACTATATTAACTTATATGTATAAACAGCAGTATCGCATTATAACATTGTTAAAAAAAATACACTCAACACCAACCTGTGCAATGCAACACAACGCAACTGTGTGTAATATTAAATAAAATTCCAATAAATCTCTGTAACTGAACCGTGCAATATTATAAAAAAAATCTTATAAACATTTTCGTAAACAGAAAAAAAGTAAACATCCAAACTAAACTTTGACAGAAGGTTCACATGCCAATCAAATAAATTCATAGATAAAGTCAACCTGCAAATAAAGAAAGGATAAATATTAAAAAAAAGGCATATACACACGGTCACATCCGTCATCAAATACATTGGATGTCAAACCTAGGCGCGCGTCACCCAATAGATTGATATAGCCATGTACAATGAATATCGATACTAAGAAAGTTCGTGAATATAATCTATGGTATTATCACGTTGGTAAGCCTGTGAAATAAAGAAAATATTTATATAAATCAGATCAGTTAGGTGGAGCGGCCATCTTTGTTGCAAACTTCATAGTTATTTACTCTAACACGGGGCTCCGACGGTTAAAAAGTTTAAGTTCACGTGTCGGAATTACTGGAATGTGAATCTAAATAGTGTATTTAAGCTATGATAGTGAATTTAACTATAAAAATATCACAAAAATCACTCAATGTGCAATTTAGTTCAATAATTATGTGGCATCATAACAAAAATCACTTGTTAGTGCGGAGTCTCAGCTGTCTTCGATCGGACTCCACGCCATCCAAGTCAAGAGAGCTTACAAATCTTCTTAATGGAGTTATCAGGTAATTTAGCAATAATACTTCCATTGGCGGTCCAGCTATTACCTATTCCCAGTTTCTTCCTAGCCGCAGTTAACAAATCAAGTGCTCTCCGAGTGAGTGACTCGGTGAGCAGCCATTTTGATTTTTTTAATGTACTTTTTCTTTTCCATATATCGGCCTTGTGTTCATATGTATTGAATTTAATCAAAATAGGTCTAGGCTTATCTGATTTTTTTCCAATCCTGTGCATGTCTCTGATACAACCTGGGTCTATTGCGAGGGGTGTCTCTTGTAAAGGTAAAAATTATATCTTTTTATGCAAATGTTACTCGCATTTGCATAAAAAGATATAATTTTTACCTTTATATAAGTGTAATTAAGCAGTTTTTGAAGTTCGTGTCGACGTCGTCAGCATTTTCGTTTATAAATCTCAGAGTCTCCTCTTTTATTCATACTTTTTTTCTGGAACACCGCCTGAAAAAATAATCATTACATACCTCATATAAAAACACAAAAGTATTTATAATAATAATTCTCATTTCATTCAGCAATATATACGTATGTTTGACTGAAGAATAGAGAGATGGACGATGATAGGCATGGCATAATTCACAAGAAGAGTCACGTGATATAATTTAAATATGTATGGGGTATTAAATATGGGGTGTTTATCTTGTTCATATCAATCAAGTAATAGCTATTTATAATATTTATTGAAAAATATTACTACATGGAAATGCTTGAGAAATGTATCGAAGTTGTTGTATATTAGGTCCTTACATATGAAATTGGCGTTTGGCGAACTGGCAACTTTGATTCAAAATATGTGGCGTTCGGCTAGGAATTCCAAATTCAAATTTATTTCAAATTTAAGACCATGTATTTCTGTGTTCGAATTACGAAATTTATTTGTTATCGCGTCATTTGTTTTTCTTTCACATCGTTCTGTTCACAATATGGAGAACTTAAAATATCGCTATATTTACGAATATGAGTTTCACCTCGGCACTAGTGCTGCAGAAACGGCTCGTAGGATTAACAATGCGTATGGGGAAGCTACTGCAAAAGAAAATACGGTACGTTATTGGTTCCAACGTTTCCGTTCTGGAAATTTTGACCTACAGAACAAGCCTCGTGGACGGCCGGAGACACAAGTTGATAACGAAGAATTAAAAGCAATTGTGGAAGCAGATCCATCGCAAACCACGTCAGAGTTAGCGGCAGGCTTCGGTGTGAGTGATAAAACCATTTTGATTCACTTGAAACAAATTGGAAAAGTGAAAAAACTTGAAAAATGGGTACCGCATGAATTGGTACTGCTGCTTCAGGACAACGCTCGACCACATACGGCACGTTTGACGACCGCAAAACTACGGGAGCTGCGACTGGAATGTCTTCGACACCCACCATACTCCCCGGACCTTGCTCCAACTGATTACCATTTTTTTCGGAATTTGGACAACTTCATGCAAGGAAAAAAATTCAATTCTCACGAGGCTGTCCAAACGGCCTTCAAAGATTTTATTGATTCTCGCTCACACACTTTTTTTAGTAAAGGAATCAATGAACTACCTTCGAGATGGCAAAAGTGCATAGATAGCCATGGTACATACTTTGACTAAATAAAAAAATAGTTTCATAAAAAAAAATCGTTTTCATTTCTGCCATATGAAACGCCAATTTCATATGTAAGGACCTAATATTATATAATGTGTGAATACCGCGTGAAGTAAAAAATAAATTACTCGCTAAAATCTGCCCTAAATATTATAATTTCTCTTCCATTTCACTTCTTGAACTGATAAAATATGATTTACTCCTTTGAAAAATTGTATACGAAAAGAATAAACCACAGTAACGATTAACTTCGCAACTGTTTTGAGAGCGATAATCACCTTGCTATGATTTCGGTTGATCACCCGACGACATCCTTGAACGAAACTGCGCGAATCGTGGTGACTCGCTCCGGGCCCGTAAACGAATAGAACATGAATAGAACGTCGTCGAGAGGTCACTCGGTGATGTGGTGTTCTCACTTTGGCGAATATCGCCAGGCACCAAAATATCGCCAGCCATTTGAACCGTGTGAACAAAATGACAGCTAGTCTGAAACGATAAAAACCAGTAGAAACGATATCGTCTCGAGTTGACCACCTTCCAACTTCTCGGACGATTGAACGATTTGCACATGCGCAGATATGGGCAGATTTCAAAAAATTTGTCTGTGACGAAATGGAAACTCATTTTTTTTATATTTTTATTTAGTCTTCATTATACGCAAATAAGTTAGAAAAAATACTAATTAAACTGAATCTGTATATTTTATTATGATATTGGCAGGATTTTTACAATTATGAGGAAATTTATTTTGAGAACTGTTGAAAATTGTTCCGTTTCGTCACAAAGTAAGAATACATATTAAAGATAAAGTACGCTTTCTATATCGAAACAATGAATGGAATGGGAATCATAATAATAAAAACTTCATAGATTTTAGTTAGAAAATATCGGTTTTATTGAGGGAAATTTTGTTTTTCAACATTAATATTCAGTTTCGTCACTATCATGTCTTAAACACTATCTAAAAGTATCTTTATTCCACACATTTGAGAAGAATTCATATAATTTTGACTTAATAAGAAATAATAAGTTTTATTAAAAGATAATGATGTATAAATAATTTAGAGCTTTCCTAACATTTAAATAAGTAATGGTAAGAAATGAAGACAGTTGAAACTGGACGGTGACGCTTGTGGAACTCCGCGTGATTATTAGGAACAACTAAAGCGGGTTACACACTATGTTGTACACTTAAAACTAATAAATTCAAATCTTAAAACTTAAAAGCTAACAACTTATTCTTAAAATAATATGAAATCATATAATAAAGCTGTATTTTGTTATAGAGTGTTGTTCCTTTACTTTATTTTAAAATTAATCACTTACGGTAAAATAAAAAAATATATAAATGTACAAAAGATAAAAAAAAACTAAATACTATCGAAAACGAGAAAGAAAAATAGAATAATTAATGATGTTGAAACATAAAAAACCGACTCAAAAATAAAACTATGTATTTTAACAATTATTGCGTAATATTGGGTATTCGTCAATTTGTCGCGCAATTACTTAATACAAATTTCAGACTTATATGGTTTTCTCATGGATGTCATTATCATAACTGAACCAAATTGAAATGAGACCAACCGGAAAGTACCAGCTTTCAAATAAAATAAGAATCATCAAAATCGGTTCACCCAGTCGAAAGTTCTGAGGTAACAAACATAAAAAAATACAGTCGAATTGAGAACCTCCTCCTTTTTTGTAGTCGGTTAAAAAACAAAATTTCACCGATGTTTAATAGATACCTATGTAAGTACAAAAGAAAAATATTCAATTAACAAATTCAAAATGTTCACATGTTCACGGGTATCAATGTCCAAATACAACAACATTGTCCAATAATAATGCACAGGGAAACCCACGAAATAAAATTGTTCAGTTATAAAACTGAAAAAAAAAACATCAAAACGTTTGATATGATTTTCGCAAATGTCAAATCACTTATTACCAAGAAATAAAATAGTTCAATTATAGAACACAAGAAAAACATCAAAACAATTAGTTAATATAATTTTCACAAATGGCAAATCACATAAAACCAAGAAATAAAATTGTTCAATTGCAGAACACAAGATAAATATCAAAACGTTTAATACAACGATGAACCACGAAATTAAAACACAAGAAAAACTATTTCAACAAACTATACCCCATAACAGGTTAAGCATATGTAATCAAATTCAGTTTGTCCATCACAACATATCATACATATCAATTGTTTACATGCAATGCATTTTATCATAGAAGTATGTAAAGGAAAGTGTTTCTTGCATCGGTGACATTGTATCTGACGGATAACTGTCGTTCTTATAGATTTATTTTCTTTGGATTTACAAATTTTTGAGTTTACTCTTTGCTTAGATTCTAATAGTAGAAAGCTATCGTATTTATTCTTCAATAGACATCTATGTTTGTCAGCTAGTGTATTATGCTTTGTATCTGATAATTTTCTTTTTGATGAAATTGGCAAATCACTTTTTGATGAAGATGGCAAAACACATTTTGTTGAAGTTGGCAAATCACATTTTAAATTGGATGTAACTTCATTACCAGTGTTTTTTTGTTGTTGTTTGATATAACTTTGACAGAAAATATCATTGCCCATAGGCTGAATGTCAATGAAGGCATCAGACTCTCGAGGAAAAAGTATTTGGTTGTTATCAATAATTTCATCTGAGATACTGACTTTTTCAATTGCTTGAACATTGTTGTCCTCGCTAATTTCATTCTGCTCTTGACCAAGTAAAATCAAAATGTCCTTAACTGTCTCAATATTGAAATCTCCGCATGTTAAATAATCAATGTTGTCACTTAAATTTTCATTTGTTCTCTCACCTCTCATTAATGCACTGTCATCGCCTTTAACAAATGTTTCGTTTGCCCTCTCACCTTTCAATAATTCACCATCATCGCCATTAAAATACATCTCATTTGATCTCTCATCTCTTATTATTGTACTGTCATCGCCTTTTACGCACTTTTCATTTGTTCTCTTATCATTCATTATTTTATTATCACCTTTGACACGCCTTTTATTTACTCTCTCATCACTCCTTATTTCACTTTGGTCGCAACATTCATTATCCCTCTCATCTCTCATTATTTCATCTATGACACACCCTTCATTTCTCGCTTCTTCAATTTGCTCATTCCGGATAGTCTGATTTGTAACGAAAGTATGTGTCTTAGGACTATTACAATTGCACAAACCTCTCTGTTCTCCACAAAAACAACTGATTGTCCTGTATTTAATTTGGTTTGCCCGATTCGATATAACTTGATGTAATGCAAGAGTCCCAGGAACAGTTAATAAGTTATTTGGGATCAGTTTGCCTATGTTTTCAATATCGCTGTCTCTAATATGAAAACATTTAACTGACTTCATACTTTCCTGCACAATTTTACAGGCATCCGTGGCGTTTGTGACATCTGACTGACCGTAAGCTACTTTTCTGTCTAACTGCCTTTTTACTGAACCTCCAATGCCATCTGCTACACTTTTCCCGTGGCCGCTTTCAGAAAAAGACCAAGTTGTATAAGATAATTTCAATTTTGTCGTAAACAAATTCAGGAGATAAAAGTTTTTTTTTTGGCGATATTGGCTGCTTGGCCCATCGGAAAAAAAGTGTATGACACGAACATTTGGATTTTTTTCTTTAGAAAATTTTATGATTGGGATGAGATGTGCCCAGATAGCCCGAGGTTCATGGCAGTTATTATCTGCTATACTCACGAAAGACTGAAAGTGATCTTTGAAATAAATTACTCCAGTATGTAATGTTATAGCATTTTTTGAGGCTCCGAAGTGTGTTGATTGTATTTCTTGCGCGTATTTACAGTCGTAATTTTCTGAAAAGTCGCAAATTATTATAATTTCGTCATTTTTTATGTTGTTGATGCACTTTTGGTATTGCCGTTGCTGCTCTTTCCAGTTATAAAAATGCGTCTTAAACAACAATAATGCGTTTTCGAATTCCTGTGCTAATTGTCGTACCGTCCCATGCGTCACTTGTTTGGTGGTTTTCTTAGTGACCATTTTCATACCAGCTTTTTCATACTCATGGTTAATTCTCGTCCATTTGTACCATGATATATCACTGCTGAGTTTTTCTTGGTTATATTCAATATGTAGATGTTTGCACTTGACGCACTCGTTATGCATGCACTGGTATGATTTTGTGTCACAAGAAATTGTTGTTATTAATTCTTCTGTGTTCTTGTAAGGTATGATTCCTCTTGTTTTAAGAGCAGCAAATTGAAAATTTATGTTACTGTGCTTAATGCACATGCAAGTGTCTCTACTTTTTACTTTAGGTGAAATTACGTAAAAAGGTTTGTAACGAAAAAAAGTAGAAAATTTGCATTTTCCTCCCTCTTTCCTATAAATTTTGTACAAATTAAACAGTGTGTCGACCGTATATCTTATCTGCATTTTTTTTTTCTGTTTTGTTTTGCATTCTCGTCGTCCCGCGGTGCATCTACTTATGTCGTCTCTTATAAAAAAGCGTTCTATTTCTTTATTTGTTTTCTTTTCACGTCTTTCTTTGTTCGCAAATCTTACATTGCCTTTCAATCCAATAACTGCACCAGCAGTTGTTCTATTTTCTTGATTTAAAACCGCTTTTTTTAAAAAGCGTTTTTCTGCATTTGTTTTGCAATCATTATACGTTTTTCTCATTGAACTTTCCATTACTTCATTGCGCATTTTCAGTTTATCATTTTCAATTTTTAGCCGTAAGAATTCTTCTTTATGCCTTTTTTGAGCATGGTACAGCTTCTTTCTAATACAATCTATTTTTAATTTTAATATTTTTATGTTTTTTAAAGCTTGATTGTACATATTGCAAACTTTTCTATATTTTAGTTTCATGGAGTGACTTATTGGTTGCGAAGATTTTGGCATTTCTTTGGTCTGTGATTTTGGTTGAGTTTTTTTCTTTATGTTTAGCTTTTTTTTCTGCTCCCTCCACAACTTCCTTTTTTTGGCTTTTTCATCTTCAGATAAATCGGAAATCTTTTTCTGCTTTCTTTTCAGCCTGTCTAACTGTTTAAGTCTCTGTAATTCGTGCTTTTCTGGATTGTCTTTTTTCAGTTTCTCCCTGTATCTTTTGGCACGTTCGGCTGCCGTGAGAGCCATAACTGCAAAGAAACACTACTATTTAGAAAACAAACACCTCTTGCAACAAAACTTTTATCATCCTGAACGATAAAAATGTCCACATAAAGTCTTTTACAACTTTTTTTAAACAACATTTTAAGTTTTTTTTTTTTTTTTCAATATTTTTTACTGTCACTTCGTGATAGAACTCCATAATCAATAAAGAATTATGATAAAAATATATAGTATTAAGTTCTATTATTATTTAAATAATAGAACTTAATACTATATATTTTTATCATAATTCTTTATTGAACATTTTTAGTGTTTTTTTTTTTTTAATTCTGTTGAATGACAATGAATGAATTTAGTTTTAAGTTTTCTAATATATTGCCCTTTAAATACTTTCATCAATTTTTGGGTATAAAATTAATTAATCACACTAAACTATTCAACTTAATCTGTGTAAGTTTAGCTTAATAATTCCATTTCGTCACGAATATGTTCCGCTAATATATCACGGGATGCCTACGTGACGCAATGGATGTGACTATTCACTGTCTCGATATAATAAAAACATTAATTAAAGCATTTAAAACAAAAAAACTGAAGAAACTAAACTTTACTTACGTTATTTAATAGTTTATTTATAAATCTGAAATATCAAAACAGTAAAACAAACTCTTCTTACCTCAAAATATGCTGTGACTATATAGGAACAAAATTTTTAACCAACAATGCTGACAACTCTTTTGTCACGATTTTCTGTTGAACTGAATGAATAAACAACAAAATAGCGACCGCCATAGACAAAAAATGTTTCCATACTAAAAAAAATAACTTTATATTAGCAGATTTTACTTTCGGAACCTGCACAATCTCCGTGACTATATAGGAATTTCCACTACACTTGGTTTTCGTGGATGAGAAGAAAACAGTATATTTTATATTTTATCGTATAAATACTATAGATTTCTTGAATGACATGTATCAATTAATTTAAGCTCTTTTTTTTGGTGTATAATACGTTTCATAATTAGTAGAAATTATTGTACTATAATGTTTTGAAGTTTGCGAAGTGTGGTTGGAAAGAGACATTTTAGGGTTCAATTTGCTCTTATTTTAGTTGGATTTTATAGATTATGATAGATTTGGATGATATTTTTAATATAATAAATAGTTTAAGTACTGTTTTCCATGTAATGAGGCCACAAAGTGCGAAAAAGTTAAAATTCATGAATATTATGGTAATGTACATTATTGGACAGTGCAATTTACCTAGGGACAAATTTTTTGAAATCTGCCCTTATGCGCGGCATTTGTATCTATGGTAAAAGCTTTATAACCTATAAATTTTATAATGTTTCCCGCTTCGTGACAGCTGTTATCTTTTTTGTTGGTTTGTGGCGTTTGTTTCCTTAATTAAAAGGCGCCTTATAACCCCTACTATAACATTTTCGACTAAAAATAAACACTTCGCGATCTCCATCTCGACGCCATTTTGAAAACAGTGTCAATATCAAAGCGCATCTGACAGATCGTTTCTATATCGGTGGACTTGTGTGAACAGGTGTGACGATCAATGGGCGTACGGCGAATTTTGTTTTTTCGCCTGGCGTTATATTTTGAAATTCGGCTGGCGATATTCGCCAAATGTGAACACCCCATGACTGTTTGAACGCCGCCCAGAATTCCATACGAAACCAAAATTTATGATTGTGCATAGAGTATAATTAATTAATAATAATAATTATTATTCTGTCACTGTCAGTGTCAGGTTTCGCATATTCCTTTATTGTATTCGCATCGGCTATTTGTCAGTAACAGAAATTACTGTCACTGTCAAATAATGACAGTTTTGACCTTGAAGTATTTTACAGTAAATTATGTAAACAAAACGACATGGTTTTGACGTCTGTCAATTCAGTGGCTATTAGAGTTGGCCGTTATAACTAATAACTCATTTTTAAACTCATTATTTCAAAATAACTAAACTAACAGTTTTTTGTCAATAACATAAATGTTATTTTCGACGACGGCGTTATTCAACTGTTATAACAAGGTTATCGTTATTCCGTTTAGTTATTGTCGACGACGGCGTTATTCAACTGTTATAACAAGGTTATCGTTATTCAGTTATTGTCGACGACGGCGTTATTCAACTGTTATAACAAAGTTATCGTTATTCCGTTTTGTCGACGACTATAGTTATTTCGTTTTCGTTTAGTTATATTATAACGTACCACATTGTTACGACTTTGTTATTGTCGTCGTTCAATAACGTTTCAATAACATAGCACGTTATTGAACGACAACAGTTTTTTCATATGGTTTAATAACTTCGGATGTTATTAAACGATGGCAGTTATTTTGTTTTTATTTTGAACTATTTAATTGTGTTTATTTGAACTATTTTGAACTAACTATTTGAATTTTTTGGAGGAACACAATCATTTCGTTTAAACGTAGTCATTCGTTTATTTAGAGGTAGCTGGTAGGTACAAGTTTTCTAATGACGTTAATATTATAATCAAAGAATAATTTTGAATATAATATTTGTTTGATTTTAAACTGGTGATATATTATTTCGGAATGATTTTTTTTTTTATTTAATTATTTATTCATCTTGCACATCATGCATAAAATATAATTTTTATGCGTATTTTATGTGTGAAAATTCTTTGCATTGGTAGGCAAATGTATTTCCATTTGATACGATAATAATAATATTTTTTTTTTTTTTTTTTTAATTTGATCGTTATTAAATAACATTTTTTAATAACTGTTATTTACAAATACCGATAACTGGTTAAACGTTATTTTGAAATAACAGTTATTCCCACCTCTAGTGGCTATACGTAAGCTACCTATGTAGAGTCCGCGCCACCAAAGAAGTCCCGCGGTGGTAAAAATGCCGAACTAAAAATGACAGAAATCGTTTGTCAGCCATCTTTGGTTTTAAATGTTGTGTCGGGAGTAAAAAGTGTTAAAATATTAATTATCGAAGATGCCTAAAGTGTTAAAAAGTAATGCCCGTGAAATGATTCTTAAGGTGAAAGATTTTTGTGAATCAGAAAAGTAAAATAAAGACATTTTAATTCCATTAGAAAGAGTTCGTTCCCGTGTAGCCGCTATGACAGGTAATGTTTAGTGTTGTCAGTAGAAAAAACTTTTTCTCACTTTTAAGGAATATTCATTTTTACTTTAGTATCTAAAATAATACTTTAATTATAAAAAAAATATATATAAAAATAATAATTTAATAATTAAAAAAAAAAAACGTTCATGATGTGAATGATAACACCACGGCCTTTAGTGCTGGGAGACGGAGGTTTTATCTTATATTTCATGGTTTTAATTTACATTCAATGGTAATAAAACATTAATTTCTTATTACAGGTGTTTCTGAAAAAACTGTGTCCAGGATAGTGAAAGCGAGTGATAGTGATACAGAGTCCGATACAAATTCAGAAGGTAGCAATGATAGTGATTGCAGTATGTCCGGAATCACCCCACTATGTAATTACAATTATAATTCATGATTTTATTTTTGTATTAGGTAGATATATTATTGAAAATAAAAATTAATTAAAAAATGTAATATTTTTATTTACAAAATTATGTAATATTCATGCTATGGAGTGGTTCGGGCAGTTATCAGAATTTATGCAAAAAATTACATGGTTTATGTGGGAAAATTTAATCTATGAATGTGGCAAGACTTCTTTTGGCGATCGCTGCGCTGAGCCCGCGGGACTTATTTCGTGGCGCTTACTCTACGTAAGGAATTTTATGTAAAGATAAACAAAGCCACGCTGTTTTGACGTCTGTCAATATTGACAGCAGTGTGACCAGATTTGGTAGTTTCCTACTTTTTTGGTAGTTTTTGAGGCATTTTGCAAGAATGTTTAGTAGTTTTTATTTCTTTGGTAGTTTTTAGTAGTTTTTTGGCAGTTTTTGTATTTAGTCGGCAAATTATCGGGTACTTGGGAAAAGTACCCGATACTTACTGATCGAAAATAATTGTCGGTACAAATACCAGATAAATTTTAGAAAAAGGTACTGCGAGAAAATATTGTTGAAGAAAACCGAGGAGTTTTTGAAATACTTGGCACGAAGAGGACAGCTTGCATGTTTCTTACATGCAGCTGGTCTGCTGGTTACCCCACTTGTGGGATATGCCGTGATGGTATAGTAGTAGTAGTTTTTTTCAATAGTCGGTATGAAAGTATCCGAAAAGTAACAACAGTCGGTACAAATACCAGGTAAAAAGATACTATGTTAAAATATTGTTTAACAAAACCGAGGAGTTCTTGAAATACTTCAAATTCCTATACCATTTTAAGAATTTAGTAGTTTTTGACTTCCCCATTTAGTAGTTTTTGAAAATAAAATCTGGTCACACTGATTGGCAGTCGTAATGTCCGATGACATTTCTTATTACGTTTTCGGTTAGTTTGCTTTATGAGAAGGCAAACTTTCAATGCTTGAATAGTGCAATATCATTTAAACATTTGTCATCTTGTATATTATAGGTATGTTCCCGTATAAAGAGCATTAAGCATGATTAAGCTCGTATATTTTGTCTGAGAACAAAGTAATTTCCATAACCGGATAAAGTGTAATAAATCGATTTAGTATTGTTCAGAGTATTCGTTTTTATGTATTCGTTCTTCAACTTAACTCGAAGAACTAAATCCTCAATGCCAAATCTGTTCGGTCTTTTTCGTTCTTTTGGGAAAAATTACATTAAAGTACTATATTTTCAAAGAAACTAAGGTTTAACATCGCGTGGCAAATAAAGTCACGAACGAGATTTAAATCTTCGTGTGTGTTTTTTTTTTGGAAAAAAAACCTTAAGATACTCTATTTTCAAAGATACTAAGGTTTCATATTGCGTGTCAAACGTTGAGAACGAGATTCTTGGATTTAAATCTACGTGTTATTATTTTGGAAAAAACGCCATTGGAGTATTCTATTTTCAAAGGAATTAAGGTTTTATATCGCGTGTCAAATGTAACAAACATGATTCAAAGATTTAAATCTTTGTGAAGTTGTTTTGGTAAAAATACCATTAGAATACTCTATTTACAAAGAGACTAAGGTTTAAAATCGCGTGACATATATCACAAACGAGATTTAAGGATTTAAATCTTCGTGTCGTCTTTTGGGAAAAAGGCCTTTAAAATACTTTATTTTCAAAGAGACTAAGGTGAAAATCGCGTGACAAATTCCACGAACGAGAACGAATGTAAAGAACGAATTGTTTTGAAGAACGATGTCTCAAGTACCGATTACTGAAAAAGAACTGGATTTACCATTACTAAATCGATTAGAGCATGGGTGGCCAACAGGGTTGCCAGGTGTTCGGTATTCTACCGAACCGTTCGGTATTTTAGCACCGTGTTCGGTGTTCGGTATGACAAAAATACCGAAGTATGGGTGGTTCGGTATTTTTTTTTGATTAATTTTTCTCCCTAATAAACAACATAAGCGCTAACTTGAAACAGATAATTAAAACGATAATGGCAGTACCAATGTAATAATGCTTATGTGGAAAGAGTGTTTTAGCCATATGAATTATTTGTGGACGAACAGCAGTAATAAATTAAGTGTGGACATGGTGAAGACTGAATCATGTATACAATGTAATATCAGTCTGACATGTTGCGAAATGCATGGGCAGTTAAAACAAATAAGACGTATTGCTGAAAGCGTGCATTAGTGAGAAAAAATATAATATTTATAAGTTAGGGCAGCTAGTTGGTCTTGTGCAATGGCACTTTGTATTTCAAGGTCATAATATAGTTCAACGATTAAAACTTTTTTTGCCCAATGTTCGGTATTTTTTTGGAGAAGACCTGGAAACCCTGGTGGCCAACCTTTTCAGCAGCCGGGCCAAATTTCAGAATGAGATTTCCTACCGGGCCGCACAACAATATAGACCATTAAAGGATGACGTCACAGAAAAATCATTGAGGGGCATCAGGCATCCCAACACAACACATTCACAGTGTTTACGGTGTAATATTAGGTGGGACGCCTAAAGAATATATACCTGATAATCAAAAAAACTGTCAGTGTCGATTTTGTTATTATTTTGTTGTCTGACTTTCTTTTTTTTCTCTTATGGCATAACATCCTACAAGGATGATTTGCGCAATCTGATTGCTTGCCCCCCAAGCAAAAGCAAATCCATAGACAAGACCACGTGACCTTTAATGGTCTATACTCCAAATATGAAACATTTGATAACTTTACTTCACCTTAAAACTTCTACCCCCCCTCCCTCATCGCTAAATTTTCAAAATGGTATAGGAATTGAAATGTTTCAAAACTCCTCGGTTTTCTTTTAGAGTATTTTCTCAAAATACCTCTTTCAAAAAAGTATCGGGTACTTATACCGACTTTTATTAAAAAAAAGTTTGTAATAGTTAACCATAAACAAAAATTGCAATTTCTCTATGGAAAAGTTCACCATAGATAAATTTTATAATTTCTTTCTTTTTTCTATGTAATTACGGACAAAATAGCCTTTGCCTATTGTGTTGCTGATTTTCAATTTTTAGTTTTTCGTATGTTTTATTCCGATTGTACGTTTACTTTTGATTGACAATTAAAGTTATTGATTCGATTTTACCATACAGTGTATATTTAAATGTGGTCAATCGATATTATATTTATTTATTCCAACATACGGCGTTAGCCTTTTACATGTATAAAATATATGACAGACACAAAAAGCACATAAAAGTAAAATAACCGTACAAAATTGACTTGAGAAATATCAAAGTTGGTACTGGGTATAGGGTTATCTGAATTGAAATTAATGATTTAAGTTTTCTTGTTTCTTTTTAGGATGAGATTTAAGCATTGTTTTTGATCAAAATGTCTGATATATTTTTGCTCCCTGACCCAAAGACTAATCCCAATCAGAAGGATTTCAGAATCATCTGCAGGTTCTGTCTGAGGAAAGGTGGAGGGATGCAAATGCAGCCCATTGGCGCATATGTCGATAAAATGAACTCAGAAAATGTGGTGGATTTGTGGGAGAAGATTAAAATGTGTTCTGATATAGACATCTGTGAGGGTGATGATTTGCTACCACATAACATATGTGATAAGTGCGTCAACTTAGTGTTGGTTGCTTATTACTTCAGAGTGCTCAGCGCCACCAGTGACAGAATCCTCAGAAGGGTAGTGGCCTCTCGACAAGAAGGGGAACCTGTGGGTGTACAAGGACAAGAGAAATGTGAGACTGTTATTAAGATGGAGTGGGATTGCCAATTAGACGAGGATGATAATGATTTTGAGGAGGATGCACATAACACATCATTATTGTGTGATAATTCTGACTCAGTTACTAAATGTAGCAAGTTTTTGAATTTAAATGAAACTAATTATAGAACAGATAAACAAGAAATAAAAAAAATAATTGATCCATGTACGCCAGGATCTATTTTTGTTAAAATTGAAGGTACGCAACCAGAAAGAGAAACTATAAATTCACAAGTTTCCAAGGGGTTCATAACATTCATAGGTGTGGACGATATATCTGGGAGCTGTGTTACAGACATTGTGAAAAATGATAAGAGTGAGAACACACACAAAGTGAGCAGCAATGAGATGTCACAGAGAGAGATTCATGGGAAACAAGTGGATGCCAATAGAAAAAGGAAAGAACTTAAAAGCCAAGTTAAGACAAAACATAAATTCAAGTGCTATGGCTGTGGAATTACATTCTCTAGATATTTAGGAAGAAACCATCATGAAAAGTATTTCTGCCCCAAGATGCCCCCTGGGACTAAGTATAAATGCAGGTAGTCAAAATAAACTTTCAACAGTGCTTACTATTATAAAGTTATTAGAATTGTTTTGTTTCTGTGGCAGATGTGTTTCTGTAAAGACAATTTGAAAATTAAAAAAAAAAGTTCTCACCCCAATGTAACCTTCTGCATTTATCTAGGTTGTATGAAATATAAATAAATAAATAAAAATATATTGTTGGTAGCTTGATAGTAGATCATTGTACTTTCAATGGTGATATACTAGGCTTGAAACCTACTACCGACATTGCACTTTCATATGCCTATGAGTGTGTAACTCATCCAAGTCATTAAGCAAATTTTTTGATTATTTAATAATATAGATGGATAATTATTGGTTAGTACGGCTCCTTGTCCTAACAAAAATCAGTTTTATGGTCCCATCCTGAAGAAAGCATGAAACTTGGCATAAATGTAGCTGTCATATATGTGCTTCAATGTAGATATGGAAGCATGTCGAAAAATTATTTTTGCCCCCCCTTTTTTATTTCCCTCATTCTGGTTTTCCGAATTTTCTACGAAAACGGTTACAGCTATCAGAAAATTGTCAAAGAACAATATGTTCTTTATTAAATTCTCTACAATATTGTCTTTGAACGTATGTTGATAGAACTTATAGTTTACAAAATATGTACATGTAACTTTGAAGTTTTATTAAAAAATGCAAATATTTTACTGAAGATAGTACTATATGTGTACTAAATGCCTAAAATAGCTGCGCGCGACCTTCGGAGAATGATTACCTACTATTGGATGATAAATTACTGACTGTAGATACTCAGATTATAGTTGAAAAAGATGGTGAAGCACAAATGCGATCATTAACAAGTCTCGGAAATATACAATACACTAAATTTGTGGAACAACGGATTATTTCAAATAATGTTTCTTCTTCGGCCCTATCAAGAGAAACAATATCAAGATATTTGGAGGTAAAGCTTCTTGTAAATCAAAACAAGCCACTAAACTGTCGATAGCGAAAAGCGACGCCGCCTTATTCTCAAAACTGTACATAGCCTGTTAGCATAAGCAAGGGGATATAGATGACTTTTTCAAACATGAAAACCAACCGTTTCCTCCGTCCCTTTCTGAGACAGGAAATATAAGATATGTGGCAAAATCGGAACTACTGAAATGTTTTGAAGACAAAGAAGATGAAGAGGAAAATGAAAGTACTGTCACCGAGTCATTTAACGAAGATCCCATAGACTGCACTTCATCGTTTCTAAATGGGCCTGCTATAATTCAAATGATAAGACCGGGCACTAACGTTACATTTGACGATTATCGCAAAACATTTATTAATTATGTTACGAACCAGAATAGAAATCGAGTTGATGTCGTTTTTGATGCATATCATGAAGACAGTCTCAAGAATCATACACGGGAGAAGAGGGGTACAGGATTTCGTCAAAAAGTCCCACCAGCAGGTAAACTTCCAAAAAACTGGCAACAATATCTTCGTTCATCACAGAACAAAGTAGAACTTTTCAACTTCCTAGCTGATGGACTCCAGCAGGTCCAACATACGAAAACGATTGTTGCAACCAAAGGGAAACAAGTTTTGTGTAACGATGCCACCGTAGATACGTCCTCCCTTAAGTCAAAACAAGAAGAAGCTGATACCAGACTTTTCCTTCATGTTTCGCACGCCACACAGAAATGATCATACAGAAATATTAATTAGAACGGTTGACACAGATGTGGTTGTTGTAGCTATTGTCTTATACAGCGGGCTAAAAGAAATGGGTTTGAACAAATGTTGGATATCATTCGGAACAGGGAAAGCTTTACGTACTATTGCTATTCACCAACTCGTGAATAAACTCGGCCCAGAAAAATGCAGCGGCATGTTATTCTTTCACGCATTTACAGGGTGTCATACAGTATCTGAATTTTGTGGAAAGGGAAAGAAATCACTTTGGAAAACTTGGAATTCCTTCCCTGAAGTTACCAGAGTATTTGAAACCTTGTCACGACCTCAAAATGAAATTGAAACCCATCAATTGGATGCTTTGACAAGATATGTAATTCTGACTTACGACAAAACTAGCGATGTAGAAGACATAAACCAAGCTAGAAAAGCGTTATTCATCAAGGGACGGGCAATGGACATGCTGCCACCAACACTCGGTGCTCTTGAACAGCATACAAAACGAGCTTATTTGCATGCGGGATTGATCTGGGGTCAAAGTCTGATACCAAATCCTGAATATCCGAACTTTGAGAACTGGGGTTGGATGAAAGAAGACGGTATTTGGATTCCATTTTGGAGTACAACCAAAGAAACGTCCGCATCTGTAAAGGAATTGACAAAGTGTTCATGCCGCAGCTGCATCAAAGGACGATGCATTTGTAGGAAGTCGGGCCTTCCCTGTACTGGTCTCTGTAAGTGTGGGGGAGATTCTTGTGATATGCATTAAATAAATAATATATATAATTTTCACTGTATTTTTAATAAATTGCTTGAAACCCTTAGCTCTAAATTTAAGCAAAACAAAATTAACGGAAAGGTGGTATTGTAAAAAGGTAATAAAACGAGTACTTGAGTCAGACGCGGTAAGCTGTAACTCTGAAAGTAATACCTCTATGACTATGAAATAGGTGTCATTTTGTAGCTCAATGTATAAGGTATCTAACTTCTTAGCCTATTGTATCACCACTCTTGTCGATTTCCTATAAATGGAGAAAGAAAAAAAAAGTTTGCCTGTTTTTACAATTTCATAATACGTTGGTGGCTGTAAACAGAAATATATTAATCTTACCACTATAAAATGTAGTATCGTTTTGTAGGTAATTTATCGACGATGATTTGTTCTCTGAAGAGTAAACTCCTCATTCTTTTTGCGTCGCTTTTCGCTATCGACAGTTTAGTGGCTTGTTTTGATTTACAAGAAATATCTTGATATTGTTTCTCTTGATAGGGTCGAAGAAGAAACATTATTTGAAATAATCTGTTGTTCCACAAATTTAGTGTATTGTGTATTTCCGAGACTTGTTAATGATCCCGTGGAGCACCCGGTAAAGAATTGGTCTCCCACTCTTCTGCGTAAGTTTTCGAGTGTCCTGTAAAAGGCAGGTGTTCGAAAAAATTAAGACATTTTACATCTTAAATTCAGCGATGAGGTTTGCCACCCATCCTGAATGTCTTGATTTTATATTGGCACGAAGAGGACAGTTTGCATGTTTCTTACATGCAGCTGATCTGCTGGCTACCCCACTTGTGGGATATGCCGTGATGGTATAGTAGTAGTAGTAGTAGTTAATGATCGCATTTGTGCTTCACCGTCTTTTTCAACTATAATCTGAGTATCTACACTACAGTCAGTAATTTATCATCCAATAGTAGGTAATCATTCTCCGAAGGTCGCGCGCAGCTACTTTAGGTATTTAGTATACATATAGTACTATCTTCAGTAAAATGTTTGCATTTTTTATTAAAACTTCAAAGTTACATGTACATATTTTGTAAACTATAAGTTCTATCAACATACGTTCAAAGATAATTTAGATATGTGACCTCATACAATAAACTTAATTAACACTAAATTTAACACATCATAGATAGATGTCGCTAAAGGAATAATACCTAGTACGTAGGTTGTAAAAACAATAGGTACGACCCTATCTACCTACACTTGGAAGTACCCAGCATGCGGTACTCATGCTAGGTATCCCAGAACAATACCTACACATGAAGCTGCCATTGGGTTTATAAGAGAGAATATCGAAGCCTCTGGTATGTCGCCCGGTAGCTTAATTGGACAAAGCACATCTCGCGACAAGATGGGAGTGCGGGTTCAAGTCCCGTCCGGGACACTACCAAGTAAGGTGATGTTGTCTTTTCTAAGCCTTATATGGTAGTTTCATGTGTTAAATTTAATTATAATTTATTTGTTTTACAAAATATTTAAAATAATGTGACATATGTTTCGGCTGCAATGCCATAATCATACTAAAGTGCTTTGTCTTGTAGGTGTGTGTTGTGTGTTGATGGTTGGGGGGAAAAAACCCAGTTCTCAGTATTGTTTTGTTGGTGTTTGTTTGTAGGGTGACTATGAGTTATTTTTGTAAGTTGTTTGTAGGGTGACTATGAGTTATTTTTGTAAGTTGTTTATTTGTTTATATTTGAAAATGTCCAATATAGGTGAGTTATAAATGTTTGTCTGTTCATTAATAAGCGTTGAGTGGTGGTTGTTAATATTTTTATTAATTTCTATTTGTTCTAAAATGTTTAATCTGATTCCTTTTCTTTCTGTGTGTAATAGTGTGGGTGTGTTGGTATCTGCTATTTTATGTTTGTGTTGAATTAGGTGTTTAGCGAATTGTGATTTGTCTAGGTGGTTATTTTTCCAATTCGATTTGTGTTCTTTGAATCTATCTTCAATGCTGCGTCCTGTTTGTCCTATATAAATACTATTACATTGGTCACAATTTAGTCTATATATTCCACTTCTTTCCTGTGTATTAGTTTTGTCCTTGGTGTTCTTAATTAATGTTCCTATGTTGTTACGTGTTTTAAATGCTGTTATAATGTTATTTTTATTTAGTTCTTTTGCTATTTTTTCTGATATTTTTCCGTGGTAATCTATAGTTCTATATTTGTGTGGGTCTGTTTCTTGTATGATAGGATATATCTGTCCAATTATTTTCTTATGTGTGTGTTTTTTGTGTAGTTGGTGTATAATTTGTTTATTGTAACCATTGTGTTCTTTCTGCTATTGTTGTTATTGTGGTAAGTTCATTAAGGTAGTTATCATTTGTCATGGTTTTTTGTCCTATATACAGAAGATTATCACAAGAAAATACAAGAATTTCTAAATCCACAAGACTTCACTATCCTCACCACAGACCCTACAAAACAATTGGCAAAAACCACAAGAAACATGATAAATAGTTGCAACGCCCTATTTCCATACACAAGACAAAAACAAAGACTCATTGAAATGAATCCAAGACCACCCATGCTATATGGACAATTAAAAATACATAAACCAGGACATCCAATTCGACCTGTCGTCTCATTCATAAACACACCAACAGCAAAACTATCCAGAGCCATAAATGACAAATTCCATAACATCACACAATACACACCGAAACATACAATAAAAAACACAACACAACTAATACAAGAAATACAACATATCGACATTAAAAATTGCAAGCTCATATCACTAGATGTAAAAAACCTCTTCACCAACAAATAAATTATAATTTATAAATTAAAATTGTTGCTGTTAGTTGACATACATGTTATGTTGAACATAGTAGTTTGAAACAGGAATTGGAATTGGTGAACGTACCATGGGTGAAGTGCACTTAAACCAGCCTAAGCCGATTCGTAAGCATCGGGACACCTTTCCTGTTTCCTACTAAAGGGACTTTGCACGGTCTGTTGGTTGTGTGGATGAGGTGTCTGTTGAGTAATATCTATCTATACCCTCACGCAGTGCCCCAGGAGGGGTAGGCAGAGAGAATGGAACGCCATATAGATCTATCTCCACGTTCGCCGATTTCTCTTACTGAACACTTGGCCGCCCTTTAAGATTTGATCCACGTGATCAAGCCACGTGGTTCTTGGCCGTCCGTGTTTCCTCACACCTCCTCTTTCAGACAAATACATCCTCTTCGTCATTCTTTCATCTTGCATTTGCTCAACATCTCCAATCCATCGTAACTTATTTACACACATTCTATCCACAACATTCTTTTTGCATCCGCTCATTCTCCTGATATCCTCATTCGTAGCTTTATCCCGCAACGTTTTACCAACCATTCTTCTCAGTGAACACATCTCCACGGCATTTATTTCACTCTATAAATACATATTATTGAATAATGTTAAGTATTTATATTCTTGTTTAATAATTTGTTTTGTGAGTCTAATGTTTGTTATTTTTCTTTCTAGTGCATGTGGAGAAGATCTTACAAATCGTGTTTGTTTTGATGCGCATGTCCAGTTCAAATGCCCAAATAAAGCAGTGCCCTCGAGTCTGGAATGTCAAAGAAATGAAAATAAAGTGAAGACATTATTGAAATGTGACCATTGTGATTATACCACTTTCATCAAGGCAAATATTAAAAATCACATTATATTGCATCACTCAGCAGAGAGGTCTTTTGTCTGTGAACTTTGTGGTAAAGCTTTTGTAACATCTGGTCGTCTTGGTAATCATCTTAAATTCTCTCACTCCATAGAAAAGAAATACAAATGTCCATATTGTACATATGCGGCCAAGCAGCCTTCTTCGTTGCAGTATCATATTCGTATTCACACGCAAGATTATCGATACTCTTGTGAGATATGTGGCAAAAAATTTATTGTTAGTTCGGGATACTATGTCCACATGAGAAGAAACCACAAAGAAAAAGACTTCAAATGTGAACAGTGCAGTAAAATGTTCAGTGTGAAACAAGCCCTCAAAGATCACATAAAGGTAGTGCATATGGGCATTAAAAATCATAAGTGTACAGAGTGCAATAGAGCATTTGCCAAACCACGTGATCTACGAGCTCATCTGCTCAAGTTGCACAGTATTCTCATAGAGAAAAAACCTAACCATATACAAGTCATTCCAAAACATTTACAAGTTTCATGAATGGTCACATTGATTTAACCTGTCTGTAGTCAGTAGCATGCAGAGAATATTATAATTATAATATTACACAATATTTGTGTACAATCTCAATATTGCTTTCATTTAACACCCAACTAAATAGACTCCATCGATATCACTCATCATAATTATATTGTTGTTAAATATTGTAATTTGGTTACAATCAGTGTATTGCGGCAGCCATAGAGAAAGGTTGGTGTATTTTTTTTAATTTTATTTTTCCTATCATCCGTAGGCCATATATTTAGCACTTGGAATCGTCAAATAATACAAATAATTTGCTACTCTATAACAATCACAAACAATTTTCAATAGTTCGTTACTTCACCATAATATCAAATACTTCACAATGATCATAGACAAGAAAAGGAAATAAAAAAATGATAAACTGATTAAGGAATTTCATTTCATCAAAGCTATTTTGAGTGTAAAAGGCCCAAAACAGCTTCACGTCAATGTAGGAATGTAAAAGATAGATAAACAAATCAAATACAATGACAAACAAATTAGCAAATGCTTATATTAAAACAAAGCGGTAAGCTCACAAGAACAAAGTCAAATATACTATACTAAAACAAACAAATTTATCAATATGTTAGAAGAGAGTGAGTTTATTAGTATGTTAAAATATTAATTGATATCATAGGTACGAGTTGGATCGATGTGTAACATTTCGTCAGTGGAATAAAAGGCTTTCTCGATAAGATACCTTTTTACCTTCCTCCTGAAGTCCAAGGCATTCAGTGATTTGATTTTTGCAGGGAGACTATTATACAGGCGTATGCTCATACATATAAATCCTTTGGATACCTTGGCCAGTCTGTGTTCAGGAGGACGTATCAATCCTTTTTTTCGTGTGTTATATTCATGATAGTCACTGTTCAATGGCATGTTGTCAATATTTTTATGTGCATATAGTAAACACTCGAGGGCAAAAGTGCAAGGCATAGTTAATATGCCTTGTTCCCTGAATACAGTTTATTAGTTGTGAGTCGACTTTCAGAAGCTTCTGCTCTCATCATCAGGCTAGCGTAAAGTAAATACTATTAGATTAATAAAGTCACACTAGAAGTACATATATACCATCACGCCACTTCCCTCGCGGGGTAGGCAGAAAGGATCGAGCGCCACTTCCTTCTATCCTTGCGCACATCTTTCGCTTCCGTCACTGTCATACAATTCCTCATGCATGCTCTCCTGTTCAACGTGCTCAATACGTGACCGTCCTGTAGGATTTGATTTAAATGATCTTGCCATTTAATCCCCGGACGTCCACGTCTCCGAGCACCATTCCTCTCAGCCAAATATATCTTCTTAGTCATTCTGCCCTCATTCATTCTTTCCACGTGCCCAAACCATCTTTTACCACAATAGAAGTACTACGTAAATAAGTGTTTTATTCTGAAAAATTTTAGTGAACTTTCACTAAGAATCCTAGGTCAAAAATATTGACTGTAAAGAGATATGAATCATAGCAGTACATTTTTATGTAAATATTACCTCTGATAATTTTTAAGATTGAGATAAAAAGATTTTAAAATAGTTTAAAAAAAAAACTAATAATTAATTAATAGCATTTTATGCTATAAAAGGCGGAGGTAGATGGAAATACTTTATAAATATATAAAAGACTGGTGTTGAAATTGGTACGGCTTTCAAACATGTGTTCAGAAGATTTCATTTGGATTTGGTAGTGGCTGGGTCCTGGGTAAGAGGGCCATCTCAAATTTGCTGCATAATTATATTCTTTTCTTTTTTGTGCATGTTTTCACTTTGGTTGATTGAGTGGTGCGGGGTATTTATGGTGGAAGTATTTATTATTATTACCCTCCCCTGGTCGCCGAATTTTCAAAGTGGTATCGGAATTTGAAGTATTTTAAAAACTTCTCGGTTTTTTTTAAATATTTTTTTTCTCGCAGTACCTCTTTCTACCACATACCGGGTATTTGTACCGACTATTATTTCATTAAGTATCGGTTACTTTTTCAAATACCCGATACTTTATCTACCGATAATCGTCTATTCTGGTGCGAGCCAAAAAAAGAACAAGAGACTTTCTCAATGTCTTCTATGGCCTTACTGTCAAACATTCTTCTTCTTTTTTTGGTAGGCTTTTCTTGCTTTTCACTAGAGGTGGGAATAACTGTTATTTCAAAATAACGTTCAACCAGTTATCGGTATTTGTAAATAACAGTTATTAAAAAATGTTATTTAATAACGATCAAATTGTAAAAAAAAAAATATTTAAAGAATCCGAATATTATTATTATCGTATCAAATGGAAATACATTTGCCTACCAATGCAAAGAATTTTTCACACATAAAATACGCATAAAAATTATATTTTATGCATGATGTGCAAGATGAATAAATAATTAAATAAAAAAAAAATCATTCCGAAATAATATATCACCAGTTTAAAATCAAACAAATATTATATTCAAAATTATTCTTTGATTATAATATTAATGTCATTAGAAAACTTGTACCTACCAGCTACCTCTAAATAAACGAATGACTACGTTTAAACGAAATGATTGTGTTCCTCCAAAAAATTCAAATAGTTAGTTCAAATTAGTTCAAATAAACACAATTAAATAGTTCAAAATAACTGCCATCGTTTAATAACATCCGAAGTTATTAAACCATATGAAAAAACTGTCGTCGTTCAATAACGTGCTATGTTATTGAAACGTTATTGAACGACGACAATAACAAAGTCGTAACAATGTGGTACGTTATAATATAACTAAACGAAAACGAAATAACTATAGTCGTCGACAAAACGGAATAACGATAACTTTGTTATAACAGTTGAATAACGCCGTCGTCGACAATAACTAAACGGAATAACGATAACCTTGTTATAACAGTTGAATAACGCCGTCGTCGACAATAACTAAACGGAATAACGATAACCTTGTTATAACAGTTGAATAACGCCGTCGTCGACATTTTGTTATTGACAAAAAACTGTTAGTTTAGTTATTTTGAAATAATGAGTTTAAAAATGAGTTATTAGTTATAACGGCCAACTCTACTTTTCACCCATTTAGCGCCTGGAAACAGTCTGAGCTCTTCTTGCAAGTCAGAGAGAACACGCATCGCGTGTCAGAGAGTCGAGTATCGAGCGTTTGCAGCGACTTGCTGAACAAAATTTAAAAAGTTCTATTTATAATTTACAAGGAAGCTCTGACTAAATAAATTGAATGGCTTTTGTTTTGTATATAACATACATACATACATACCATCACGCCGCTTCCCTCGCGGGGTAGGCAGAAAGGATCGAGCGCCACTTCCTTCTATCTTTGCATACATCTTTCGCTTCCGTCACTGTCATACAATTCCTCATGCATGCTCTCCTGTTCAATGTGCTCAACACGTGACCGTCCTGTAGGATTTTATTTAAATGATCTTGCCATTTAATCCTCGGACGTCCACGTCTCCGAGCACCATTCCTCTCAGACAAATATATCTTCTTAGTCATTCTGTCCTCATTCATTCTTTCCACGTGCCCAAACCATCTTAACTTATTTACATTCATCCTTGTTATTACACCAACTTTCATTCCACATTCCTTTCGTATATCAATGTTACGCACACGATCTCTCAGACTTTTACCACACATCCTTCTCAACGATCTCATTTCCACTGCATTTATGCCACTTTCATCCTTCTTTAACCATGTCCACGTCTCACTTGCATACATAAGTGTTGGCACTAAGATAGCAGAGTGCACCAACCTTTTAGCTGTGGTGGATATGTTTCTATTTGCAATTATTGGTCGGATTGCACCATTTACCTTATTGCCAGCAACTTTTCTCCTTTCAATATCGCTTTCACACTTCCCATCTCTCGTGAACAAGCTACCTAAGTACACACATTCGTCAACTTGCTCTAACACTTCGTTGTCAATCATCACCTGGCATACTGTTCTCTCACTTCCTCTTTCAAACACCATAATTCATAAAATGTTAAAGTGAATCTGTTGCATACGACATATTTATCTACTAGATGGTCTGCGTCTATTTGCTATGTTTGTGTGTATGTGTGCGCTAGGAGATTGACTATTGGGTAGATGCGTAAATGACAAACATGTGTGTCACTCCGTGACGGTATATGTGCACTTGTTTGCAAGCCAGAGTGTACGAGAACCAGAGGCGGCTGGTGTGATGGATTACTGGGCGTAAAGGGGAAAAAAACTTGTAATCACGAACTATTATGGTGTTTGTATATAATATGATCTTAATACAAAAATTAGAAATAAAAAAATGAAAGATTCTTTAAGACCTGCATGAAAACAATTTTTTTAAATACCTTCCTACCCGTGCGAAGCCGGGGCAGACCACTAGTTATAAAATTAAAAATACGGTGAAGTGAAAATAGTGATGTCCATGACGGATTATTTTTCATACCGAGTATCGAAAAATAATCCAAATAAAATACACGTTACTAAATTATAAAACCGGTTCCTAATAATGTGGACCTTTTTTATTTAGGTATCAGTTATTGAAATTGGTGATTTTACTTGTACTTAAAATTTCTAATTTCCCGTCGCCAGATTTTTAAAATGGTATAAAAAATATGAAATTATTTACGATGTTCTCTGTTCTGTTATGTATGAACACTCCTTATTTGCCATTATAATTTCTAAAAAGTAGCGGGTAATCACCGGTAAAATACCTGTTATAAAATTGTAACGAAATTAACAACTTTTTACCGACCCTGAGAATCGATAATGAAAAGTTACGGATAGATACCGTATTCACATCACTAATAAATAAAAATGACAAATGTTAAACATACTTACTGATGTGTCAAGCGTTTGTGTATAATTTTGAAGTTCGTCTTTTATAATTTTAACTTGAAATTAAATTATTAGAAATGCAAAAATTTATGTTGAGTATTACGTTGCATTTATTTAGTATCAATAGATTAACATCTTTACAGTGTATGTTTACAATAGACATTTTTATGCTAAACAATATCTGACGATACCTTTAGTTTTTATATTTATCCGGAATTGAGATGTCCTGCATTATGATGTCAATATTAGATATTCCAGATCCACAACGATGTCCTAAAATATCAGATTTCAATGTTATTTGCAGAATTTGCCTAAAGAGTGGAATAACGCAAATGCAGCTCATTAGTGCATATGTAGACAAAGTGAACTCTGATAAGGAAGTGGATCTGTGTGAGAAGATAAGGATGTGTTCTGATATAGAAATCTGTGAGGGTGATGATGTTCTACCAAATAACATATGTGATAAGTGTGTTAACTTAGTGTTGGTAGCTCATTACTTCAGAGTGCTCAGCGCCACCAGTGACAGAATCCTTAGAAGCGTGTTAGTCTCTCGACAGGAAGGCGCACAGGGACAAGAGAAACGTGAAACCGTAATCAAGATGGAGTGGGAACGCGAGGAGGATTGGGACAACAATTACACTGATGAGGAAGATAGAGTTGACTGTGGGTCATCATTCAATATTGGTACTGATAGTTTCAATAAAAAAATATATGTATGTGATATTTGTCAGTTCAAATTTTCTGACAAATCATCTTTGAGTGATCATCTGGCATCTCATAATGATGTGTCCAGAATAGAATTAAAGGCTTTTAAGGGTGAAGAGAATATATCTCTGGTAGAGCATAATATATCTGATGGAACAGTTATCGTCAAAAATAATAAATTGTTATCAAGTGAAAACAAAGAAGCAAATCTGAGTGAATGTAAAAATGAAAATATAGTAACACTTATAATAAAGAAGGATAGTAAGAATGAAATAAAACAAGAAATAGTTAATACAGAACAACCTAAACAAGAGCAAGAGAAAGAAAGTTCAGGTTATTTTGAATGTTTGATTTGCAACACATCATTTGAGTGCAAAGAAGAGCTGTCGAGACACATGTACTCCCATGACAAATGTGGGAAATATAAGTGCTATGGGTGTGAAGCTGTCTTTGATAAGTATTCTGAGAGGACTCATCATGAGAAGTATTATTGCCCTAAGATGCCCCCAGGGACCAAGTATGAGTGCAGGTGTCAATGTCTTTTAATTGTTTTGGTAAAATAATTTCCTATTTTAGAAATTATAAATTAATATCTTTTTGTTTTTTAGCAAATGCAAAATGAAATGTGACAATCGATTTAGGTTTGATAGTCACCTTAAATTTGGATGTGTTTATAAACCAGTGAGACCCGAAGTGAAAACAATTGAATTGTATCCACTGCTTAAGTGTGAACATTGTGAACTAACTACAATGAGTAAAGGAACTCTTAAAAATCACATCTTGAATTGTCATACGGCGGAAAAACCTTATATTTGTGAGATATGTGGCAAAGGATACGCCATGGTCAGCAGTCTGAATAGTCATCGTAAGCAATCACATGCCACAGAGAAGAAATACAAGTGTTTATATTGTCCTTACGCTGCCAGGCAACAGTCTTCTTTGAATGTACACACTAGGAGACACACTTTGGAGTATAGGTACTCGTGTGAGATTTGTGGTGCAAGCTTTAAGCAAAATACAGGCTACCACATACACATGAGGAGATATCATAGAGAGAAGGAGCATCAGGTAAGTAAATAAATACCATATCATTTATATTACATATTATGCTATTACAGAGAGAACAAAAATAGGTAAAGTAGGTAGGAAACAGTGTTGCTAGTAAATCAAATAGATGTATCTGACAAAGTAATATGTAATAGATTAGTGTAGTTCTAATAAATACCACAAGTACAGTGGAACCTCTCATAACGAGTAATTCGCATAACGAGCAAAAAAAAAGTGAAAAAGTTGCTCCCATAAGGAGCGATATTTCGCATAACGAGTAACATAGAAAGGGTAGGGAAGTCCCTTTTTCACGACATTCACTTGTGACCTTGTGAGCCGGGACTTCTGCGCCAGTACATCAGTCTGTGTTTAGCACTCGCTCCGTTAGCGCCATGGTTTCACATTCTTCCAAAATTTGTATTGATATTATTAGTATTTTTTTATGTGCAAAGTATTATAATCCGTTCAAAATTGTCCTCGAAGAAAAAAACACAAGAAGACAGCCAGAAGAGAATAAAAATAACTGTTGAAATGAAACTTAAAATCATAGAAAAGCGAGAACTAGGTGTGAGCGCGGCATATCTAGCGTGCACATACTATCGGTCAACATCAACGATCTGGACTATTCTCAAGAACAAAGATAAAATTAAGAAGATGGATGCTTCAAAGGGAGTGTCAAGAATGTCTACGAAACGGTTACGTTTAGTTTTCTAGTTAAAAATGGTTAATTATTTGTCATAAATTCATATTTTTATTTAGGTACGTTTTTTTCTAATCTAAATTGTATTACAAGTTGTTACACTCTTTTATAAGTAATTTTATTTGAATAAACGTTAATAAAAAAAATCATTAAGGTCTCCAAGAATGCTTATTCTTTCGGCGTGGAACGCATTATTGTATTTTACATTGATTTCTAAAGAAAAAAATGTTTTGCATAACGAGTAAGAGTCTGGAACGAATTAAACTCGTTATGAGAGGTTCCACTGTATGTATGTATGCAGTAGTGGCTTGGTTTCCATACATGCAAATATGCAACGCATGCCCTTCATAAATGTATAATCTTAAAATTTCTGAAATATAGTGTAGAGTATCATTTTGAGATTATTTATGAATTTCTAGCTATTATAGTATTAATTATTAAAATTTATTTATGCGTTGTATATTTGCATGTATGGAAGGCACGCGCCTGGTATGCAGGTATATAAGGTAGAATGTGTATTGTGTAGGTACTGCAGTGATTGCAACTGGATTCTCCAAATATGAATTATTGTTACCAATGTGCATATATGTACTTGCTATTTATATTATTTATGAATGCCTAATGATTTTTTTCTATATGATTGATGATGACTTTTGATTGATTTTTATTTCAAAGATATACTATATGTCTATGTTTTATTTATACACATTTTATTTGATAGACTTTAGTTTTTGTTTTTACCATTATAATAATTGATTTTATATTAACTTATTTATCTCATGTGATGTATTCTCATTGTATTTAAATTGCTTACGGGCTGTTTCACCACCTCTGGATAAAGTGCCGGATAGCCAATCCAACACAAATCTAACGGATAAAATGAAAAATGCGTTTCACGACTCCCTGACAGCGCTATCCTATAGATAAAGGTCTAGATAAGTTATCCAGCGGATAAGTCTTAGATAGTGTTGAACTGTCAAAATTTGTTTACATATGCGTTGCCTAGATATATTCCTAGGCAACAAATGATATATTCCTACCTACGTGCATACATTCATGCAACAAACGCATGAAATTACAATGTTGCCACTGCTATCTGGCGGATAACAATCCGTAAGAAATCTGTAGGTGGTGAAACGCTCGCTTCAGTTTATCTTGTAGATAAATTTATCCTGAGGATAGTTATCTAGAACTTCCAGAGGTGGTGAAACAGCCCGTTAGTGCTATTATTATTTTTATTTAATATTTTATTTATTATATCTCTGTAAAACATTTTAGTTGATTGTCTTTTTTACTGTAACATGTTCATACCAAAATCCTTCTAAGACAGTTGTTTTCAAAGCTTAGTGTCTTCCGCTCCTGAGCCTTGGTTAAGTGCCAAGACTCACAGCCATATAGAAGGATTGGGATGATGCACGCATTGAACAAGTGACATTTTGTCCTGATGCCTTCCAAATTTTATTCATGTTATTGAAAGCCCCGCTTGTAGCTCCTACCTATGCTGTTATGTTACAAATGATGTTGTACGCCGGCGCACCCAGCATAGACCTGTTATCTCTGTAATACAGGAGAGACGATGGTCCTGGCTGGGACATGTTTTGAGTAAAGCTTAGCTTAGTTTAGCCAGCCAAAACTGATTCGTAAGCGTTGGAACACCTAATATTCTCTTCTCTACCCTGCAAGTGATCCATATATTACGATTAAAATCATACCTATCGTACATAATACATCATATTAACACTTTCGTAGGTGAAAAATTCCAGTTTATACGAAAAAAATAACTTCGCATATATATTGTAAAAATTAATAAATGTTTAGTACAAAAAAATATTTTCTGTTACATTGTTACATTATAAAAACTATAGACTCAGTATTTCATACTGGACTTGGGTTTCATATATTTAATGACAACTTTTAAGAACTATGCGGCTTAACCGTGTAGATCGAATCCTCAAAGACAATCGCATGTTGAGTTTGAGAAATTGGTGTGTATGCATGAGACATTGAATTAATGTGTAGGAGTGAAGGTGTGAGGATTGGTATAATTGGCATTCTGTCTTCTCTGCTTACCTACTAGGGTAGTGTATATAGTAATAGTATGATGTTTGAGTTAAAATGAAACAAGTGGTTCTAGTATAATCTTTTGTTAATGCATTCCTTATAATATTGTTTTGCTTTATTGTTTCAGTGTGAAATGTGTAAGAAAATGTTCAGTGAGAAAGCTGCCATGAAGCAACATGTTTCATCTGTGCACTTAGGTCTGAAGCCTCATGAATGCAAAGTGTGTGGTGCTGCTTACTCTAGAAAAAGATCTCTCAAGGCTCATCTACTCCGAGCTCACAATATTGTCATGGCTAACAATGCCCTCTACGAGAAAGTTGTGCATGTTACCACCACCGGCACAAGTGATCAGATACCTGATTATTCATAAGGAAAAACAAAATATTGAAAACTTATTAAAACCAATGTCAACTAATCTGTAGGGTACCCCATTTGTAACATTGAAGAGGGATTTACCTCACTCAGATATCTCGGGAGTCGCAGCTTTGTATTTATCCGCACATTCAAACCAAAATTGTCATTGTGGAAATCTTCAGTATTGGGTTAGTTGGTAGAGATTGCGCCTTTGCCTTTGAAACTTGTGTTGTGTATATTGATTGTATAACATTGTATATTGTGATGAATGTACAGTAAAGAATGAATGAATAAATACAGAAATATCTTTCTTCAATGTTCCTTTTGGAGGTAAGTAAGTTTATTTAACAATATATATAATTTTCCATTTATGACAATAATAAATTGCAGTCGCTTGTTGGATACTTTTATTTAAATATGATTGTAATCTTTCTTTTTACATTTGTACAATAGAAAGCCGAGGTGAAAATATATATTAGAAAATTACACTTGTGTACCTACATTTATTTATTTATCAATATGTAAATCCTATGTAATATTTTAATAAAATCTATATTAAACGTAGTTTTTCATAACACAATTGAAAAGTATAAGTAACAAGGAAAGTTATAAATCAAATAATTGTGTACGTGAGATGCAATTCATATTAAATTTTGGAATATTCTGTTAAAATATAATAACTTATGATGAACTATTCTATTTTCAAGGCCATTCATTCCTTTAGGAGTGATCCGGGTCTACATCTTATGATGAACTAAATCAATATGCGTAAATTCACCTTTTTTTTTGGTTTTTCCACAAAACGGCACATCATAAATAAGTTGTCTAGTTATTATTATCAATTAAATTAAAAAAAAACGTTGTTTATTAGGAGAATATTGGGCCCATGACCAGATTTTGCATTTTGGGAATCTGAAGAATAAAAATCGATTAAGAGATTCGCTTCATGGTAAACCGACCTTTCATCACAAGTGGATCAGATTCTGAAGATTAGCAAGGATTGTCTACATCGTCTGAATCAGAGAAGAAAGGTTGACTAAATGTATTCTGCAGGGTATACCCAAATGTGGAAGACCGTTAGGCAGACTAAGGCGTCTACTACACGCACAAGTATCACCACAGTTTTTCCTGCGCAGGCCGACTTGTACACGGAACACCGTGCGTGTAGTTGGTAAAACTGTATCCCGAGCAAACCCTGCAGCGCGGCTTGCAGACTTTTCGACTTGCTTGAAATTTTTCCTGCGCGTACTTACCTGCATGTTGTGATGACCCTACCTATTTTAAACCATTCTAAGCTCCGAATTTGCAACATCCTAGCTTCTAAACTATACCTACTGTAATAAATGATTCCCAAACTAGAATTTACATCCCTATCCGACTAGCTAAGAATTGTATGAATTTTCGCATTGTTGCAAATATACGTACGAAATATCGCATTCCTAATTAAATTAATTAACGAATTTTGGCCTTTCGTGATCGTCTAGATTTATCTATTAACTATTTTCGTAGATTTGGACCCAGTACGTTGTGTTTTGCCGATAATTTTACCTACGTTGTGTATTTTTAAAAACGCAAAATAAGTCACCTGAAATATACATTTCAATAATCAAAAAGAACAACAAAATCACAAAATCAATAAAACAATTTAAACATGAATTATGATACATATTAACTCTGAGATCAACTTTGACGTCAGATCACTTACCTTGAGATACTGTAAAATAACATAATAAAAATAGTGCACAGTAAAACATAAAATATAACTTAACAAATCATTTTAAAATAAAATTCAAATAATATTATTCCATATCATCACGAGAATGTTGTACGGTAACTGGTTGCCGATCCATGTCCCTACATAAGATAACCGTTTCATAGTATCTATAGACAAGACATGTACCTATGTTCCTCAATATAACTAATAATTCGTTGCGTAGAAAAAGACAGTGGCGCACCCAAGAACATTACCTTATTATTTTTAAATATTAATTAAATTTCGACACAATTGCTTTGACATCATTTTCAGAGACTATAACTACTGGTTGTTAATGCATGGAAAGCATGCTGTGTCCATGCTGAAGGGGCGCCGCCTTCGCCCCTTCTCGTCTCAAAACTCGCCATGCCGTACTTTGAGCCCGTGTGCACTATTCTAACCCGAATATATATAAAATAATATATAAGATATATTTTCACTAGGACATGCAATATATTGCAAACATGCGGACATGCAAACATATAATGATATTAGTTCTAAGGATTCCTGATCATTGAGCCTCAACCAAAGGGCGCAGATAACCCCTTCAAGCTATACTCTAGCAGAAAATTCGAGGAATGGAGCTGTACCTGCTTCAGTCGGAGAACATTTGAAATAAATACCTTTTCATTGGTTAAGTTGATTTATACGCAGAGAAAGCACCACCAATCTCTACGCACATCCAACCATGTTAATGATTGCAAGGTGTGTTCTTACAGAACTGATAAGATAGACTACTAATATAGTTAGCAATATCACGAACAGTGATTTACCAACCAGTTAAGAATAATTAAAGTTAATTAAACATAATATCCATTTACAAATGCCCAAAGACCTTATAATGGATTGTGGGATGGTGGGGATATGTAGGGAAAGGAGAGAATTTTGTTAGTTGAACTATGTACTTATATTTACAAAATTTGATTTAAATAATTATCATGCATAATTATATACTACAATATCATATATTTTGTTAAGAAAGGAATAACGTCGTACCCAAATCGTCTGGGGGCCTAACAAACGACTGGACAAAACTACATTCCCTAGAAGGAAAAGGGTTTATGTAGGGATTTTTGGATAAATGGTATTAATATAAATATATTAATATAATAATACATAAACAATACGATATAACCATGCCTTGCAAAAATGTTAATTAATACATTCTAGAATGTCACAGCAATATAAGTAGAAAAATCCAGTAAGTTTATAGAAGACAAATGACATCGATGATAAAATATGTAATTAAATAAATAAATAATATCCTGCTCTACATAAAACTCCTCTCCAAACTGCTTAATCCTTCGTAATGGTAAAATAAATTAAATAAAAATATAATATTGGATATATCGGTGCGCCACTGCTATCGGTCTGGTTCTAGGTGTGTCGTACCCCGCTATATTATATCAGTCACAGGTACATACATACATACAAAAATACTGAAAATAAATATACATAACACATAATTCCTTTGTTTTCAAAATCTGTAAAATAATAAATCCTTGAGTACAAATATTGCCTTGTAGACAACAGACATCCTGAGAGTATCCTAGCACCTATATATATAAATAATAAAATAATATTAAAACACTTAGCTTTGCGGCTGGCAGATAACTGAATCTGTTATTTAATACAATTATTATTTAGGATGTAAAATATTATATCCACTCTGTACGTGAATATCACTCCAAAATCATAAATAATACTTTGGTTGTGTCCAACAATTAATTATTCTTTAATCAATAAATTCCAACACTGCTTTTAAAACTAATATGGGCACAACCTAATTTCTTAAGAATTCAAAACGAACTGCCACGAGTCATCTATCCTCCCTCTTCAGATACTGAAAATGTTGGCCCAAAGCAACAAAAAAAAAAACAACATCCATCTCTTCCGGACACACACAAAAATATACCTGTCTCTGTCTCCTACATAGATAGCTTGTCATCCACTTGAAATCAACTAAGTTCCATCCCTTTATTAATTACCTACTACAAATATTCCATCTAGGTATACGAAAATAATAATATTAAATTTACAATCTAAAATAATATTTACAATCTTGTATATATTCATTTCATCACAATGTGTGGTTGGGTGTTCAGTGTTCATGCCGCGCTTTCTTTTATCGTTTCGACGCCAACAGTTTGAAGCAGAATGACCATAGGTCTTGCTTCACGTTTGCGGGTAGAATGAGGTTTCCGCGTACTTACCTGTATCGTGTGGTAGCTAGGTATGTGTTCCGTGTTTTTGTGCGAGAAGCTTGCGCAAACAGAACTGTGGTGATACTTGTGCGTGTAGTAGGCGCCTAAGGCAAGGGCTATTGGATACCATCAACCAAGATTTATAAGAGCTAAATGCTTTAGACAACTGGCAATCCAGTGCTCAAGATAGAAAGGTTTGGGGATTTATTATTTTTGAGCCCACAACAACTTGCATGGGATGTGCGGTTATTGAAAGTAAGTAGGTACATTCAAGATTTTTTCAGCGCTTTCCCATGGATCCCCTCATTCTACAAAAATGAAGCGCATTGAAAGTATTTAACAAATAAATAAAAAATATATAAATATAGAATGGCAGTAATTATAATATAATTACTGCCATTCTATATTTATACATTGAATGGCAGAAATTATAATATAATTACTGCCATATTTGATAGCAGATATTTCAGTTTTGAGATAACCATGACGAAATTAAAAAAACAAAATGTTTTTTCTACTATATTGTTTTTTATTAAGAGACGTCTTTCGTCTTATTACGACATTTTGGCAGTATTTTTTAATTTTATTAAGGAATTATATTACCTAAACACTCACACAGTGAATAGTGATGTTTGCCAAAACCATTAGATTCTTGTTCATTTACTACAAATTACAGTTTTGTATGGATGCATGTGATCGGATTTACATCCGAAATGCATGTGCAACATGAATTACATGAATGAAAGATCATATAATTTTACGCAGGAGACAATATGAGGCGAAAGTTTTACTCCTATGGGGCGTAAAATTATATGATCTTTCATTCATGGAATTCATGTTGCACATGAATTTCGGATGAGAATTAGATCATACAGTCTATCATAATATGCAATACTCCTCGCATACTGGATTTAATATTGTGTCGGCCATTCTGTGAGATGGTCCTGAAGAAGCACATGTACACAATGCAGAAACACAACATCTTTTCTGCAAATCCAAACTGCATATTCCGGTGACAGGCTGAGTCTCGTTCCATATGCAAAGGCATGAGCCAAGTCTCTGTACAACTGTACGCAGGGAAATATAGTAAAATTTTCACCTCGAACGAAGTTTCCAATTTAACTGGATTTTCACGCCTGCGTGAGTGAAGATATTAAGAATATTACTCAACAAACACCTCATCCGCACAACCAACAGACCGTGCAAACTTCCTTAAGTATGAAACAGGAAAGGTGTTCTGATGCTTACAAATCGGCTTAGGCTGGTTTATATGCACTTTGCTCATGGTACGTTCACCAACTTCTGTTTCAAACAACTATGTACGACATCTGTTGAGCACATAATATGTATATATATATATATATATGAAGACTGTATGATCTAATTTTCATCCGAAATGCATGTACAACATGCACCTCATGAATGAAAGATCATTTGATTTTACGCAGGAGACAGTATGAAGGTGAAGGTTTTACTCCATTTCACTGCGTACAGTCGGGCAGAGACTTGGCTCATGCCTTTGCATACGGAACGAGGCTTGGCCCGTCACCGGAATATGCAGTTTGGATTTGTCGAAGGGATGTTATGTTTCGACATTGGCGCATGTGTCTCATCAGGACCATCTTACATAATGGCCGACACAACATTAAATCCAGTATGCGAGGAGCATCGCATATTATGAAGACTGTATGATCTAATTTTCATCCGAAATGCATGTACAACATGCACCTCATGAATGAAAGATCATTTGATTTTACGCAGGAGACAGTGTGAAGGTTTTACTCCATTTCACTGCGTACAGTCGGGCAGAGACTTGGCTCATGCCTTTGCATACGGAACGAGGCTTGGCCCGTCACTGGAATATGCAGTTTGGATTTGTCGAAGGGATGTTATGTTTCGACATTGGCGCATGTGTCTCATCAGGACCATCTTACATAATGGCCGACACAACATCAAATCCAGTATGCGAGGAGCATCGCATATTATGAAGACTGTATGATCTAATTTTCATCCGAAATGCATGTACAACATGCACCTCATGAATGAAAGATCATTTGATTTTACGCAGGAGACAGTATGAAGGTCTTATGTCTCCTGCGTAAAATCAAATGATCTTTCATTCATGAGGTGCATGTTGTACATGCATTTCGGATGAAAATTAGATCATACAGTCTTCATAATATGCGATGCTCCTCGCATACTGGATTTGATGTTGTGTCGGCCATTATGTAAGATGGTCCTGATGAGACACATGCGCCAATGTCGAAACATAACATCCCTTCGACAAATCCAAATTGCATATTCCGGTGACGGGCCAAGCCTCGTTCCGTATGCAAAGGCATG